>JALJCO010002607.1:120000-306579 GCA_023101725.1 Atherinomorus stipes
GTGCATGTATTTATTCTGTGTGTTTGTGGCTTCTGGTGTTTGTAATTCTTCCCTTGCAGTGCATACATCTTAGTGGTGTCTGCTGTCTCAAGGAAACTGAGTTGCTGGCTAATGACATCTGACAGAGGCCGTCTGTTATGGTGATGTGATACAGTCTCATGGCAGCTGAAGCCTGCTTAATAGATGTGTCCTGAGCATGAATTCACATGAGAAGAAAGGAGATTGGCCACATATATGAATTCATTACATGGTCTGATGGGGTGCTTGGCTTAGCCACAGTGTGTATAACATAAAGCAGTTTAATTTTACCATAATCAGAGATGTTGCCGTGACATGTACAACAGACTATTTCTTTAAAATCTGTGCTTTCATCAGATTTGTCTGGACTGTGTTGCAGACCAGTGAGTGAGACTTTATCACCTTTTCTCATTATATGGTGTTTAGTCAAGCAGATTTCATTTAGGCAAAATCTTGTCATTTTGATTTTTTACACAGCTTTTAAGCTTCTTTATTAAAAGCCAACCTTTAGCTCTGTTTCTTAGATTGTGAATGCTATAATTAGTATGTTTTGGTAGAGGGCAGATAAACAGTTTTTGATTTTACCAGGCAAAAACATTTTCAGTTTATATATGAGAAAATAAAAAAAAACTAAATTTAACTTTTAGCTCTCCATTCTCAGACTAATTCCATAATTTGTTACCATGAAAAATAGAAATGAGGCATCCTATTTGATTGCAGTGGCTAATTGTGCTTTATTGAGCCAACATTAGCATAGAAACCCCCTCACATGGGTATTTGGAGTGGTTCATTCACTTATCAAACACGCAAGTTCACATCTTCACATCTGAAACTGCTTTGGCTCAGAGATGAATCAATGTACCAGTCAAGTGAATCCAGGTGAGATAGAAATCCACTTACAGACCTCTGATCACAATCAGCGGTGGAGACACCGCATGGATGCAGGTTTACCTCGCCTTCAAACACACTGGGCTGTGGCACAATGGGGTACAGCTGAGCACGGATAAGCAGAGAAGATTGCATCTCAGTCTTTGCAGGCCGCTCTGTGGGTGGTGCCAGCGGTACGCAGGAAAGAACACATGGGGTCGAATTCAGAGAACTAACACAGACTGACAGAAGCTAGCATGTGGTCCAAGGTTAGATGAGTGGTACTTGTGATCTGCTATGAGTGCAAAGTGGTCTAACTGATGAATGCGGTGCTTCAGATGTGTTTGCGTAGGTGTAAGAAAACTGATTTTGTGACACGGAAAGCTTGCCTAATTACACACTCCTCACTGGCAGACTTATTTGGATGCTGAAAAAAAAGCTTATCAATGGTATGAAGCCGCTGAATATGATTTTATGTAACGCTGTAAAAACAGGACAGCATACCAGGGTAGCATTCTTTGATGTGATAACTACATGAATAAATATATTAAGTGTGCAAGATCTTGACAAAATCAAGAATCGCTCTGTTTGTAATACCTGCTACATAAAGGGAAACCTGAAACTGGTATGTGCAATTTGCATTTAAGAAAACATATTTGTTGAGATTTTGTTAAAAATGTGATTAAAAACAGAAAATGCAAAGATACCAAGGCCCTTCATTTAATGATCATTTAACTTCACTTCCAGATACATGGGAATATGACTGAAGCCAATAACATTGTTTGCATAGCCTTGGACTATTGTATGCCTTTCCAATAAGCAACATATACCTGCCCCATCTACACTGCATAGAGCTGTTCCGTGCCAGACCACTTAGCTGTCTTGGCTGATGGGGCCTGCTGGCTGTTATAATCACAGAGGACCTGCTGCAGGAGACTGTTGCCCAAAGAAATTAATGGACATTATGTAGCAGTAGCACGTCAGAGTAGGATGATATCGATATTGGAGGCCAGACAAAGAATCGACACTTTTATGGTGTGTCCTTTTGTGTCTTAGTGGTTCACTGTTGGTGACAATTGTTCTCAGCTATTCATTTTCCTTGTAAGATTTCTTGCTTTGTAGTGTGTTCTTTAAAAAACAAAACAAAACAAAAAAAAACGATGCGCTGTAGATGATTTAAAAAAAACTGCAATTTTGAACAGTACAAATGGATAAAAAAATAAGTAATGTTATAGAAAATGCCTGAGCACCTTCTGTCTGGAGCCTTTCCCTGTGGACTGAATGCAGCTGCTGGGCTGCACACAGTCTATGGGAAGGAGTTTAAAGAATGTGAAAGTGGACAGTGTATGACAGGGCAAGAGATTTTTAGAAAGTGAAAAATAAAATTTTAAAATCAATTTTGAACTTTGTAAAAGATATCCAGTGCAGTGATGCATGAACACGATAAATGTGGTCATATTTTCTCCTTCTTTCAAGAGTCCTTGCTAGAGTATTTTGCTCCAGGTGGAGGCAGTTAATGGATTTCTGAAGTAATCAAACAGATAATAAGTTACACCAATCCAGATGGCTTGAGACAAAAGCATGAGCGATAGTTTCTGCATCATTAGATAGAAAAAAATTATGTGATGCAGGCAATATTCCCTGTTTAACTTACAGGTGACTTTCTAAGATGTTTAGAAACATTTAGGTCTGAATGTGATATTGCACTAGAAATTCTAGACTCAATGCAGACTGTGATGCCGGCATTCAAACTAGAGACGCCTAATCTTATTGGCACACCGATATTATTTTCAGATATTGGCATTAAAATTTGATATCCAAAATTAGCGGTATGTGTTTTAACGTATCAATACCAAAAGCGCTTTATCAATATTTTTGATAAAGCGCAAGATCTCATTCTGTTACGAAATCTCATGAGATCTTGTTCCATTGTTCCAGCATCTAGAAAAGTCTGTTATTCTGGAAGAACTTTATATCCCAGCGTTCCTTTTAAAGTCATGTGACTACAGTGCAGCAACTGCTGCTACAGACTGACTTGCTTTGAAGCTTCTTATAATATATCAGGCTCAAGGAGCAAACTCCATTTGAAAAGTGTAAAGTCTGGAAGTTGAATTCAATAATTGTAGTTCTCCCTTCATCTGCTAGGGGCTGGCTCCAAAACATTGCAAATCCCCATAGACTCTCAAGTTAAAAAGGCCAACTTCACAGCAGAAATAAAAATGTTTACAGCCAAAAAAACATTTTAGGTTGAAAGTTTACCTTCTTGTAAACTGTGAGGGGTGTGAATTTTTGTATAATTCATCTGTTTAGATGTTATTTAATCTTGAAATTGCACTTAATTAGGGGCATATACTTTTGATTGACATGCGATAGACCAGATGCCAGCCTGCTGGCTGGTGGCTAACAGTTGGCTCCTTATTTGCTCTCGGTAAGGTCTCAGTCTGCAGCAGAGTAGCAAAATGGTGTTTTTTAGCCAGCTAATAGCAGGTCCAAACATGCCTTACCTTCTATCGCGCCACTTAGGAGGCTAATCTTTGTTAGCACCTCTTAGTTTTGAGTTTCGGTATGCATTTAGCCCAGAGTACATTGGCTGTCAATCATTTGCCCAGAGGCCGCGCTTTGCCCATTTTGGTATTTTCTGCGAGTGACGAAACAGGTGATCTGGCAAGATAGCAACGGTGGGACACGCCCAACTGGCTTCACTTTCCCCTATTCAGATGTGACCGGATACTCCGTCCATGTTTTTTACAGTCTTGTATCTGGTTTTAAGTTGTTGGTTAAGTTACCAAGTTGACAGAAGCATTATAATTAGCAACATGTTGGCTAATGCCAGCCAATACCTGCTTTAAAGCTGCTAATAATATGTCTGGTTTTAAGTTGTTGGTTGAGTTATACCTGCTAGCATCTGATATATGGCAGCCAGATGTCCAAAAATGAACTTGTCTGGTTGAGTGGGCTATATGCGCGACTCCACAACTTCCTGAATTTAGTAATGCTCCTCTGTTTCCTGTCTTTCATTACTGGATAAACTGATTAATCCAGGTGTGTCTGACCTCAGTAACTGACCAGACACACCTGGATTAATCAGTTTGTCCAATAATGAAAGACAGGAAACAGAGGAGCATTACTAAATTCAGGAAGTAGTGGAGTCATGCATATAGCCTGTAAGGCTATTTTGGGATCTTTGCTCTCTAATCAGAATGTCATCTTAAAAAATAAGAGATACAATCTAATAGTTGTCTGCATTGACTGGTATCAGTTGATATTGGATATCAGAAATTAAGGATTGGGCAATATTGGCATATTAGATAAAAAATCCAATGTACATCCCTACAGTAGTCCAAACCAACAATTCTCAACGAGTTCCATGCACAACTTCACTACTTCCTGAACTTAAGCCAGCTCCTTTGTTTCCTGTGTCATTACTTGACAAATTGATTAATCCAGGTGTGCTGACCTCAGTAACCAAGACGACAAAAGCCATACACACCTGGATTAATCAGTTTGTCCAGTTATGAAAGACGGAAAACAAAAGTGTTGGCTTAAGTTCAGGAAGTAGTGGAGTTGTGCTTAAAGCCGATTGAAACAATCATGCAGGTTGTTTGTTCATAACCCTAAACATGACCTTTAATGCTATGACCTATACATCCATCAGAAAGTTTTTCAACTTTGACAACTTTCTCCATAACTCACTGGCTGCCATTCACGTGTAAACATGTTTATTGAAATCTGAACGTTAACTGCCAATCACATGTTTACGCATTAATTGCGGTTTTAATCGGGGGAACTGTTTTAATCTCTGGCAGAGCTTGTCAGAGAGAACCAATGCGCTGCATCGTAGCAAGACGCCCTCTTTGTTGAATAGAAACTCAAAGAGAATCCTCACCTATACACACTCTCTGAGGACAAAACTAACAGCCTGCAGGAAGATTTCCTCAGAGACAAACAGCCATCAGCAGTCAGACGTTTGCTCCAGAGTTCAGGAGAATTTTTTTCTTTTTTTTTTAAGCTGTAGAGGACGGCAAGTTGGGAAAAATGTGGTTGCGTTCAGCGTGGGAGTTTATTTGTTGTACTGGACAAATCTACTTGCCAGAAGTAGTTGGATTATAACTTCACGAGCAGAAAAAAACCCTCAACTTTGTGTGTGAACTTCACTCCTGACAACTTCATGAATCTCGGGTAGTAAAGTGTTTTTTTCTCGGGGATTACTTCTGAAACCTGACGCAGTTCCTACTATAAAAACAGGCATGGACAGACGATAGCACCGGTGAGTGAGACACATCTCTCAACTCAATGCTAACTGTTAGGCTATGATTTGTTCGCTAATTTACTTACTTGTCAGGGGTCTCTGTGGTACTTCTGTGGTACTGTGTGTACTTCAAACTCCATATTAGACTCTGGGTCGAGCGCATACAGCTCCATAACAGGCTGCTCCATTTTATCCCTGTCGATCAGAGTCTGATTATCCATCAATGTTTACAAATAACATCCATATGAGCTGCTGGTGCCGGTGCTACAAACAATTCTGTGACCCTTCAGCATCAGTGTCTCTTCTGGGGTGACGTCATGAAATGGGCGTAAAACATGTTGCAATTGGTCCAGAGCTCCGTGGTTCAGGACAGTCAGCCATCTTACTTCCGTGTTGGAAATTAGACGCATAAAAAAACTAACACCACATTAGTTTCTATAGTAGCGATGGGAACATGTTTAGCTTATAAATGGCTGTATTTGACTTTTGGAATGTTTGAAAAGCATGATACAGCTCCTTTAAAGCTTGTTTTCTCAGCTTTTTGGTCAGAAACAGGCATTTTCACTGCAACAAACCCATGTTCTACTGCAGATTACTAAAGAATGGAAAAAGCTAGAAACAAATGTTTTTTTTTTCTGATAAAAGAAGAGAGTCTAAGCTTTTCTTTGGTACATTCAGTGTTTGCATAGGCATAGTACACATTATTCTGTGACTCTCCATAAACCTGTGAAAATGCTTAAAAATCCTGGCAATATGGAGAACTCTGCTCGGAAAAGGCCTGGCAGTCAATAAGTTACAGAAGCAAGAAAATCCTCATATGGGAAGTGGATGTGGGGGGTAATAGGAGCTTTAAGATAAATTGCACAGCTTTATCTCATTCATGTAAGATGACATGACACACGCTTGTTTTTGTCAATTCTTATTGGGTTTAAGCTTGGTTTACTTGGTTTGGGTAAAAGGTAAAAAAAAAAACAAAACAACATGGTTAGTAAAACATGGCTTTGCTGGTTGCTTTGGATAAACGTAAACACAAGATAATGTGATGACAGTTACTTGCTTCCTGACATTTGAATCCCCAAGCCGCTCAGCATCAAGAAGTTTCTATGTATTCATGATCATGTGTCAGCAAAGCAAACATGATCATAAAAACCAGTAAAAGTGACTGAAATCAGATGAATTTATTAGCAGATTTAAGTTCTTCAACTGCGGAAAGCTTGTCCAAAACAAGAAAGGAGAAAGTACTACATGGAGAAACTGCTGTACTGATGTACTGTGCTTGCTACAGCTCATAATTAGGCCACCTGTGGCTTGTAATCAGTCACCTGTTCTCCCTTACGTTTAAGCCTCCTCATGTCACCCCTCCAGTTCCAGACTGTCTGTTGCCATTTGCCCAGCCATCAAGCATCCTTACCACAGAGTGTATGACCTTGTTTTTCTTTCATGGATTTCTGCCTCAGCCTTGCCCCTTTGGATTTGCCTTGAACTTCTGCCTTCACTTTGACGACCCTTGCCTGCCTTCTTTGACCTTGCCTCCTTGCCTAGCCTGCTACAAGTCTTCGAACCTCTTGCCTCCCATCGCAGGCTCACCTCACTCCCCGTCGGGCTGCACCTCTAGAACAACTTCAACTTATCAGTCTGAGTTTTGGTCATTACAGTGCTAAAGAGACAACTAATATATACCTGGGGGGGGATACTGCAGATGAACTTAGCAAAACTGGAAAAAAAAAAAAAAAGAAGAAGAAGAAAAAAAACTTTCCCAAAAAGTTGTATGAAGAAGAATCTGTTGGGTGTGATTAAAATTCAACAGAGCAATCCCAGTCAAGCTTGCCTAGTTTTAAAGTTTGACAATTAGAAGTAAAAATCAGCTTTATGAAATGCAGCAAAGAGATCAAGCAAAATTCAAACAGTGTACCAGTGAGCTTTACATGTAACTCTCAGACTTGCGGAGTTTCTACTACACTGTGGTAAATTCAAAAACTCGACTGAAAGGTATCAGAGTGGAAGGATATGACCTTGCATAATCCATTTTTTTTCCTTTTACTTTGGCAAGAAAAAGGAATTTTGATGTACAGTTTACTAAAGCTACAGTATCAAGTCTCAAGGATTGCTCTCTTCTGTAATGATATAATACATCTAAAGATAAATCATAAAAAATATTGTGTATAAACATCTAAAGTAAAAGAGAGATTAATTCATTCGTTAACCCCAGCAAATACTGTAACTGTGTGACAGAGAAAATATTGAAAGTCTGACACACATCCATGGAAGGTGGGATAACATGAAACTGCCTTGTTTGTGCCTTCATGCTTGCTTTATTTTATTTTATTTTAGCTAAGGAGGGACTTTCACTCAACACTCAGTAGAAGATGTGTCACTGAACTTGGGGAGGCAATAAAAAAGTGATTTAATGCTCATGAATAGTAGCTCGAGGTTTCTAAGGATTTGCTACAGTCAGAAATTAGAAATATTTTATTTAATATGTTTCACTTTTTATCATTTCATTAAACTCTCTTAAACCTCTATTATGGCAAGAACTTAGGAATTTAATTTGTGGATTTTATTATTCATTAAGTTTATCCAAAGGCCGTTTTGAATGTAGTCCACATGGCAGTTCACTATTTTAAGGTGATTGTTTTGTTATGGCTGAGTCATCCCCAGACAGTTCAAGAGGGGATACAGCATCTAAAGTGGAAGATTCAAGACCGAGCAGAACATGGACATTCATAATTATAGATGTTTAACTGGACAATAATCTCATACTGTATACTTACACGAAGAGTGGTTTTTAACTGCAAGTAAGACCAATGATATATTGGATATCATCAAAAATATATATGGGACTCAGATCCTCAGATATAATAAATTTAGTTAAATTTCAGATGTGGATGTGCAAGTCTACAATCTTCTCATGCGTAATAGTACTGATGCAAATCAAGTGATTTGAGAATTAAATAAGACCGAAGGCTTTGTCCTGACAATATGGAATTATAAATGATAGTTCAAGAGAATGTGAATGTGAGTAGGCCATAATAAATAAAACTGCCAACATACATTAAAAAGTAGACTATTTTTTTCCCCCTTTTCCATTGTAAATCAGAATAAAGTGGTTGACTGCTTCGTTCTGTCTCTTTTTGAAAAATGATGCACAATTTGCTCACTTTGCAAAACTCACAATAAAAGAGGGCTGTTTACAGGCACATATACACCATTATACATTTCTGAGAACCCATGGAGATCATCTTTCATGGGTTACCCACAGTAAAACCTCTTTCATTCATCTTCAATCGATGTCAATCGTTTACTGCTTACGGCTCCACTCTGAGACCACTGTCTGCTCTCAGTTTTTCAGGTAAGAGCGTCTGTTTAAGTCAGCACATTTTATATGAAATGTCTGTTTGATGAAGTCTGCAGGCTGTGTCCATGTCAGCAAGATTTTGTAAGTGATTAATTATCATTACAAGAGAAAGTAAAACGAAGAGAGAGTCTCTTTTCTCCTGTCTTGGAGGTGGAGTAGAGCCATCTAGAGCTCATGTGCCTTTCTGTGTGAATGCCACTGTGGAATACATGAGTAAAAATAACTTTTTCACATCATCAAGGTAGAAATTTACCTTGATGGTATTAAGATGGATAAATGGTTAATGCAAAAAAAAAAAAAGGGACAATTAACAGATGAAACCTTTGTTTACCATTAAGGATTAATTTATTTAAATGTTATTAGCCGCTTAAAGGGATACCATGTAACTTTTGTCCCAAACTTTGGCCTGATGTAAGTAATGATAGATGATTTCTGGGGTCAATATACGGTGCTCCAAAGGGTGGCTGCCCTCCTCAAAAACCAGCCATTGTATCTTTGCAGGAGCGATTCAGCCTCTCATTGGATCATGTTACCGGGAGCGCTTTGCTTTATAGCTCAGTGACTTCACTATTAGCTGATTAAAGTTGAATTTTCCCATTGACTTCAATGGGAAAATATGTCTAAACTTTTGCCTGGTAGTGTATGGAATAAGAAAATAATTACTGTATATTTATCCAGCCTTACCATTATTGCTCTTTATTGTGTTTCTCTTAAAACTCATTAGAATGCACAATGCATGCTGCATATTTGCATGTGTTAATATGTTTCTAATGCACACAAATGTTTCCCTCTTTCTTTGAGATAATTCTCTAAATTGTGGTGCATGCTAATATTTACATGCTAAACATTAGTTTAACATTCAGGCACGCACACCTAATGATGACAAATAGGTCCTTAGAGGATCACCACATAGCAGGACTTTAGTTGGATTACAATTATCTCTACTGATGGGACTTTTTTCCTGTCTTGCTTTAGTTTCATAACAAAACATGAAATGCGAGGTGGCCATTTTTGCTAGCTTTTAAGCCCAGTGGCTGTATGTCACATGCAGTAGTTGAGTTGTAAAAAAGTGTCAGGGAGGATGGTAAAACTCATTGGAGATTCTCTTTAATCTGCCTTGAACATAAGAATCTTAGCTAACATCTTCACTTACTTTTGTTACCTGATGAGTCCTATTGGTGAAAACAGTATAACTGCATAAAGCAGGGGGGAAATGGGATTTTTAAACTGGGGGAGACCAAATGATATCCCGACTGATAATCCCCTGTTCTGTCCAGCAGGACAGAACAGGGGATTATCACGCTTCCATGTTCCGGTTTCCGGAACCTGAAACATTTAGCCGCTTCCTCTTCTGGGCCAGTTCAATGTTCCTGCTCTGTTCCACTTCGTAAATTTAATAAACGCCAACCCTACTTAAATTTTTATGGATTCCTGACTGATGTGATACTAAGAAAGAAGTGGATCAAAGCGCTTCGCCGGAGTGAAGGGCCGAACTTTATAATAAAACAATGTAGCACGTTTGTTTGTAGCCGGCACTTCAGTGATGCAGACTACACAGCTAGCCTTAGCAGGCTAGCATTTGTTGACGTGCCTAACTTTGTGCGTCTTAAAACACACAAGTATCTGAAAATCAGGTCTGTACCCTCCTAGTTTCTAGTGGTTTTCAGCCACACAAAGTTAGGAACGTCAGCAAACGCTAGCTGGCTAACGCTAGCCTGCTATTACCATAGTGTAGTCTGCCGGCTACAAACAAACAGTCTGCTACGTTGTGTTATTATAAAGTGCGGCCCTTTCACCCCTTTATCACTTCAGTCAGGAATCCATGAAAACTTAAAGCAGAACTCAGTAACTTCAGCTTGGGGCTCCCCCTAGTGGCGTCCTTTCACTGTTGTAAAGTTCAACCCCCCTACACCCCCACAGCACACAGACGGCTTCTCTACCTGTCTTTCCTCTATTTTGATCCCTGGATATATTTCTAAGCTTTTACTAGCTTGTTGATGCTACGTTGCTGTGTTGGTAGCAGCACCTTGTCTCCGTCTGCCCAAAGCAGAGTCCTGTCTCTCCTGAAACGTGACGTTTTACCCACGATTTGCGGGTAGATATGCCGTGGATTATATTTTTCTCTGGTGTTGGCAGGTAGCAGGTAAGAATACAAACTTTTATTTATTTTTGCGGACATGACAAGTGATTATTGATCCTGAAGCAGTGATGCTTCACCCGGCGCCCAGCCAGCATAAGCTACGTGTATCACTGGTCCAGCAAAGAGTTGGTTATGAGAGTCAGGAGCCGTGTTTAGGTGGTGTGAAGCTAAAGAAATGTTTTCTTTGAATTAGCACCGGTAGTCTGGTTCAAATCAGAGCTGGAAGCAGCTTGGTACGTAGATAGGGGACCTGAGTACCGTACAGCGGTTTCTGTTGTCGCAAGTTCCGTTCAGGTCGGCGCAGGCAAAGTTGCATAGAGCTGCTCTCAGGCCAGAGGCACCGGCGGGAGGGGGGGAAACATTGAATTGCTCCGTAAACACTTTGTTTAGCCCCACAGGGATTCCGAAAAAGCATTCATTGAGGTAAAAAAAGTTACTGAGTTCTTCTTTAAGTAGGGTTGGCGTTTATTCGATTTACAAAGTGGAACAGAGCAGTGACATTGGATTCAGGTGTTGTTGAAATGGCCCGGAGGAGGAAACGCCTAGATTCCGGAAAGTTCCGGAAAGCGTGATAATCCCCTATAATTCTTCATTAATGCTGGTAAAATATTTGAGACAAACTCTCGTCTAATGTGAACAGTGAATATCTGTTCTACCTTTGCCAGGCTCTTAAATCCCAATCAAATGTGACTGAATGACAAATCCTGTGTTTTAGCGAGCTAGTTAACAAGAATCTCAGCTAGTTTGGAGGCTACACGGTGAGCTTGACAAACCAGCTGTGTTGTTATTGTGCAATCTGTGGCGAGTTTAGCGACTTTTGTATAGCTTGATCAAAAATAGTGATTGAGATTCTGAGTCTTGAGTCATGGCTCACCTAAATACTCTCCAACATGGTGTTGTCCCGCTGCTCATTTGACCATGCTGACATATGCAGATATATGTACATATGTCTATAAGTGTCTGTCTGTATGTATGTATAAGTGTATATGCATGTACATATTTTTTTCTTCTTTTTCTTTCTCTCTTTGTTATTTATTTGTATACAGTACACTTTCCTGGAAAATCCATATGGCAAGGGAAACATGCTGTGGACATTCAAATGTAATATTGAATGTGGGAGAAGGGGTCGGATTAAATAAGATTTTTCTTCTTCATACCCCTTTTCAAACATGTTGATCGTTTGTGAGTCATGTCTGGAAAGAATTAAAAAGAAAAAAAAAAACTTGAGTACTGGTCACAAGAGTATAAAGGTGACATTTCCCTTACAGACAGAACATGGTGCTGATTTCCAATCATTCAGTCCTGGTCCATGTTTTCCTGTTCAGGCGCTGTCTGGTCGTGCTGTTTCTCCAGTGTTTCTCCATCATTGCTGTGGTCATGACTCCCCCAACCCAAAAAGCAGCAAAGCAGTCGGACAAAAATGGCCTTCTCACACATTTTATGGTCTTTCTTTTAGATCTACTGCATCTCTCCCTGTTAATACTCATTTTGATGTGGGGCTGAGTGGTCATTTTAGATTTTACATTAGTGCCAAGTTATTAAAACAGAAACATCTTTAGTACATTTTTATCCATTAAGCAAATTTGTCCTCTGAAATGTGTCACCTCAGGACAGCCGGTCTATAACAAAACATTACAACTTACTTTCACTTATTACCATCAATATAACTCATGTAATGTTATTTTAAGCACTAGTTTATGGCTGTACTGTTCGGAGTCTCCTCTAAGTACAAGCTCCAAACTACAACTTAAAACAAGTTGAGGGGAGGAAAACAGCAGGAAATACCTTCTTTTGGCTGCAATGACAACACTCGTATACGTAAAAAATCGTATTTAGGCTGAAAGACTTATTTACATTTATAAAACTTAATTATTTTGGTTTGGTGATGGAATTGTATGTGTGTGAGCCAGATCACCTGAAAAACCACACTCTCTAATCTAAAATAATTTTGTGCTTTCACTCAAAGCAAATTCATAAAGTTGTTTCAACCTTAGCATGCATGAACAAGAAAGGGGGTGGGGCTATTTTCAAAATTCAACATATCCGGACCACAAAGGCTCATGGGAAATGCAAATTAAGCAGAAATTTAACATTTTATGATTGTTAGACTATGAATTTGAGTTATATGTTTACTGCTTTTGTTATGTTCATAGGTTCAGAAAGTCTGTTCAGTTTGGATGTTAAAGTTGGCACCATGAGTGTGAAGGACAGTGCAAGGAGATCAACTCACCACCACTTAAATTGATGTCTGACACAAAAACAAAAACATCACTTCATGATTTTGTAAGTTGTTGTTCTACTCTTTTGCGTACTTTACCTGAAAATGAATAGGTGGGTGATACCGGGAATTTTGGTATCGATCGGATACCAAGTAAATACAAGGCTGTTATCGCTGATACTGATACTTTTTCATATTTAAGCTTCATAAATCCAAAGGATCCAAAAGACCTAGGATAGAATTTTGCCAGACATTGTATGTGACAGCAAAATACTTTATCACAATCAGCATTTATGTCAAATATCATATCAAATCCTTTTTGAGGTAGGTAGAAAAGGAGAAACAACAATACAATGATAAGATAAAAATTCTCCCTACACTAGACATCTTTTATAGTTCGTTCTTTCTTTCTTTCTTTCTTTCTTTCTTTCTTTCTTTCTTTCTTTCTTTCTTTCTTTCTTTCTTTCTTTCTTTCTTTCTTTCTTTCTTTCTTTCTTTAACAGAATAGAAAAAGAATAAAAAAAAAAATGTGATTTTTCTTCCTTTCAGTGCAATTCAGTTTTTTCTTAAATGACCAGAGTGTAAAAAATATCATTCGACACAACTTGAAACGAAATCTCCTGAGGTAGAGGGAACCTATGGCGTTTGACTGGCGCCGCTGAGCCACATGACAAAAGAGAGGGGGAAGGGTGCACTGCTCCGTGCTGTGATACAGCCCAGTGCTACTCTTACAGACAGAATAGATTTTTATGAATCTGCGTGCGGGAAAGAGAAAAGAAAAAAAAAACAACTTAAGTATCAATCTTTATCATTCAATATCGACACCAGTGTTGGTATCGATATTATCAATGTTAGGATTGATCCGCCCACCTCTAGAGTAAATGTGCACTATGAGCAGAAATGTAATGGAGCAAAGTAAGTTGTTATAAATCAGAGTATCAAGTTAATAGGACACATTTTATGAAGTTTATTAGGTTTACCCGAATAGAAACGTTCAGTTTTCATTGCTTCAAATAGGAATACGTTGAGTAGAACTAAAAATAACAAATTCATTCAGTTAAATTTTATTTAGTTCACTTAAATTGAATTCATTAGATGTGACCAATTGAATTATTTTAGGTTAAATCTGGACTTTTTCCCTGCTTCTGTTTGTAAACACTATTCAAACTGAGCCCCAAACCTCTCCTTCAAAGCTCGGAAGCGGGTGAAAGCCAAACCAATTCTGACCCTGGTTTTCAAGCGTGCACTATCTAAAGCTCTTTTTTCTGCAGAGTACTTCCTTTTCTTCGCTGCCTCTGCCATTTTATTTACCACAGACTTCTAGTGAATGTGATCTCTGCTCCAGTCGATGATTTTATCCCCAAAGAGCGCCATACCCTCGGTTCTGTCATTGACTGGAGATGAAAACGCCAGTGTCCACCCAGAAACATCCGGAATACGCCAAAACAAAGGGAAAAATAAAATACAGTCAGGGGAGAGGGAGTTGCAAACAAAGTCACCGCCCCACAAGAGTAGAGTCCCAAAGTTGTGGACTGAGATGGATTTCACTGGCACAAGTCTAGCATTTAATTTCAAACTCTGGATTCTACCTTTTTAACTTGATTCAGTGATTTACTTTTTCAGTGAACATGAATAAATTTGAACTTTTTTTTGTAAGAATAATTATTAATTATCTCTAACAGCAATGGTTGGTAAATTTGCGAGTTGCAAATAATTATTTATTTAAATTCTATTTTATTATAGTTTTTCTAATCATTTTCCACTAAAGAGTAAATATGGCAAAGCAACGGATGGCCCTTCAGTTAGACTGTTTCTGTTTCACTTGTTGCATAAACTTTTTATGATGCTTCCATTTTTATCGCCCATCCCAGTAAATTCTCAGTGGTCTTCTGCAGCTTTTCCCTAATCTTCTTCTACTTTTCATTTTCATTGTCAGTGTTGTCAGTATCCAGAGCTGAAAGCTTATACAGAGCAGAGTGATATTGGAACTGGGTTCATATGCTGACAATAAGCCTCTTACACTAATAAAGTATATGATGCCAAGTTGACTCAGATTCTCCACTTATTTATTCATCTAGAAAGAAATGGAAAACAAAAGAGAGGAATTAGTGGGGATTAAGGTCTTTAGAGTTTTTTTTTATGATTTATTTTTGTTCATTTCACAAGGAGATGAACAGCATGTTGGGGACATTAGGGATGCATGGAAATCATCTGCATTTGGATCATTTTTTTTCTGTGAATTAATCTATTTGAGAAGAGCTGAGGAATATTAGCAGAATTTAATTTGTGGACAGTTTCAGTGTTTGAGTCTTAATTAGCTCAGACGAGTCTTACTTTTAGAGTATTTAATATTTTTCATTTTATTTCACAAATTAACTTATGGTTGTTAAACCTTTGAAGGAATTTGCTTTTAAAAGAAAATGCTTCTGCTATCCAGCGTTTGCTCAGTATAAGAACATCCACTGCCATTTTCCACTCTGTGTTGAGAGTTTTATATATTTATTCATTGTGTTTGGGTCACAAGGTGGGTGATATTTGCACACTTTTAATGGGGAGTGGTTTTTAATGTAGTTTTGTTTTTTTCAACCTACCAGAAATCAATGTTGTCTCAGCACCTGAATCGGGCCATCTCCGAGACAGTGATTGTCAGTGGTTTCAGTGTGCCGTGACACCAGCAAATGTTTATAGGACATGCTAATGCCTTCTGAAATCATGAAAAACATATGATTAATGTTTAAAGCCTTCAAGCTTGTATTGCAGTTTCAAATTCAGTATTTCTTGGTGGAAATTTGTTTAGGGAGTTGATGGATGCAATCTGTTTTCTGCTCTATTTACACAACTTTGTAAGCACTTTGAATTGCCTCAGACAGTAGATATCTGTGCTGAGTCTCAGCGGCCACACTGTACTTTGAAAATGTGGAGGAATAAGATACTCTTTATTTTTTATGTGTGCTATTTACTAAGCTGTTTTACTTGGGCTATTTTTTTCCCATCTGCATGCTTAATGCACTCAAAACTATTGACACGGCTTTGACACTTTGGCATTTTGCATTTTTCTCAGACATAGTTATTCATTTTGTAAATGCTCTTGTTCGTGTAAGGTAAAGTCACCTGGTCTACAGAATTTGAACCAGTCTCAGGTTGGATGGAATCATGATTTCTAAAGAAGCTTATAACTGCTCTAAACGGAGAACTGTGATGTTTTACCGTCTCCCAGTTTGGAGGTCACAACCCTGAATGCTGTGAGTACCACTGATGCCACTGTTGCTTTCCTCTCCCCACATCTTTTCAGTTTCCTCTCGCTGTCCTTGGTGTTTCTTAGTTTTATCTGTTCCTTCTTAAAGTTGCTCTCATTTGGGGTTGCCACATTTATTCCCACTGCTGTTTTCTGTAGCTTGTTAACTACCACATTGTCCGTTTGGTTAGCCATCAACAGTTTATCACTCTTAAGTCCCTTAGGATCTTACCTCTGACATTCCATCACCTTTGAAGGTATTTCTGATTTCCAACCCTTCATTTGTAGAGATGTTTGCTGGGTAAGCCCAGCCACTTATGGTGTTCCATGTACCTGCTTGCATGTTGCAGCCTGTTGTTATGTGCTGGACTGCCTTGGGAGCGTTTTTGCGCAGGCTGCTCCTTGTATTCTATCTTGTGTGTTTGACCCCCATCCTCTCTTGCTCGCTATTTTTCTGCTTTTTGGTATCTGTGCACGAAATGGAAATGGTAAAGTTCGTTGCATCCTGTGCGATGACAATAAAGGCTATTCTTTTCTCTTGTTCGACTTCTGAAAATCATTCAGTTGTTATAAACATGCTGATAGAAGTGTGCTGCCAATGTCTCTGGTTACTTGTGTTATCTGGAATGGGTGGGCTGGAATCATGAGTAAAAACAGTTATTACTGAGCTGTGAATTTTCATGGTCCCGTGTGATTGTTTTCTCTTTGTCAATGACCAACACTTATTGTGTTTTGTAGTTAGGGCAGGAAAAAAAAAACAACAAAACCTTCATTCTCCCTGACAAAATTGCGACGTTCCACTGGACTGACATCACAACCTCAGCTGTTTCATTTCTAAGATAATAGAGTGTCACATGGAGGCCATAGGGTCAAGGAAGTAACAATGGTTTTCATACAGGAGGTGTTAAAAGCCCACAATAATTGCAGCCAGAGAGGTGCAACAGTCTCTGATGATATGCACAAAACTCTACTTGAACCTGAATATCCTAGTATTTGCCTCACTGCATGACAATGCTGTTTTATTCCTCTGGCCCTAAATCTTGATTTTTGACAGGTGTCTTAGCACCACAGGAAGTTATCACTGGAGATTGTTGACTTTACTCAAACCCAGGGGTCATTGTCATCTTTTGATGCTATTTATTGCTTATAGGTCTCAAAGTGTAAAACAGAAAAGTGTAAAAGACATAAATCATCTACAGGTGGCGATTATACTAAACCACTCATCACACTAGTCCTTGCCATTACTGTAGGTGGGATATATTGATTGCAATATACTTCACTTAACTAAAGTTTGAAAACAGTCCCAGCTTTAGAATATTCCCCAGTCGAATGCTACTAAATGAACCGCAAATACTTTATCACCACAATGGAATGGGATTCTGGGGGGAAAAAAACAACAAAAAAACGTTGCATGGATCTACTTTACACACTTGTCAGCTTCCTCCTGTCTCAGAGTAACTTATGATCATCTACATCCACGGTCACCCCCTAATTGTGTAGTGGGTCAGAAAGCCAGTTAAAGTGAACATGTTGGACACAGCTGGGCCATGGCGCTTTTCAGGGCACCACTGATTTATCTCCAGTGACAGGGGACCCAAGTCAGCATGCCAATGGCATTACCATCATTAATCAGGCGAGACACAGCCCTGCCCACGGGAAATTAATTAACTCTTAAAAATCAGCACACAGTTGGCGCATAATTTATGGTGTTTTATGTGTACAGTGATTTGTGCATATATGGTCAAATCATAATCCTAGAATAACAGGTGAAGATTTTTATTTTCTCATTTATGAAAAGAGAAAGAGATAGGACAGACTCAGAAGAGGTACGAGTCTCTAAGAAAATCATCAACTGATTCCAGCGTGTGTTGGAGTTATTAGGAATTATCTGCTTTGCTTCTTTTCCCACCATATGAACAGTTTAGCAACCGTTCAATATCGGTCCATGACATAAATGACTGTAGACCACAGAACCTCATTAGAATATTGGCTTAACTTTCTGGGCTCCACCCAAAATCAAATACATGTTGTTAATTAGACTTAATTGTTAAATCCTATTTCTGAGTTTCAAGAACAATGTAGTTCTTGGGTAGATACTCTCCCTTTTGTGGCGAACTTCTATGATTTTAAAAACTTGGAAAATGTTTAGAGTAAATGTCTTAATCCCGGGTTGGGAAAACTTTGGTCTTTGAGAGCCATAGTCCTGCAGGTTTTAGATGTTTACCTGCTACCTGATTCAAATGAAATGGATTCAGCAGTGTATTCAGCTTTGTTCAGTGACTCATTCATTTCAATCAGGTGTTGAAAAATGGAACCATTTAGAACTTGCAGGACTTGCAGGTCTTGAGGACCAGAGTTACCTACCCCCGAATTAGTCCCCTTGGAGCCACATATTCCACTCTTTCCATGGTCGGAGTCCTGTCTGATTCAGTCAGTTATTTATTTCTCTTTTCTTTCGTTTACTTCTTACTTTCAAAATGAAATGGAGATATGGAGAGCAAGAAAGTCACTGGTTCGAGTCTCGGCAAGGAGGGAGCAAACAGGGGACTTTATGTGTGGCCTTTGCATGATCTCCCTGTGCATGGGTTTTCTCTTGATACTCCGGCTTCCTCCCACCAAGCAAAGACTAGGCCTGTCCCGATCCCACTTTTTCACTTCCAATACCAGTACCGCAGGTCAAGTATCGGCTGATGCCCAATATAAACTTAGGTGTGCTTCGGACCAAAGATTATGCATAGTGATCTGATAATTAATTGTATTCTTAGTTTATGTTCTGTTTTGGAGACCCTCACCTCTAAAAACCCTGGTTTAACAGGTTAATGAAATAAGTCCATTACACTAAGTATGAGGAAAAGCTGACCCATTTATCATTTACCAATGGGTCTGATGAATTTTAAACTTGCCAACATAATATTTAGTAAAATAATTTCAAACAAATTAATACCAAATCAGGAAGAAGTGCTTGAAAGAAAAGCTGGAATAGCGTTCCTGGATAGATGCACCTGGATCGGCAAAGTTTGACT
Organism: Atherinomorus stipes; assembly: GCA_023101725.1. Taxonomy (NCBI): domain Eukaryota; kingdom Metazoa; phylum Chordata; class Actinopteri; order Atheriniformes; family Atherinidae; genus Atherinomorus; species Atherinomorus stipes. The sequence goes on from JALJCO010002607.1 coordinate 139,106, forward strand.
CATTCAGATCCACATGTTTTAACCAATATCGGACCGATATCTGATACTGGCATTGACCTATGGCTAAACCACGCCCCCAAACGCAATGAGCCAATCACAGTGCACACAGCTATTTAATACACTCGGACATTCTCTGCTTAAACGTTCATTGAAATGCATTGAAGTCAGTCTGTTTGTGTTCGTTTTTATGCGGTTTTTGTTTGTTTTTTTAGTTTAAAATGGTCAAACGGTGGGCATGGGGTACATGCAACTCCGACAACTCAGATGCAAGCCACATCAAGCCAAAGTTTTGAGCACAACATCAACTGAACGTGGATAAAATGAACAAGGATGTCTACATCTGTTCTAAGGTAAGGTGTGGCTTTGCCATAGGTCAATTGGATCAGGGCAGTCCTACCAAAGACATAAATGGTAGGTCAATTGGTTACTCTAAATTGTCCCAAGGTGTCAGTGGTTGTTTGTCTCTCTCTTTGTACAGTATATATTATTTTTCTGAGTTGACAAAAGAGAAATGAGAAGACAGATGAACAAAAAAGGGCTAATAGGGTAGCAAGTTGTCAATCAAACCATGGACCTACAAACCACATTTTATTGGAAAAGAAAACTCACATAGAGGTACACACAGGCAAGAAACATATCTCTGGGGAGAGCTAAGGGGATAGATAAGAGGGATGAGCACAATGGTTGCATAGATCCAACACATCCATGAATGGAATGCACAAATACATGCTAGATTGCTAGAATGGCATGTAGAGGGGTGAGCACCAAAGCACTGAATAAGTTATAAGAGAGATGGAGAAGGAGCCAGACTCGGAACCTTTACATATTTCAAAAAGTCACCGAAGAAGCAATTAATCAAATGACAGCAAGATTACTGACTGGCTGCAGAGGTTGTGCCCCAGAAGCAGCAGCCAAGGGAGAGACGGATGGGATGCTACCAGCAAGTGCTTCTCATTATGAAAGTTGTAGCTTAGATTTGGGATACCCGCAGCTGAAAATGACACCAATATGGCAGAAGTGCAAATAACTGTCAGGTTTCATTATATGCAGGGGGAGTGAGCCTTTAAGGTTCGTTAAATATCTGTACACATTTTCAAAAAGTTGCAACTTTACAAACTTTGAAGAGGAATTGTTGTGAAGACTAATATAAAACATCAGGGTGGTCATCTTTGACAGTGGGATATTTATTCAAAATATCCTGAAAAGCAGTGGAAAGAACAATAGTAATGTGTTTTTTGTATGTAGCTTGTATGAAGTTTTAAGTGGAATTTAAATGCACATATATTTACTTTGTGCCTTGAGGATCTGAAGCAAATGGGATCTGACTGCAGACAAAAACATCTAATTTGTTCAAAACCTTTTAACAAATTCTAGGGTGAATTTTAGTGATTTTAATGTTCTATTTTTACTCCTACACAACTGCATACTAGACAATGGAAGGTTGCTGGTAGATTTGAATTATAAATCGTGGTTGGTCAAGTGTATTTTTCACACTGAATCAAAGTCCTTGATACAATTTTTGTGTATAGTTGAAAATCAGCATTGCAGAGCCCTGACAGAAACATCCAGCAATTAAGTAGGGCAGTGAGCCCTTTTGGTATGATGTTTTGATTTGATGTCATGATGTTTCAATTCAGTTCAATTTTATGTCAAGTTTGCTAATATAACACACTGCACTTTTCAGCACACACAGTTTTTGTCTCTAAACATGTGCAGCTTCTTACAAATTTCGGCACTGGTGGGTAATTTTCTTGCCTTTCAAACTAGTCATGTCATGCACCCTCTCTTTGTGTCATTATAACATTCAAAGTTCACTCAACACAGGGGGTACGCTGTGTGCATCAAAGACAGTGGTTCCAGAGGGTGAGCAACTTTTTGCCATGCGTCATCATGTTTATTATGTCGCTGTACTCATTTGTTGGCTAACATGTACATCTTAACCCCCCCCCCAAAAAAAAAAAAAAAAAAAAAATCTGATATTATCTGCACCGTGGGACGTTGATTTATTTCTGTCTGCTAATCACAGGATTGTAATTTAGGGTGCTTTCACACTGTTAAGTCTGCTTCATTTTGAACACCAACTGCACTCTGGTGCGCACCAAAGAAGTGGACTCTGGTCCACCTAAAAGCCGGAGGTCTTGGTTCACTTGCAAACAGACAATTGGACAATCCAGCACATAAACATCCACTGCACCAGATGTAAGTGACATTTATGGACCACAATAAAGCATCAAGAAGAAGAAGTAGAAAGAAGGGGGTAGATTATCGTTTGGGTAGGAGGGAAAACAAAGCAAGTAGCGCTTGTCCGAAGAAGCCAAGGTCAAAACAACAACAAAAAAGCACTGGAAATGTGTGGACAAGATAAGTAGCCTAAAATTCAGACATTTTCACTTTAATCACAGATTCTGGCTTTCTTCTTCTTCCTGTGTTTTCGTCATTGATCGGTGGTTGTATTGCGAGCAGTGGTTTTCACTATGATGGTTCAACCAGGCATTTTGGTCTGCCTCAGTTACTGCAGTTTAAATGCAAACCAAAGCAAAGAAAGGTGTGAAATCTTCCAGGAATACCCACCTAATCATTCCGAGCCCCCAGACTATCCTGGTGTGAATCTACCCATAGCCCCACCTAACTCTCCATAAATGGTTCGATTAGGTTTTATGGGCCCACTTTATAACAGAAACATACAAAATACAGTATTATACCAGTCCGAACTCACCCGGACTGGACCACTCAGCGGAAATGGTCTGTATGAGACATTATTGTTTTCTTTTTTTTTACATGATTCCTAAAAGCAATGACACATTTGCTCACATTAAAACTTTCATGTAGTCCATCAGGTTTCAATCGGTGTCATCAAAACATTCTGACCTCCGGCCATACTTACCAGCATATTTTGTCCATCAGATGGATTCTGAATGGCCTCATGAGCTTCAAAGTGAAAACCAGACTACAATAGAAAAAAAAACAAGAAAAAAATAGATGACGCCTAAGCCAAGACAATGTCCCCCACCCCACATTTAATTTGAGTAACCTTCACTGGTTTTACAACTTACATTTCATATCATGTAGCCTTGGCCAGGTTTTCTCTCTTTCTTTTTTTAGCTCCTTGGCAAAGAGTTTACATGAGCGTTGTAAGTACAACAAGTTCTCAGTCAAAGAGACCTAAAGAAAGGATTGATATTTCTTAACCCTCTAGGCGCCAAAGTTGCAATATTGCGACAGGCGACATTACTGAATATAACAGACCTTATCTTTAAATCTGTAGCCTTGTACTATTACTGCTTGGTTTTACTACATCGCCAAGACATACAGCGTCAGTTCTGACGCCATTTTTGTGTGTTTATATGAAAAAATCAGAGAAATAAAGGTTTGAAACCCGACACCCGCTGTCTGCGTGCGAAGCTGCAGGAGCGCGGGAGAGAGAGAGAAAAGGCGAAAGCAGCAGCGTGTTGGAAAGAGTGGGAGACAGATCGCGACTTTTAGAATAAAAAACTAAACGGCCAGAGGCCTTTACAGTGCAGACGAGGTGCTGCACTGATCTTTGCTGATCAGGATTAGAAGGGGACGATCAGCCCTCGTCAGAGACGAGTGACTGACGTCGCAGCGCGCGCTGCCGCACTCGTGCCGAATAAACTGTCAGAAAGAACACTGATGACGGTGAAAGTTTTCTCTGCCGCAGTGATGGAAGAAAGAAAGAGGGACGTGTGGGCAGAAGAGGGGATAATCAAAATAGGGGAGTTATTGATGACGGCTGGGAATGTTTGAGAGTTTAGGAAGTTTTCCATGAATGGACCAAAGATACTGACGAGCCTGTGTGGGATATCGCGGACACGAGGATCTCACAGATGCTCGTGCATGTGATTTCCTGTCTCTGTTTTCGGATGATGATTCCTGGAACCTCATTACAAATGAAAGATATGCTCACCAGTACCTTGACGCACACTAACTCCAGCCAAACCCCAGATTTCAAGGCTGGTATAATGGTACGAGGGGTCAGCTAGGTTATGACAAATTATAAATCTATAATAACAAAAGAGGGGGGGGGGGGGGGATAACCATAAAAATATCATTTTACCTGTTGGTATATAAATTATATTAGCAAATGTACTCCTGTCAGATTTCTGTCCATTTATTCTGAGGATGAGAGGATAGAAAAGGATCAGTAAAAAATTGAAAAAAAAAAAAATTACTGCGTAAATATGTTCGGAATTCTGTTTTACCTGCTGATGTACAAATTATATTAGCAAAGTTACTCCAATCAAACTCTTGTTTCATTATTTAGAGCATGATATGACCGTATAATTTTTTTCCTGTGTATAAATATGTTCAAAAATCTGTTTTTTTACTGAAAGTTACACAATCCAATATGGCCGCTACCTGATGACATCACAATATGCAAATTACATGAGTAAATATACTCCCATCACAAACTTTAGGTCATGATGAATATTTTTCTCATTTGCATTATGGATCTATCTCTCACCACCTCTAAGCTACAGCATTTTGAAATCTTAAAGTCCAAATGGAATATTTTCCTAAATAAACTCTGGCGCCTAGAGGGTTAATGTGTACATTACACCCAAACCTCCCGCTCAAGGACTGTCATACAAGATCCCATCGATGGATAGGCTTCATATTAGAGTAAAAGTGTATAAAAGAGAAATTAAATTAGAATGCGTGTTGTTAATGGGATTGCTGTGTTTTAGAAGAAGCCCATGCACTCCAACAGATAAGGGGACTGTTTATCCTGTTAATGTGTCACTTTAAATACATTAGGAGTAGAAGGGCCCCTGCTTTACTTTGGCTCTCTGCCTCACTAATCCTAAAGAGCACAAGGGACAAAGTGTTTATAGATCCGAACATCGAACTTCAAGTAGTTTTCTTGTGGGTTAATGATACTAATTTCCTGCCAAAAACTGAAATTATATTTCTGACATACATGATAGAGAAGCTACATTTGAAAATATGTGTATTCATCTAAATGATTTCAAACTGAGGTCACCTTGGGTAACAATTGAATGAAGTGCATATGCAGAGGCGCATGTGCAGATGCACAAACACACAGAGAGCCACATGGATGCACAACATAATGTATTCAATGCTAATGAGAGGTAATCCAGGTCCCACTGTGCCACAGTGGGGCCAATGGTAAGCAGCGATTTGTTTATTCTATTTACACTGTCACAACAGGTTCCCAGAGGTCTGATAGTCCAAGTAGAAAAGCGGCACTGCTCCATAATTCATTCCTTATTTGCTGTTTTGTTGTTGTTGGACAATGTCAGGCAACACACAAGGAAGCTCTGTAAACTCACAGTAGATGTTTGGCATCTTCGTAATGTGTTTCATAATAATTACAAGTTTCCTCTAGACGTGCAGGTAAATTAATAGCTAATGCTATCAGATAATGAATACCAATAGATAACTGTCATTAATTAGTAAAAATGTGTAATCTCTGACAAACAGACTCTTATTTAGTGACTTGATATCTATTAAGTTGCTGAACTGACAACCCAGTCGCTACACATATTGATGTGCACTCATAAATTGTGGTTTGCATTGAAAAATTTTTAGAATTGAGAAGCACATCTCTCATCCAATCTTGTTGAGGTAAGATTAGTTTTTACTGAATGTAGTGATGTTATACAGTAATATATGTATTCACGTGTGTTGCTAATGCTATTATGAACTTTAATTTAGCCAGGACATTTGAGTCCTTGAGATCAAATATGTCTTATAAGAGTTTCAAGACGAGAGTGGCACAATGTACAAAAGAAAATAACAGCTATTGACACGAGTACAGACATATGCGTTAAAAAGAAACAAAAAACAAAGCTTGGTCTAAAACACCAAAAAAAAAGTACCAATGTGAGATCTAAAACAGCATGTTAATCAAAATCTCTTTCTCTCTCTCTCTCTTTCTTTATATATATTATATATATATATATATATATATATATATATATATATATATATATATATATATATATATATATATATATATATATGTATACATATAATATATTCATTTATTCTATTTGTTTTATTTCCTTGACCTGATAACAAAAATCCATTCTGACCATGACTTCAACTTGACCTCTGTTATTTTTATTTTAAAGGGAAACAGAAAGAGAAAGATCTCCTCTCCTTTAGGCTCTTCCTTTAGCTCTCTAATGCTGTCACCTTTCCTTTTCATGCTGGGTCACAGTTGTGGTGTCTCAAATTATGATTGTTTTTTCTGTAGGAGGTGGTCAGTGCAAACTCCAACAGGTGCTGCTGTGACAGATCACAGTGGGAACATTCAATGAGTTTGGACATCAGCTCCAAGCCTCGCTGACACTGGCGAGCTTCTCATTTGCAGGAGATTTGCCAGACGAGCCTCTGAGGAACCTAAAGTGAAAAAAAAAAAATCTGTTTTTACATCAATGCCGTGACACACTTCCATCTCGACTTACTGTATGTTAAGTAGCACACATGTACATTTTTATCTTATTTTTCCTTTTTAAATCAACTAAAAAAAATTATAAAAAGCAGATGGTTAAAAAAATGTTGAAACTGTGTTTGCTTGCTATCATACCATTGCTTACTCATCATAGAATTTTGTGGGCTGTTAAGGGAAATGTAACGGAGGACTTGATTGTAGTCGTGTTGGCAACTTGGCCTATTGGTTATGATTAGAAGCGTGTGAAATAAAATAAAGAAAAACACTTCTAAAGCTACTGTATGCTGGGCAGGCAATCCGAACAAGCTGTCTTGCTGGTCATTATTTAAAACTCACAAAAATATTTTGAATGGATGAGTTTTATTCACAGACAGTGATTTAATGACCGATGAGGTCATCGATGCTAGAGTTCCCCTCACACATTTCTTCCAGGTACAGTGAATTGTCAGGTGTATGAAGTGTCTGCATCTGGGAGCGTGAGGGGAAAGTGAGGTGAGAAACGGGTCAACCAGAGAAACAGGTGTTGAGTTGACAGAATTGGATCCCACAGTGCTGATTGACAGCGTAGTGGCAACAATCCACCATGCCGATTTGAAAGAGCTCCTAACAGCTGCTTCTTAATTTACCTCCATATTTGTTTGTTTTGCTGTTTTCCTTCTGTTCATGAAGTTCATAAAAAATCTCAGTAGCATGAGTAACTGGAATATTAGAAAGTGTCAGGTAACACTACATTCTTGTAATTATAGCTTTCTTCATTCATTTATTACCCTTTTTGGCCCTACCGTTTGGCTCTACCCCAGGATTTGCTTTCTGCTTCATAGGCTGGGTCGTTCCATTTCTCTCTGGGAGTGAGGTGCTGTAGGTGTACAGCCATCCAAATTCAAGAGTGGACGGCAATTTCCAGGGCTAGATTACCACTACAGCTGGATCTCAAATTGAAACAAGTCTGCATGCCCTGCGTTTCTGCAGGCAAAATGGAGCGCAATTTCCCCCTTCATGTTGGTCAAAAAAAATGTAGATGACATTGCCTGAAAATGTCTGGCTCGCTGGTGAGAAAAGCAACGAGAAGCAACTTGTGTAAAAGTGAAGAAAAATATAATTCCTTTTTGTTTACGTTGCCGTGTGACGTGTATGAACAAAACTCTGACCTTTGCTAGACTAAAAAAAAGGGGGAAAAGTCAGCAATTTTAATTGTGTTCATATTTATTAGTCTTTATATGAATGCCAGCTCTCTCATTAGTGTTTGCACTCACACCTCCAGGTGACATTTAATTGCACAGTGTCGATTTCAAAGATAAACCCTTTGGTCCTCTTGCAGCTTGGCCTGTGTTTGTCTATAACTCCAATCAAAGCATCATAAAATGTTGCCATGTGATTAAAATTTCAGAAGGACTTTCACAAGCTTATCATGGAGGCATTACTTTTTACCAGCTGACAGCGGTGTGAGTTGAGGTGTGACAGGTTGCCGTTGTCACAGCAGACAGAGACGGCAGAATTTAAATGTCTAGGAGGTATGCTAATATTCTTGAATATTTTTGATGAGTGTCAAGCTCCTTCTCCTGGTCTACCTCCTCCTTTCTGCCTACTTGTCTATCCAATACTCTGCCCTCTCTTTCTCTGTCCTTGCTTTTATTTGGAGTTGACATTTGAAACCAATGAATCCATCCTTATTCCCTCATATGAATTATTGAATTTTCATCTATTGTCATCCATGCTAGAGGCTGACTGAGCAATGAGACTGGGGCTGCAGTCAGCTGGAGACTGGCACGTTACGCCACGTGTGTAATGACAGGCAGCAAAGTGCCTTTAGGGTGCCAGCTTTCATCGCTGTAAATGTTGATGACACTGACTTGTTGCGGAGCTGACAGACTGTCAAGGAGCTGTCACACTTGCACAATCACTGACTCTGCGCTGCTATGATCACCTTTTAAGTGATGAATGCCAACCTTTTGGGAACATGTGTTATTATGTAGACAGACAGGATAATGTTGAGTATGCACATACGGACATGAGGCCGTCTTTTTTATTATTATTACTGTCGATAAGATATTCTAACTTGAAATCCACTTCAGTAACCATTGAGGTAACAGATAAAAACAATGCCCAGTCTGACTGCTTTACGTAGCTGTCAAGATATTGTCCCCCCACCCCCTAAAAATGATTACATTTATGACTGAGAATATGAATTGGTAGGTTTTTGATGATGTTTCAAACAGTGGACAGCAGCAGCGGCTTGTTAATATGGGGCGCTGCCCCCACCAAGAAAGCTAACTCTCATAGACTCTCAATTACTCTAAAATTAATTTATCATGTAGTAGAGCTGGGTGATATGGACCAAAAGTCATATCTCAATATATTTAGGCTAAATATCGATATACAATATAATCCCGATATTTTTATTGCAAAGTGAGAGCAAATATTTTGTTACAGTCAGAGTCAAATATGACATTACAAGTAGTTTCATTTAAACCGACCGGATGAAATAATGCTCAGCTGTTCAGAGATGATAAAATGTAAACAGAAATACTGTTTAATACTGTATGTAATAATACTCGCAGATGCAAGTAAGGAACATTACACAGAATTAAATGTAGCAAACCCTAGTAAGGTTAGCATTTATATACAAAAACAAAACAAACACACATTGAACTCCATATCTTGATGTGGGCGATATGGTCCAATTCCATATCTCATTTGAAAGTATATTGATATATTTTTCATATCGATATGTCGCCCAGTCCTATCATGTAGCAGGGGCATCCAAAGTTGGCCCGCAAATATTGTAATTATAATCAATGCTTCCAAATATTGCCTGCACTTTATAAGTCGCAGATAATTTGACTTCAAAGCTGGACTATTATTTTAAATCCAGCTGATTTTAGGAGAGATCTTTAGCAATGTGTCTCACCTCACAATAAACAATCAAAAATCGCATTATGCATGTCTGTCAGATGAGGAAAATTGTGAGAAAAACAATCATCCACCACATAAACATCAAGTCAAAGTTACAATAAGTGTCTGTATGAGTTCAGCTTGGAGTGATGTGTGTCCCTGAGTTGAGCTCACATCAATTTCACAGGCCGTGATTTGGTCCGTAATAGGGCTGGAATAAACGATTACTTTTTAAATTAGTAATCTATAGATTATTTTTTTGATGCATCAATTAATCTAACGATTCACTTTTTCAATTCGATTCGTTTATCGATTATCTCCCCATAAATTGACAGCAATTTATACATGTTGATATACATAACTGAACCGAAAAAAGAGCATGGATAAAAAAAGGCAGTGGGAGCCTGCTGCCTGTCACAGAGTCTTTCCTGAACCAGCAGAATGCAAAATTTATGTTGAAAACACATATGCCGCTGACTGAAAAAGGAACACCTCTTACTTCTTCATTCACATGAAAATAATAGGTTAAAAAAGCCACCCAAAATACTTGTGAGTTATTGAAATCATACAGTGAGGTAAACTTGAAGGCTTTAAGCTGAGACAGAAAGTGTTTTCCAACAAAAAAAAAGTGCATCTTCATTTTCATTCTGTTAATACTTAAAGGGACTCGAGGCAGGAATTACGAAAGAATAAACTAACATGTCCAGTTTTTTTAATACTTATGGGTGATGAAGTGTTAAAAACCAAAAAGAACGAGCCCACCCATGTCTCTCTCTGTTGCCTTGAACAGGCTGTGTGCTGCATAAAGCGCTGCAATTCGGTGGCTGAATTTCCTGCGCTGCCCTGCGGATGTGACGTCAAATGATGCTACATCTGCATCCCCGACAGTTTTGATACAGGAAGAAGACGGTCGCAGTTACTTCCAACACTGTAAGCGATAGTTATGGATTCTTCTGCCGTCAGCAAACGATCCAGATCAGCTGAAAGACACTAAAAAGTGTAACTACGAAGAAAAAGCATAGTAAACAACATTATAGCTTCAGTTTGTGCACGCGCCCATGACGGCTTTGCTCGTGGCCGCCAGTCGCGGCAGTCGTGAGTCTCATTTCTTAATCTTGCCTGTAGTCCCTTTAAAACGGGTTCCAATCACGTGGAAATGAAATTGAAAATTCTTTATTGATCCTAGAAGTGATTCCAAGATATTACTGGCAGATGAAACCCTAACATGAGGTTGAGAACGTTACTTTTATTACACACTGAGTCAGAAATGAGACATCTCCCAGCAGCGCTTCCATCAGCTGTAGTACTAACCCATGGCAAGCAGATGGAGTTCATGCTTCATGCTGACCATCTCAAACGGGTCTCCAGTGTCTAAACACATGGGCCGTGTCTCAATCCACGCACTTTCCTGAGTGCACTGGAATTCAGGGCATAGTGCGCACTGTGTACTTTGTTTGTAGTGCACACTATTGTCGCTAAATGCTGACCCAAACAGAGCACTGCACTTACAGGAAGTGACGAACTAGCATTACCCGCTAACCTGAGCTAACTCTACTGAGCTGGTATAACCGCAGCCTCAAACACACTACCAGATCATAACTGTCATCAGGGAGTGAACAGCTTGGTAGCATGCCACAATATAGGCCTACATTAGTGATTATGTCGAAATCATTTCAAAAACGTTACTCAAATCAAGTACAATACCGCCTCCGATGCAGCAGGGGTCGCCACCGCGTCATTCATCGCCATTATTCAGCTCTGAAAGCAGTTTGAAAGTCCCGCCTCTTCCTCCACGTTCACAAGATGGCGTCCATTTAGTGCGAGTAGTGTGCTTCATTCTGCACTGCATTTTTGGGCGTGATTAGGGCAACATCCTGGTACTTTCAGTGCACTGAAATTGTCGCTTAAATGACACCATGTGTGCACTACACACTCAAAAACAGTGTTTGAAGTGCTCAAGTGCGCGGTTTGGGACACGGCCATGGAGTCGACCTCACGGAAGTTGTCTCATTGTCTCCCGAGGTCTCGCCATCCCTAACATCCCTATACTTTTGACGATTGAGTGTGGGCCTTCACTGCCTTACACTTTGGAAACTTGGAGGAGCCACTCGCGGAGATCGCGCCGCCATTTTTGTTTTGGGCTCATAATGTATGGCAGCCGCCATCTTTGTTTTGGTCTGACGACGCATTGGTATGTATGTTTTGTGTCGACATGTTTTTTTTGCATCATCCGAGACTTAGTCCGTAAGGATGCCCGCAGAGGCTGTCATTGAAATATTATGTGCTGGGAATAAAATGGCCGTTGCAGAGTTTCAAAAATACATCCAAAAAATATTCCATCGATAGAACAGATGGATGATAACATCAATTATTCTCATTTTTTATCTGAAGTTAACTGAATACTTTAATTTGTTGGTATTGACAAACGTGACTATCAAATTATGTGTTTTACTGGTAATTTCAGGTTATCTAACAAAGCTTTCTGTAGAAGTGTAAACTATCACTTTCTTTCTTCTGTGTCTTTTAAAGTGGTTACAATCTGAATTGATCGATGTTGCCGATGTTGGCTTGAATTTTACTTGATATCAGATCAAAAAGAAAATTAGTGGTATTGCACATCACTTACAGTACACAGGCCAAATGGTAAGTCAGAGCTTAAACTGTAGCTATCAGGTGGCTACTCCCTCATCGGTTTTGGCAAGATTCTCCCTCAGGCTGCAGTTCTCTGTACCTTTGGCTTATCAGTATTGTTTTAGGTTCTCTATTGGGAAAAATGGGATTTTCTTTTCACCTGTCAATCAAAATCTCACCCTTGGATTCCACATGTGCAGGTGTAAATGTTAAACTGTTAACAAACACTGAACAAAAACTGGGGGGAAAATTCCAGCTTTGAAAAAAATGAAAGAAAATTCAGTCATTTTATTCAAAAAAATTATTCCAGGGTTTGTTTGAAGAAATAAAGTGGACAGATGAGCTTGGCCCAGACCAGTCTGATTTTAAAAATCCCATAGCAGGTAAGTGACCAGGGCTGAGTTAGATTTGAGGCTTCATAATCACATGAAGAGTATGGTGAAAATTTTTGTTCACATAGAAACAGTTTTAAAAAATCTGCATGAGAAATATAGTGTGCAAAAAAAGTAGGAAAAAAAAGTCATAATAGTAAAAAATGATACCCGCCAAAATCTTTTGCCACCAGCCACTACTACAAGACAGCATATACAAATGCACACTGCTGTATTTCAGGCTAAAAGTAAAACCTTGAGGATTTAACGACAGATATATTCAAGTGATAAAGTTTGAAGATGGACACTTAATTAGATTTTGACTGTGGCCTTGCAGTACAATTTCAATTTGATTCAGTTCAAAACCATTCCACCTTTGTATTAGAAAACATGTTCAAAATATCACACAGTAGGAATAGTGTCAGCTGTTAACAATCATAGAGCAGCTTCTAAATTGGCCTTGTCAGTTACAGGCTCCTCTGATTGCTGGCTTTGAGAACTATTATCTTGTTTCAAATAAGCTAAAATCTTAAAAGGCCATGTGAGTTGTGAAAGTTTCCTTCTGCTTTTGTTAGCAGTATCAATAAGCCATTTACCACCACACTCAAAAATTGGACACACAGGGAAGATTTAAAAGTGAGAGAAGCAGAAATAGCTGGAATAGTTTATAAGTGGAATTCAGGTTTGATAAAAATGAAAGACCAATGTTGAATTTGTTATGAAACACAACAGACTTTGAGTAAACAGATGCGAAGTACCTCTGATAAACCTGAGTGCAACATTTTTGTAGTTGTTGGTGAACCAGCTTTAGTTCTGAGTTGGAGCTGTTTTACTTTAACTTTTTGGTTTTTGAATACCTAAACTCACTGCAAATTTCTGTCTTAAGATATTTTTCTAAGTTGAAAATCCCTGTTGACGAAGGCAAAATGTTATAGGATTTTATTCACTAAGCTGACAATATAGCCACAAACAAGCACTTTCTTTTTGCAAGATCATAAAGAAAAAAGTGCTTTTAAAAAGTCCAAAAGTTTCATGTTGGTATTTAGTGCTTGCTGATTTTATTGAGGACTGGGGCAAAGCTTTAATAGTTCTGCCCAAATACGTACTGAAAACAAAGACTAAACTGCCATTTTCATGTTACTTTAACAGGTTATCTCATATCATTTAATGTTCATTACTTTAAATCTTAGAAAGTTTTAAAGCACACCGATGACCTGTTCTGAAACAGTAGAAATGTTTTCACCTCTCTGCAATGTTGAACCTAAATGTGACTTTAAAGTTCATGGCAGTAGTAAATGCCAAGCTAGTCAAACATAAACAATGAAATCTTGAACACAAGTTGCAAATGAAGGTGAAGAATCAAGAATGCCACAAAGACAATATAGAGAAAGCAACCACTTGGAAAAAGGGGGGCAAAAAGGACAATCTTATATTAAATCTAAGCGCAAAAATGGGAAAAAAGATGAAAAAATAAATTTAAAAACCTTAGATAGATGCTTACTACTCCAGTCTTGCCCAGTTATCTCTGCAGGTCTAGAATATTGGGGCCTTTTTGGACATACAGCACTCTTAGATGTGCCATCAGCTGAACGTTTGGACAGAAACCTGAGCTCCGTGTCAGCAGTTTAATCCCTTAGGGCATCTCATATCTCAGATTCAGAGGGTAAGCTGTTTTTTCACAGTTGATCAAATTTTATGGTCCAGTTTTTGGTAAAACCTGTAAAGCTATGGCAGGTGGTTTGCATTGACCATGGAAAAAGCAGAGTATAAAAACTTGCAGCTCTCCTTCCACCCCCAACACACAAACACACATGCATCGTTGTACTATCTTTGTGTGGACATTCATTGACATAATGCATTCCCTAGCCCCTGACACAAACCCTAACCACCACAACTGATTGCCTAAACCAAAACCTAGTTCTAACCTCAACTCTAAACATGAATCTTGACCCTCAAAACTGGGATTTTCTGCTTTTTTTTTTTTTAAAGGATTTTTTGGGCACTAGTGGCCTTTATGCGACAGTGTGTAATGACAGGAAAGGGGCAGAGAGAGCAGGGAGTGACATGCAGCAAAGGGACCTGGACCGGGAATCGAACCGGGGCCGACTGCATTGAGGAACTGTAGCCTCTGTTCATGGGGCGGCTGCTCAACCAACTGAGCTAATCACCGCCCCAAAACTGGGATTTTCTAAGGCTTTTTTAGTGAGGACCGGCCCAAATGTCCTTCCATTCCAAAAATGTCCTCACTTTGCTGGTTAAAAGTGTAAAATGGTTCTCACAATGTAGCGAGTATAGGAACACACACACACTCAGAGTTCTTTGGCTCGCGTAGCTGTTTGCAACCTGCTGTGTCTAAATACATTCAGTGTGCATTTAAAATGCCAGTGGTGCTTCATGGTGGAGCAAATGTGTATGTGCCTCTAATTGAAAGACGCCTCCTGGTGGGCCCGAGGGTTGGTGAGTGGTGTCATTAAAGACGGGGCTGGAACGTATCTTCAATCTTTCTAATAAAACAAGTCATTATAGGAATAGAAGTTCTTTGATGCGGGAATGTATAATTACTCGAAGATACTTACCGGGGAGCCATGCATCTATATCGGCACCCTTTTTGAAGCGTATACTCGCACAACTGCTGGGAGGTACACACAAAGACCATGGAGTTGTTTTTGCTAATCTGTCGCATTTGGAGTAGAAATGAATGCAGTATGTGTACTGTATTAAGGAGACCAGCACTTGAATGGGATCCCTATCTTTTCTGGAACCTGAGTAGAATTAAAGTAAACTTATTCCATACATCATTTGCATGGCAGCATGACTGATGAATGCATCGGTATCCCTCTATTGTCTCTAAACTCGTTCTGAAATGCACTTATTTTTTAAAAATCCCAATCTGGAGAGCACGTCTGCATGTGGTGGTGCAGGCCAAGGCCATCTGGTGCTTTGCATCGTTAGTCCCCATGGGGTATTTGATACACATCTAATGGAAAAAATAAATTTGCATCACATGTTCCTTATAAATGTATTTTATCCTCAAAGCAAGATCCTGAACACCTTGAAGCTGGACTCAGTTGTCTGGAGCAAATGGGGAATATGCTGCAGAAACAAGGCTACTGCTCCCCAGATTGTAAAAAGTGATCAGTTACTGTACTTATTATAAGTATTAGTCACAAAAAACATGTTATATGTAGACTTTTGCACATTGACATCCAAGCGTGTGCTCATATGTTCATGATGTGTGGGAATTTTGTTTTTATTCAACAAGATACTGTATGAAAACAACAAGTGTCATAAATTTGTAGAAAGCTGCTCGAAATGAGTTTTAGGAAGAAATCTCTCGTTACGAATGCTGAGAGAAATAAG
This sequence comes from Atherinomorus stipes, assembly GCA_023101725.1. NCBI lineage: Eukaryota > Metazoa > Chordata > Actinopteri > Atheriniformes > Atherinidae > Atherinomorus > Atherinomorus stipes. Next base: position 154,799 of record JALJCO010002607.1, read on the forward strand.
CCCCCTATGAATATCCATTCAGGAGCAGCTTGTCAGTCAACAAGCCATGGCTTGAAGCATTTCCTGCTTTAGTGTCTACTCTACTTTTAATGGCTCAATAATTTATTTATTGAAGGAGGCTTAAAACTATCCACACAGTCCATTTATTCATTAGGGAAATGTTCACTGAGAAACAAATGAGAGGTACTTGGATCATTTATGGCATCAACTGCTGTCTGCCATCCCGAAGATGCTGGTTTAAATCACTTCCTTTATGTTTAGACCCACAAGATACACCCGAGCTTAATATAGAGTTCAGTACAAGTTCAGATTTTTGGAAACATTTTTGTTTCATCCAGTAAATTTGACTGTCTGACCTCTGACCTTGTTGCATTAAACTAAACTCGGGTTGTAGTTTTTACATGAGCTGCAAATAGTCAGATCGTATTTCCACATTTCTGTTCCAAACCAAAACTTGATTAATTACTTACACCCACGTTTTCCCCCCCTTTGCCACCGTGTTTGTGTGCATCTAACTTTTATAATCCGTCATTCATTTTCTATACCTGCTCTGAACAGTGCAGGGTCATACATGTAGGCACACTCATTATTTTCTGGTCAGATTAGTCAGTTTTCTGCCTCACTATTTTGTGTTGCTAGGACTTGTATAATCTACTTAGGCTCATTTGAATATTTTCGGTTGTTTATATGACCCAGTTTTGTTAAAAAAAAACCAAAAAAAAAAACATCTGATAAGGCTGCTCACATGGCTCTGTCTTCCTCTGATTATTGCTGAATATTGATGTGCCAGTAAGAGATGGCGGTCTGTATTATCAGAGATGAAATCTTCTCAGTCAGCACTATAACTGTTTTCAGTTCTTGATGAATTACTTGAATTTAAAGCATGAATTTGAGATCCTGGATTTAAGATTCATTTTGAGATGCCTTTTTCAAAATTGTGGTGAAGGTAAAAGGAAAAAAACTGAGATAAACAAAAATAAAACAGAGGGTATCTTATCAACATTGCACTTCATTTATTAGGCATTTCTCAAACATAAGCAGTCTTATGTCTGATCAACAGCCATAAATCTTTTCCTACCTTTTTCTGGATGTTTTGGTTTTAAAACCAGTATTGCGACCTGTTCGTGGCATCAGAAAAAAGCCAGTCTTAAACTCTGTATGGTTACCAGAATATAATATCTGACCTGCTTAAGCATAATGGTGACAGTGTTGACATGCCACAAAGAAAAACACGTTTTTTTGTTTAGTTTTTTTTATTATTATTATTATTTTTTAAGGAACACATATTACGTTTTGTCATATTTTCTCTTAGATCAACAGACTTTATTTCATTCTTGCTCCCGCCCCCCTTTTGATTGTCCTTGGATTCATTTTGGAAGCATAGCTGACATCTCTGCTGGAAGCACAACACCTTCCGTTACACTTCCACACTGCTGTATGTGCACAGTTATGCACGTATACACGTTAATAATGTTCCTCCTAATGAATTACAAGTAGACCTTGAGGCCATACACCTATAGCCCACTAATGTCTGGCTTGCTGCCCAATGACAAGCCTCATAGCACAAAAGACAAGGGCACACTCACTCACACACACATGTACCAATCTATTCTTTTGTCTTAAAATAGCAAGCTTAGTGTGCTTACTCATCTACATAACAATCATACAAAGAAACACAACAGCCTTAGAAACTATTACTGCCCATCAGTCTTGCATGTAATTGCTTAAATTACTGCAAGATTTGCTTTTCTGTTTGCAGGAGAAACACTTTAATTTGGATTAAATGGTCACTGTTCTGCACGGTGAGAATTATATAAAACAACCTGAGAAGCACAAAACATATAAGTAAAGTTCCAGGAGATTTTTCTTATTTTTATTTATTTATTTATTTATTTTTTGCTTTACTGTGGCATGATAAGCTCTATTTACCGCAGTAACAGATGGCAGGAGGTATGACACTGTTGGCCCACTAGACAAAGCTTTATCTCCAATCAAGGTGAAAGGTCAAGCAGCATGTCTTCCGCCCGCAGGTTTTAGATAAAAAGCTTAATAGCCAGCGGTTATGACATTTTAGAATTTCACACCCTACAAAATTTTATCATTTCCTGCAGTCAGCAGAAGTAAAAGGGGATTTCATAAGCTTGTGATAAGTGGGAGAATATTGCTAATGTACTTTTATAAAGCAAAGAGAGATAAGTACATATTCACATTATAATGAAATAACTTAAGGAGCAAATAATAGGATTTCCAAAATTTCTAATTGTTAATAATAGATAATTAATGAAGAAAATGACCAAAAAAATAACCCTAATCCATTATAGAAGTATATTGAATATTACATTTATAACCTCTAGTAGTAAATTCTTAAAGGGCCAATAAAGTGATCCTAGAATGTTTACTAGGGATGCACCGAAATGAAAATACTTGACCGAAACCGAAAACAAAAAATGAACAAACCAAGGCCGAAAACCGAACACCGAAAAAAAAGTCAATTATTAGAACTGTAGCACTTTTAGTTACGATGTGTACTAACTTCACTAAAATCAATCATTGCAAAAAATCAAGTACAAAAGTATCAAAATATTTATTTACCCCTGACATTACAGAATGTACACTATAGATTAAAATTCAAAATAAAATATTTAGTTTGACTTCACTCGTGTACATTACATAATGCCTTTTACAATTTTTTTCTGTAGGACTATTACAACAAATAATAATATACAGGCTTATAACTGACTGGCTGCTGAAAGACAGTGAAATTAAATATGTTTTCACATAAAAACACAAAGTTCATAAGTTGCGTGCTGGATGCGCTGTTTGTTGCATCATCACAAGTTTCGGCTGTGTTTCGGTGATTTATGTCTTTCGGCCGAAAACCGAAAATGCACTTTTGGGTCATTTTTGGCCGAAAACTTTTGGTGGCCGAATTTTCGGTGCATCCCTAATGTTTACCGGTATATTGTATACTTGAGATTAAAAAAACAAAACAAAAACATTGCAATCATGATGTTTTTATGAATTACATAGACCATGCATGTTTTGGAAATCTTTAGACCAATAGGATGTAATTGGTCATTTTTCAAGCTTATTAAGACTATGATATAATTATCACAATTTGACCAAAGTAAGAATAAAGCAATTATGCAATGAGGCCAATAAAATATCTAGTAAATGTACCTGATCGTGTCTTGTCGAGTTGTAATGTTTGAGGTACGTTGCAGAGCTTTGCCTAAACTAGCAGCTCAGCATGTAGATATTTCATGCATGATGTTGAATACCTTATTATCTGACAGAAAAAGAACATAACAGTCATATAATAAAGGTTCACAAATTATAGCATGGGTAGAATTTCAGGCTACTAAACTCTTTCTGTCTTACTTTAGTCTTTAGCAACGATGATATGATTACTTTTTGCTTGATCGTTTTCTCTCATAAAATTTCATGTTTGCTACTTTTGATATCCAACCAACCGTCTCCTCCTTTAGGTCATAGAAGGAAATGGCTGCTGGGATTTATCCAGTCTTATAAAACACTTGATATTCAGCTTCAACCTACTTAAGTTCTTACATTTTCTTATTTCCCTGTCACTCTTGATTAATTTGGTTTAGAAACTGAAACTTCATGGTTAGAATTAAACATTAAAAATAGATGGTTTGGCTAAAGTCTCACTGCTAAATCCTTAGTTTGACAAAGAAAACTACATCAGTTTGCTTTCAGTGGAGAAACATAGCTGTTACACACCCAGAACTGAGACTTGGCTGCTCTCTGATAAAAATCTAGTGGAGAGGTGATGTCGCCGTGATCAAGAAATTACGATGCAGAGCATGGCAATTTGTTTTTCTCCCTGTTTTGAGACAGAAATGATATCTTTAAATACTCCAGCACTGAGTGTAGAAAAACCTCTTTTCATAAACTGTTCCTGCTCCACAAATACGGTGATTTATCTCTGATTTGCATAAAATGTAAATGAACATCTTTGATTTTTGAACTTTTATTCAAACAACAAGCAATCCATTATTTTAGTAAACAACTATATTTAAGTAATGCTAGAAATTATTGCTAATAAATTGTCATTTCAGAGGGAGAGTCTGTTGTAGACTCTCTCTCTGCACCTTGAGGCCAGTGGAACTATTGAACACAGCTCATGTAACCCTCCCCTGCTGCCCATGTCCTCTGACCCGGAGTCAGCAGGTTAATAACCAGCTGCACAGAAAGCCATTTGTCATTTGCTACCTGCCACTGATAGGAGATGTCAACGGATGTCTATGCCCTTGTCCCCCCCCACCACATGACAAATACTGTATCAAGCTTTCTAATCTGAGACTCCCTCAGGCTTCTTAGTACTCCTCTACTGAACAACCACTCCCACTGGATGGCATTAGATTCTTGTGCGGGCATGATCCATAGCGAGATAAACTGGTGGTCTCCCTGCTCTTCTTCCATCTCCTTTTTCTACTGACCCATAAATTTACAATTGATTCTTTTTTTCCTCTCCTGTCTTTTATTTTTCAGTTTTCTCAATATTCCTCTTTCCTTTGCTTTTAAATGTTTCCACATTCCCTTTGATGTTTGACTCTCAGTGCCAGCACTAGCCTAAAGCTGATGGTTTTATATTGGTAGCATGTTTGATGGCTTATGCAGAAAAGAAGAGGAAATTAAATGTTCAGGTGGTATTTGTGCAACTGATTTTGACTAATTCATTTGCTGTAATTCAGCCACAGACTGACAGGCATCCCCCTTATATATATTCAAGAGATTTGGACAACGTTCTCTCTCTTTATGCAAAAATGTGAATAAAGGATCACAATCTATGTCCAGTTCTTCAACATTACATGGTCCCTTGTTGGATCAAACTGTTGAATCACACTTCTCTGTCAAATACTATTCCATAGCCTTACATAATGCAGCAAATATCCCAGCCTAATGGTCATATTGGAGCTTGACATTTTCCCAGACTCTTCAGGGATTTACTCTTTTAATGTTTAGATAATAAGGTTAGGAAGACATTTGCTGTAATAGACACAGTTTCTCATGCATTAAAAGCTTTTTTTTTCTTCCATGGACTGATTCCTCTTCTTCTCCTTCCCTTTGTTTCTCAGAGATGTCAGGCACAGGAGAAGATATTTCTCAGGTGCACTGGAAGCAGCAGTGGTTGGAAAACGGGACGCTGTACTTTCACGTGTCCATGACTGAGTCTGAGCTTCTCGCACAGACAACACAACCCACAGCCCGGGAGCCTTCTCATGTGCTACATGAACACATGCATCTGCTGCACATCTCGGTTATGGTAAGTTCTAAGTGTTACTGCTTATATATTACAATGCACTTTTTTGCATGCTCATGCAGTGTCATAAGAATTTGCTGGCAAAGGATTTATAGTTTTCCTGCTTGAGTGTCACAGTTGCACTATATATATATATATATATATATATATATATATATATATATATATATATATACCATAAAAATCACAAAGGGCAAGAATATACTGCTTTACAAGCAAGTTCTGCCCATTAGGTGGCTGCTGAGTTTTTATTCAGTAAAAGTCTTACAGGAAGTGGCAGCTCAGCTTGTCATTCATAGTGTCATTGTGGAGCTAACTGCACGTTAGCCAGGAGTATGTCACAGAGTGGCTGTTCCACAGCAGTTTGTTCTCACTATTGTGCATCATTCAGTTTTTAAAGAGGTCAAGCGGTGTATTTGTCAGCCCTGTCATGTAATGGACAACCCAAGCAGCAACCTCAGGTGGCCAACAGTGAGGCCAATGCGGAAATCAGGAAAATGCTAACAGATGGCAGTTCTGTCTTCATCCACTAGGGGCTGGCTGCAAAACAGCAAATTCTCATTACTCGCATGTTAACAAGGGTAACTTCACAGCAGAAATAAACATGTTTACAGCCTGGTTAAAAAAACTCATTTTAGGTTTAATAGGTCAAGCTTTCCTTCATGTCAACTGTAGGGTGACCAGATTCCATCAAACCAAGTGTGGGACAAAGACTCCATAAGTGTAGGACAATAACCAGTAATATACTATATATATATACACACACACAGACACATATACAGTCGCCCTAAAAATTATTCATACTCTCGTATTAAAGAACGTGAAAAGCTCAGTTCCCCATGAAATAACATCAAATTGACAAAAGTAATAACACATGAAAACTATATAAAAATCATGACATTGATTTCGAATTGTGGTTCAACAGAAATTTAAAAACACAAAATATAACCCAGTCAAACAAGCATGATGGGGCTCCTAGGCTAAAATCACAGGTATGTTGGTCCACTGTTTATGAGCAAAGTGCTCCAATTTGTTTGGGACAATTTTGTTTCTTTAATTTTTTTTTTTCCAACCGTAATTCAAAAGCAATATTTTATTTCACAGTATCATATTTTTGGTAATTTTTATTTATTATTTGTTTCTTTTGTTTCTTGTTATTTGAATAACTATTGTCAATTTAGCCTTTTTCTTAATGGGAGGGTATGAATAGTTTTGAAGACGACTGTAGGCATATACATATATAGGCTACACACATTTGAATTTAACTTTGTCAAGTTCTCTGACATCAGCAAACACTTACGCTATTTTACAGTTTCTTTCAAGCTACCACACTTTAAATATGTGTAATCAAACAGAATAAGTGGTCAGGGCCTTGTTCTGCGACCACCGCTTTCCCAGAGTTTGGAATTATGACCAAAGCTTCCTTATTTCCACATTCTGACGTGTTTGACTGGAGTGTTTCACAGTGTGACTGGTGAACACTTAATAAGAGGTGTTACTGATTGTATTAGACTCTGTTTTGTGTTTTAGGAGGAATATGTTCATGAGTGGGAAAATTTTTTTTTAGGGAAGTTTTTTTTTTTTCTCATTCTTTTTAAGATTTTTGGAGTTTTTTTCTGTAGGGCTCCCGCGTGAGGCGAGGAGAAAATTTTCTTAAAAAAAAGGGATTTCAGTAATAGTGCCCCGCCTGGGAGATTAATATATATTAGATTAAATCATATAATATTTTGGGGTGATAGGAGATTTCTTTCTTTTTTCATTATCATAATATTGAAAAATTAAAAATTACAGCATAAAATGCGGGGGCCCGCAAAAAGAGTGAGCTCAAATAAATACGGGGGGGGGGGCCCCGGGAGGGGAAGGAGGGAAGAAGGGGGGGAGACTATTAAGAGGGGGGGGAAGGGGGGGGGAGCAGGCATGGGGGGAGGATAAGGAGGAAGAGAGAACGAGGGAGGAGGGGGGAAAAAGGCAGCCAAAAAATCGGGGGAGCCCCGGAAGAGGACCCCCCCCCCCAGGGGACCACCCCCGGGCCCCCCCGTCCGGGAGCCGAAAAAAACGGGAGCAGTGCGGGACAGCGTCTTAATTTGCGGGACATGTGAAAAGTGATGGAAATACGGGACTGTTCCGCACAATGTCTGGTCACCCTAGTCAACTGTGAGGGGATTGATTTTTTTTTTTTATAACTCATCCATTTAGATGTTATTTAATGTTGAAATTACATATAATTAGGGGCGTGTCCTTTTGATTGGCAGGCACCAGACCGGATGTCGGCCTGAAGGCCGGTGGCTAACTGTTAGCTCGTTGTTTGCTCTCGGTAAGGTCTCAGTCTGTAGCAGAGCAACAAAATGGTGGTTTTTCCCAGCTAATAGCAAGTCCAGGCATGCTTTACCTTTAGCCTGCTGCTTAGGGGGCTAATCTTTGTTACCTCCTGTTAATTTTGAATTAGCTCAGTTAGCGTTTAGCCCAGAGTACGTTGGCTGTCAATCATTTGCCCCGAGGCTGCTCTTTGCCCATTTTTGTTTTTTCTGGAAGTGACGACACATGAGACGCAGCAAAGATGATGACGATGGGACGCCCAACTGGCTTCACTTTCAGCTCTTCAAAACCTTACTGGGGATGTAGCAGAAAGGTCGTCCTCTTTTTTACTATCTCTGGGACAATTGCACAGTCCACAGATTTGTTTTTGTTTTTTTTGTTTTTTGTTTGTAAATTTAAGCTCTATTTCAATATTTCAATAATGTTTGTGAATTTTTTATGGTTTAAACTCCTCAAGAAGTAAAGATGCACAGATCTGTTACCTGTAGGGATGTAACGATATGAACATTTAATATCACGGTTATTGTGACCAAAATGATCACGGTTATCATTTTTATTGCGGTATTACAAAGATACCTCCCAGCGTCTTTAAAAATATCCAAAATGGATCTAGAAGTCTTCTTTGTAGTTTTTAAAGGGGGAAAAATTTCAAGAGAACTGTCCACATGGGCGCCTTCACTGCCTTCCGCCATGTTTTCATAAATGAAACATTGCAAACTGTGACTGCTACTGCTTTTCCAGTCAATGACCAGCATCACTGGAAGTTTTTCAAACTGCAGTAATCAGTCACGGTTTCAACAATAATTAGAAATTGAAGCGGTATTATTAATCGTTGGTAATTTTATCACGGTTGACCATTTTACCGGTAATCGTTACATCCCTAGTTACGTGGGTCGGAAATCGGCTCCGATATTGACTAATCAGGTGGATCGGATATCGGATGAATGAGGCCGATCCAGCATTCCAATCCAGTTATTTCTTTTCTGTATTAATATCATACACAGCAATACAGTTATAGTGTTCAATTCTCTGTTTACAGAGCAGGTTATGTCATCACGCAGAGCAGAGAAGTGTTTTTTTTTCTTTTTTTGTGGTTGCTAATGTACACTTTATTTATTAATAAGTATTAGATCATTTATATCTGTGTTAATTTATTATCTTTTTAACAAGGCTAGATGTTTGTGTCAAGCCTGATTCCTTCATTCATATGGCAAGGTGGTTCAGTCATTCAACAGTAGTGTCGGATTAGTATTAGGTATCGGCCGATACACTCAGCAGAAGTATTGGTATAAGATTGAATTGTAAAAAAAAATGCATCAGTGCATCTCTTTCAAGAAGATATCAGTTAAAATTTAATTATGCAGCACAATTTATGAGATGCTGTACGCTGTCTTTATATTCTGGGATATATCCCTCTATAACTTACATGTTAGCATTCTAAGTATTCGTTAAGGGTGGCAAGCTTCACTGGATATTCTCCTTAGCACATATATACTGATGTCATTCATTCTTTTAAAACAGACTGACTCTGCAACACATATGTGCAGTGGTATTCCCATCATTAGATGTGTGCTGGATATAGTTTCTATGGTGACTTCAAACATGAATGACCTGCTTATCAGAGCTGCAGTGTGTAAATGCTGTTGTCAGTATTAATTTAGAGAGTGTGCTGTGACACCTTACACACAACAGATAAGCAGCAGTATATCTTCATGTGACATTATGAAAGTGACAGTGTGTTTTTTCAGATGTTTGTCCTCCCAGCTTGCAGTAAGGCTTTTAGACAGAAGCACTGGGGTTGGTGGAGCTTATGCAGAGGGTGAAGAGAGCAGTGACTTTGTAGCCAAAAGGTCAGGTGTAGACATGCAGGTTAAGATCTTTAAATGTCAGAGCAGAGCGTTGATGCACCTCTTGGTTTATTACTTTTTGTTGATTGGATGCTGGAAGGATTTGTGAGCATCACTCTGAATTGATGTCACCGACCTTCAGCAGTTGCTTAGTTTTAGTTGTTCACCATGTATCCTTAAGATCTAAGCTTCAACTTAGATGCTTGTAGGTAAAAAGATGCATTTTTATGTAGGTGTCAGCATTGTTTCCCTGCTGCACCGCAGGACGATGACTGATGTTTCAAAGAGTAGCTGTTTCCACTGCTTTTCCCTTTACTAAGGCAACAAATGCACCAACCAAGTCACCACCTACATACTGTTATTCTGCATTATTCTGTCCTGGAGCAACAAAATGTTCTGCCCCCTCTTACACAATAAGAAATCAAGGCACAAGAATGCTCCCAAAAAAAGCCATAAAAGCTCTGTCTCTCCAGCTGTACCGTGGTGGGGTACAAGATTTGTAACTTGAGATTTGGGACAATTTGTAGCTTTCTGTGTGCATGCATGCGTTGGAATGATTGAGGAAAATGGAGTAAACAAAAAATAAACAAAACATGTAAGAATGCAAACTCCAGTCTCAGATAAGTTTCAATTCGGGAACCTTCTTGCTGCAAGGTGACAGTACAAACCCCCACATTACTCTGCAGCCACTATCAAGTCAGCCTAGAGAATGTGCAGCTGATGCCTTCAGGGCTTTGTTCACCATGTTGGGGGATTATTATCTATTATTTATTATTATTGTATTGTCTACACTTCAGGTTTTCATACAAGCAATGTTACACATGTTTGATAAAGCGCTAGAAAGAAATGTCTTACAGCAATGAGCTGAACTAGAAGAGTTATTAAGATGCAAAAACACTAATAACATAGATCCTTATGTTATCCAGCAACAAATGATATAGATGTGTTGCCTCCTATTTTAATCTCAGACATTAGTGTTCACCTTGTGTTTGGTGAAGGTTTACACACCTACCAAGAATTTAAAAACACAAATGTGTGGATGCATTTTACAGATGGACGGATGTCCATCTACACCACATGGAAAAACTACACCACAGAAACTGTATGTGATCATGAAATATTTACTGGTCCCATAGTTTGATTCTGGAAACAAACATATGTTGACTTCTGTGGAATAGTTTCTGTTTGGAGAGTTTTCATCAATGATGACTAAAACTGAATTATTTAGTTGACACCCCTTATTTTTCATGACAATATGGAGAAGGCGAGGAGCTAAATATGGCTGTTTGATGACTAAAACAGGAAGTGAAGGATTAAATAATTGATTTGATACATTTTTTCAAGAAAAAGGAGCAGTAAAAATATCGAAGTAAGCAAAAATATGTGGAAGTGGATTTTTTAAATTATGAGAACAATTAAAAAGATGCTAAAAAACTTAATTGAATCTGATGGCAGCTCCGCTCTGAAATGAACAGTCCTAAATGTTGTTGAAGGCAGGGCAACACTGAGACACGTTAATCAGAGCACAATAAACACCCACAATCTTATCCGGGGAAGCGATGTTCTAATCTGCACATAGTAATGTAGACTACTGTACCTTTTCCTTATGCAGCCAATGATCCTCTACATGGACTCTCGGGTGAACCACTTCACACATTCAGTCAACATCCTTTTCATCCAGCTGACATTGCCTCTTTGTAAATGCAGGGATCTTTACTTCTGCTCACATAAAGCCCACTCTGTTATTTATATCAAAACTACAGTCAGACAAGTCGCATCACCTGGAAGAAGCTGCTGCCGAGGTCCATTGTTATCTGTGATGTGTTTATTGCTTGTACTGTCTGCAAGCCGGGAAATGGTAGAATGAAATTTCTGTTGTGTGATTTCCCTTTTTTTTTGTGCCGGTCATTTGAGCTGCTGGTGCCAAGAACACATCAGTATTTCCTTTGACAGGATTTAGTACTGACAAGATTAAATACTTATCAGATTTTCCAAATAAGACAAAGATGAAAAAGAAGATTGCCGCTGCTAACTGAACACTTCCTCCCCAGCCTGGTGGATCGGTCCCACAGTTCTATGTGTTGGTGACCTATGTGTTCTCTAGTATTTTTATATGCGTCAAAGTTATTAAAGCTATAGTTACTGTGTGTATCTGTAGTTGTCATCGTTGATTTTTAGCAAATTAACATTAAAGGAAGAAGATAACTCGATGAGCAGGGCCTGAAATTAACAGCAGGATTGCAGGTATCGTAGATAACATCACAGATTCCCACAAATCTAGCTCCGATAACGCAGGAAATTCTTGCATACATTTGCAGCAGTGTGTAATAATGTGGAGTGAAAGTTTGCATCTGAGCAATAAAAAACTAAAACAAAGGAGACTTCTGCTGCAGACTTTTCACACTCTCTGTTTTTCTCTCTAAGTTCTGAGCTCCCTCTGCTGTCACAGCATCACTTTCTAACTGGCAAAATACGATCCAGTCACAAACTGCTGGTTAAAACGCAAATCTACGGCTGGACGATTATGGAAAATATAATAATCACGAATATTTAGCTTGATATTGAAATCACAATTAATATACACGATTATTCATTAATTTAAAAAAAAAGTGTTTATTGAACCACCAAAACTCAACCTCAAATATATATTTAAAAAAACAACCGGAAATAAATTAGAAACAAGTAAAGGAATAAAATGATAATATTAAAATAACAATAGCAATAAAAAATGAATACCAAGTCTACATGCATTCCTGTTTTACTGTATACTCCCTGCAGTTTGCTTCCTATAACTTCACCAGTATGTTCACTTCAGGATTCTTCTGGCTTCAGCGATGAACGAAAAACAGCCTGTAGCATTTACATACACGCGACGTTACATGTCACATTAATCGTTTTTCTTCGATTGCAGTGTTTTTATGATCACGAGAAAGCAAAATTGAAATCACCATCAAAATTCGATTAATTGTCCAGCCCTAAATCTCACCAGACTTCATGCAAAGGAACCCTGCTCTGAAAAACAGCAGAAGAAAAGATCGGCGCTAGCGGCGGTGCTTGCGTCAGTAGCTACGTTTCCATTACATCTGGAATTTCGCAAAACCTACATATTGCAATGAAATTCTGGTAATGGAAACTTCTAAATTTAAATAAAAAAAGACATCTGGAGTGATGTACAGTATGGGGACAAAAGCAGTTTTCCCTTCTTAATTATGATGTTTAGGATTTACAAGCATTAACTTTGGAATCAGAGTGATGGGGGGAGTTTTATCAGTCAGATAAAGGGTCTGTATGAAAAATCAGAAAATCACCGTATTTTGGCGAACTGAGTTCATTTTTGGACAACATGCAGATATGGCAGCTGCAGACGTGGATAACTTTGTCTGCTAAACCCGGAGCCCCTCCATTTTGAAGTATAAATTTCATGACCGAGTATTATCGTTGGAAACCAACTCTTTCCCGTTTAGGTGTTGTATCACTTGACCAATCTCTCCTTAACCAACCTTTTAAAAAAAACACCCATAGTAACATAATCTCACCTCTGGATAGAAATACTTTCATAACTCCTGGTTATGTTTTTACAGCTCCGTCCCTCTCTTCCAGTTTTTGTTCTCATCATTCTTCACAAATTTTCATCTTTCCACTCTTCAAGTCTCCTGTGTCACACCCGTTCATTCTCGTTGGTTGCTGTCTTTTTTTCTGCTTCACCTCTCTCTGCATGCTCCATCAAACTCTCTATTTCTGTCTCTTTTCTCTTCTCAACGCATCATTTCTTTGCTCTGTCCACGTCATTGTTATTGCTTCTCCTGCTCACAGCCCCACCTCAGTTTATTTCCCCTAAACAACTCTTGATGATTCTAGTTGGAATGGTTAGAAAAAGTATCGGGGAAAAAAAAAAAACTGTCATTTGGTGTACTTTTGAGACAACACTGTATGTTTTCATTTCTGTGGTACAACAATTAGACATAACACCATAAAAGAGTATTAACTGTAGATTGAAGTGACATGAAAAGAAGTGTTTAGTAATGCAGTTCTTCACTACGAAAAATTTCTTTGAGACAGATCTTGTTCCCTCAGCAGCTATTTTAACTAATAGCATTAGCAACAGACAGAATGCCACATGATCCTTAAACCAAAGCTTTTAAATAGAAATAAACTAAGATTCCTTCTCTTATTTTAACCAGTGCTTCTTTAGTGTAAATAAACAATTAAATAAATAAATCAGATCGAGAAGTGTTTCCATTAACAGTCTAAAGCCATTTTTCTAAACATCATCATGTCCCTCTTCACCGCAACCTTCTCTTTCATGTGCAAATTGTTTATCATTATTATTTATTCATTGAATTGACTAATCTTTAAATTAGCAGATTTATTTGTCTGGAATGATACTATGATGCAACACCCCCACCTCTCTTTTGAATAATTAATATTATTTCCATATTGTAAAGCAACAAAAGAAGAATAATTCCTAAGGCAGTGAATACTTTGGCAAAGCACAGCACATTTTAGTATTCTGACCGGTGAGTGCACCCATTTTCAAGCTCAGCCCTCATTTTGATCTCTGCTATCACACTGGGAAAGTTTTGTAACAGCATCCTTCACATTCATCTTGAAAGAAACCGTCCGTAGAGAGTTACTGTATAAACATCCTCCAAAGCACTCAGAAGCACTTTTGTGATGGTTCCCACTGCAGCAAGTATCTCTGCTATCGTATTTTGCTGTCATGACACACACACACACACATGTTGACTCTCAAACTGAAATCATAACCACCCTCAGTGTTGTGTCTGGTGAAAATGTATAGAAGATTGTGAAGGAGAATGGGAGCATACTGTGGTGGTCAGAATTGCACAGAAGGTAAGCTGGCTTGGTCTCATGGCCCCAAGGTGTCTCCTGGCTCTTTGAGCGAACATCATTATGTCTGATGCTGTCAGTTCTGGGCCAGACTGAAGTGTGAGCACTCTGTTCTTCCGGCATTGAGCTGTCAGTTTCTCACTCACTAAAGCAGTGGTTTTTTTTCCAACTCTCTCCAACAGCTTTTGGCTGTCCTTCCCCCTAAACTGCCTTTCTCCATCATGTGGCAGAAGCAGAGACAGAAATTCATTTTTGACAAGCTGAATGAGCAATACCCTACATCGCATTGACTATAACCTTAACATTTGATTTTGTTCTGTACCAGGTTCAATGTATGAAATGGTTTGATTCAAAAAAGGGAAAAGAAGCTTTCCACGAAGGTTCTTTTTCAGCCAGAGCAATTCAGAGAAGACTGCATTTAGTTTTGAAAGGAAAATGTCATCCTTCAAAGCGCATGCAGTGAGGCATTCATTATAAACACAACTTTAATTTGTCCTTACGTTGTTCTTGAAGCAAGGTCTTTAAGAATGTTCTTTGAAACTCTTTTTCAAACACTGGGAATAAACGTATACTGGGAATAAACGTATATATTCTAGGTAAAGTTTGCTTCATAGTAACTTCTTTTCCCATATATGGATCACCGTAACCAAATTCGTCACATCCGGTTAGGTAGGGGGTGAAAATATCGCTTTGTTGCATAGGAGAGCCATTTGAATACCTGCTTCATGACTCATCAATCTTCGTTTATTCTACTTTGGAAATACCCAGAAGTCAGGATGTATATGGCTGCCATAAACATAACCACACGGACAAAAGATGTTTTTTCCAGTTCCCGAAACAACAGAAAAAGCCCCGAACGACGTGCTAAGTGGCTAGCGGCTATCAAGCCCATAAATGCTGAAAGTTCACACTGGAATCAGTGCAAACATCTAACACTATGTTTGGATTACTTTGTGACTGAGAAAAAAATAATATTGTGGGATTATTGTTTAAGCCCTGTAGTTGTTTTTGTACAAATGATAGAAAACACCATTAAATCAGTGGATGTATAGAATCACAGTGCCGTCAGCTCTGTTCCCGTCTCCTCAGGACGGACTGTTAACGATAACATTCATCCATATTACTGCCATCGATGTTCCCACATAAGAATAAAAGCCCGAAAAATGGCAGAAAACCATTTGCAGCGTTATAAACACTGCACAAAGTCATCATCAGTAAAATACAGATGAGCTTCGAGCAGCCGGTAATTTAAGGCTTGATCGATGAGTGTAAACTCCTGAGAAGTACAGCAAACAAATACCACCATTTCTTTAAAATCCGGGAAAATAAAATATTCAATACAGAATAGATTGTTTGAACACAGGGCTTACCTGATGAAACCAAATACTGTACATCACAAGATGGGGAAATTGATCATCAGGCCGTTATGTAGGTTCGTCTAACCAGGTTCGGCTAGGTTTTTCTAGCCTCGGCAGTAAGACTTTCAAGATTACTGGACGACATTTCAACACTATTTCAAAGACAGACCAGCGGAGAAAAAAATATAAAAGGATGCAAAAAAGGTTTTTGAGGCTCACAGTCCATCAGACGCCGTTCAGATGCTTTGCATGTTTTCACCCCCTTCCTGATTCGTGGTCACGTGAATTGTGACGTGGTTGTGACGGAGGCTCGCGCGGAGGCTCGCGCGGAGGCTCGCGCGGAGGCTCGCGCGGAGGCTCGCGCTGATCCATACTGCAGAATTGTATGCGTTGTTCCAAACGTATAGCTTTCATGGCTGCACCTGCAGTGATACTAAACATATCAGTGTTTTTCCAACTTTGTTGACTCAAACACTGTGTGCAGCACTGTCTTATTCTATTCTATCTTTTACATGGTTTATATAAATTAGAAAACGGAAGATGTTGAGTTTTGATACTCATGATGAGGGATGTTCAGAATTGTCTTTTTTCTTTGTTTCTTTCTTTTTCTTTATCAATAGTCGATATACTGATATTGTCCAACTCTTAATTTCCAATATCCATTATCAACCAATACAGATCCATTCAGAAAACTGTAAGGTTGTATCTCTCATGAGTGATGTAACTGTATTCTGGTCTGAGAACAAAGATCCCAAAATAGCCATAACTCAGCCAGAGGAGTTCATTTTGGACATCTGGCTGCCATATATCAGATACTAGCAGGTATTAGCCAACATGTGGTTAATTGTTAATATTGTTTCTGACAACTTGGTTACTTAACCAACAACTTAAAACCAGGCATATCATAAGCAGCTTCAAAGCAAGTTAGTCTGTAGCAGCTGCAGCACCGTAGTCTAAAAGGAATGCTGGGATACAACAATCTTCCAGGATAACAGGGACTTTTCGACATGCTGGACTGCTGCTAATGTAATGAGATCTTGCGAGATTTTGTTATTAAAAAGATCGGTCCAACCCCCCCCCCCCCCCCCCGCCAAAAATAAAAAACAAAACAAAACAATACCAATATTTTCCAATATCACATTTAACGCTGATATCAACTAATAGTATTGGTAGGTTAATAACATTGGACATCTCTACTGATGATGTATCGTCTTTGCCATCCATTATGGAGCTTTTACAGCTACCCCTCCTAGCTTGGAACAAACTTATTACCTGTACTTGCTGGAAACTTCCCTACTCCACAATTTTCTCCTTCACACATCCTCAGGTGGGGTGAATCTAAAGGGTTTTACTATCTTAGGAAACTATTCTATGCTGCCCTTGGGAAGCATCAAATCCGATCAAAGCAAACAGGCTAAACTGAGAGTGAAACCTAAGATGTGGCTTTTCAAACAGCTCAGAAATCTTTCTGGTTCGGATACAAGACAATTTAGGTTCAAACTGTAATCCTTGTGAGCAGGAAATGTAAAGCACAGAAAAGAGAGATTGTCAGTTAAGGTATGAACGTTAATAGTCACAGTTCAAAAAGTTCAAACACCAAACTCTGTAAAGTGCATGAATCACTCCAAATGAGCTCTCAAATCTCAGTAATGGAGTATTGAAATAATAAGTGTCCACCAACGCACTCACTAAAACCTGGGAATTTAGAAAAGGATTTCCATTCAAGAAAAATTGAAGACAGAAAAATAAGTTTTTTCAATGGCATTTAACCTGTAGCATAGCTGCAGCTGCTATTAAATGATTCCCCGAAGATATATGAAATTACAAAATGTTAACATTTCACACCAGTATGCATGCATTCTTAAGAAAATGTGATCATTTTAAAAACTTTAAAACTTTTGCATTAAATCAGGTTTAAAAGAAGATTTAACACTTTAATGATGTATATTTACATTTTTCTGGAGAATCTGTCCATTCATTACAAGGGCAGAGTCGGCAGCTTAAAGGTATAGTCCGAAGCCCACCAATCACTATAAAAAATAAACATTAGACTTGAGCAAGTGAAATCCATCTCAAACTCCGCCTTTGGGCCTCTACTCCCGTGCCATGGTGCGCTTGAACGCAACTCTCTCTCCCCCTGCCTGTAATTCGCTCTTTTTTATTGTTTTGGTCTGGCCGGTCGTTTCTGGGTGGAGATTTCTGTTTATATCGGCAGCCAATAACAGAGCTCAGAGCACGACGCCGTGTGGACATAAGGTCATGATTAGAGCAGACGCCAGTCACTCGAACTCTCGAGGGAAAAGAAAAAAGCCTTTTCTTTGAGGCATCGAAGAAAAGGTAAGAGCTTCAGATAATGCAGTTTGGAAAACCAGGGTTAATAATAGTTTGGCTTGTAGCCGCTTCTGAGTTTTGAAGGAGAAGCTTGAAGTTGAATAGGCTAGCTAGAACGAGGCGGCCATTAGCCTGAAAGGGAGGAGTGCTAAGTTTGAATAGTGTTGTTTGCAAACAGAAACGCTGGAGGGACTTCGGACTCTACCTTTGAGCTAACACCTTTAAAACATTCCAGATGTTACCCTGAATTTGTTTAATCGAACTTCTAGACAACTATAAATTCTGACAAATATCTGTTTTATAGCAGAAATGCACGTTACTAGGGGTGACCCCTAATAGTAAAACGATGAGATTCAACGACTGTGCTTCGACTCCTAGTTGAATACCGTAATCATAAATGTGGTTACCAAACAAAGATCATACCATTCTAGCAATAGGGGTGTGCTGAACGTTTTATTTAACATCATATTTCTTTGTTCATTAAATAATTCATATCATAGGCCTGTTAGCAGCCTAATACTGTAATTATGTTACTACATGTGGCAGGACAAGGAGGGCCCGTTTAAACACAGTCTCCCAGTAAGTCACACTTGCTGAGTATTCAGCCAAAAATGCATCGTTGTGACCAGGTAGCCAGAGCACATGATGACAGGACCCTCACTGTCCTATTATCATTGTTGTATTCCACTGACTGACAAGGTGGGAAAATAAATACTGCCATGACTCCCTTGCATAATGCTCCAGATGGAGGCACTGGCGTTGCTGGAGGTTTATGCAAATTGTATTAGAAAATAATGTGTTTTTAGGGACCATAATAATTTCCATGCCATGATATGCTGATATAGATTCCCTAAAGAGCAGCGCTTTTGTCTATGTGGAACTGGACCAACCCACCGCAGTCTGCATCAGCTGTAAACCACAGCGTGCTCTGTTGTGGAGCAGCTTGGCCTGCTCAAAGACCGGTGGCGGTGTTCGGAAGCATCATGGGAAGACTGTTGTACCATTCCAACAAGTTGTGTAGAATAATCATGGTGTGTAGAGTCCTGCGCATCCATTCCACCTCCACACCATCCGAGAGGATATTCTCCATGGCCGGCTTTATTGTAAACAAAGCGAGGAGTGCGCTTCTTCCGTCCAATGTGAACAAGTTTTCCTGGTACACAATTTCTAAAGAGTCAGACGGCAACAGGTCAGTTGAGCACGGCCCTTTCTATGGCAGGATTGATTTATCATGGTCAGGTCTTATTTGATTTTGGGACATAAACTATACTTGGGGACTGTGTGTCTTAGCAGCGCAGCGTAATTGGCATTTTGCTGTGAACTTTCTAACTTTTACTTACTTTCCCTTTTACTTATTTTGTTATGAGCCTATTTTTTGTTGTTATGTAATTACTTTATTTATTCAGTAAAGGTTCTATTGGAATTCTACTGTATATGTTTGAAATGTGCACTGTACACGGCAAAGCGTGGACAGACTGTTAAGTATTTAATTTTCTTTACTGACTTTTAATTGTTTAGCCCTAAAAACAAACAAACATTGGGTTTAAGCCTGTAGTGTTAACTCAAAGAGAGGGTTTCATGTTTCAGGTTTCATTAGGCAAATAGTTTCCTTTTATGGCACAACCAAATAACTGTGTTACCTTCAGTAGTTTTGAAAATACAATATACATAAAAAACAACCTAAAGAAATGTGACATCACTCCATCTCTGTATCTGACGCTTTAAAAATTCACCGCTGTCCCTTTAAGATGCCTCCTGCTGTTTCTGACACGCCCACTCCACTCATCATAACATGAGCTGTGTTTGAAATTGCTCCCTATCACAGATGTAGTGCACTATGTAGTGAGCACACTATTTTGTAGTGTTGTTCGAATTCTCCTCACAACTTTTCATCCACTACATCGTCCTCTACAAAATACCCACAATGCACTGCGAATGTAAGCGTACAAGCGATGTACCCAACATTTTACGCCTGTATACCACAATGCAATACGGCCACGTTTTGTGATTGCAGAAGAAGAAAAATGGCGCATAATGGCAGGAACTGGGAGAGGAGCGCAACCGCTCTTTTGTATATAAATGCTTTAGTGGGGTTGTTGTGTAGCTTTTAACAATAATTATATTTTTTGGAAGAGGAAAGTTTTTTATTGTTCATAGCTGTTAGACTTTCCTCCTTCCTTGCAAAATACCGGCACCTGTGTGACCTCCCCCGTACGTGTATTATATCTCTTCTCCTTCCCCCATATATTTATTGGAGAATTGAGGGAAAAAAAAAATTAATTTTTTTTTTTTTCCAAATTCAATAATAAGCCTGCTTTCCATGCAGCATTTCCCCATGAAATACAGGGAAGCAATCAGTTCAGTGTAACACAAACATGATTAAACCAATGAATCCTTCCAAAAGGCAAGAACTTTAAGCATAACTTTCTTTTTATTTCAACCTGGACCTTATTTCAAGGAGTTTTATTTCTAGGTTTTCCACAGAGACACTTTGCACTGATCTTAAGACATCTTCACTGAATTTACTGTATATTGTATACATAAGATTATATTTTTGAGGGGCCAAAAATTGCATAAAGTTTAGGACCAAGTGCTTGAAAAAAATACTGACATTCAGTCCACTTTTCGTGAGGTGGAGAAGATAAAAAAAAAAGAAAAAGAAAAAGAAAAAACAATCGATTTTGATCATGTGTCTTTCTGCTTGGTGTTTTTCTCTTTAGAATGTAATAATGTAATAAACATATACTAACACCAGACAAAAAGGAAAAAAAGAAGCCTGTTTTTATGCAGAACAGAACAGTTGCTGCTTTCCTAAACGATGTGGAAACAACGCAGCACATTTTCTACCTCTCAAAACAATGACCTGTCCGGGTAAAAGTGGACATTTCATTACCCTATAATACCAAGCATGCATAAATATAGAAATAAATATACAAGGCACGGGGCAAGAACCCCACGATGCAACTGATTTCAAAACAGACGGATGGATGGATTGATATTAGTTTACACTGCGACAGAGCCGCTGAGTTTGAAAGTGAAACTAACACAAGTTGCGCTGTAAATTGCAGTTTGGGATTTTTGTTGTCCTAATGTATTATTTTATGTCAAATTAACAAACTTCCTGTTATTGTTATAAATTAAAATACTTAATCAAACACATCATAAACACACAAAAATCGTTCCATTTAACTCAAAATTTTAAGGCAGCCCTTTAGCTCATATTTTTAAGTTAAACATTTTACAGTGTGGAGATCATTTCACTAAAGAGCGGTGACTGTGGCATGCAGCACGGAGCGCGTTAACGTCATGCGTCATTGCGCGGAATCATACTCCCCCCCCCCCCCCCAAAGATAAAATCAAATAAAGGAGGGGAGAAGGAGGGGGGGAAAAAGGGGAGGGGGGGGAGGGGGGGGGGAGGGGGGATTGTTTTACACTGACCTACCATGTAATTGTTTTTAAATTTTATACACATAAGATAAGGACTTTTTACATTTTAAATGACCAGACAACTTTTACACAGCCTAATCAATGATAAAAGGGGAAAAAAAAGTTGATGAAGCCTGTCCTATTGTTATCTTATGCCAATTGAAGAATTAAATTTGTTAAATGGGGTATTTTTGCTTTTTTCTCTGGAGTGGAAAAAAGATTCAAATGCGATTATGAATGAATGAAGGAAAAACAACATGATTCAACGATTTGTCGATGAAAGGCAAAATCTGACGAATCAGGTTGGACGATAAAAATCTTAAGTCGGGGACATCTGTACATGCTACTGCTTCTTTGCTCTGTCGTTGTGTGGTTGGATTTTGTTCAAACTTGCAAACCTCAGCTATGATTTTATTATCATTTCTTTGTTGGTTAATTGATAGCTGCAATGCCAATATATAGTCATCCATTTCAATTTTAAATAACTCTTTGAATGCTGTACCTTTTTGTCCATAAATGCCCAAAATGAACTGACCTGTAAACATTTTAAAATCATTCTTTTTTTTATTAATTAACATTCTTCAATAACAATCTTCCTCACCCAAGTTTTTTACAGGCCTTAAGGTATTTCTGTTATTACTGAGGATTGGAACAAATAATGATTGCACTTTGGCTGGAGGCTAATTCCTTTCCCAGGTCACAAAGACTATATTTACAGTATTTATTGCTGATTACCTTCTCTTCTGTGGGATGATGTACACTGTTACAACAGCTAAGCAAATATTTAGCAGCTTTTCCGCATCGTACATCAGCACTGCTCCCTGCCAACGACTTTGCTTTGTCAGAGACCACTCAGCTTGCATGTGTCATCAGAACAACACAGCAGCTCTGGTTTGCAATGCTTTTGTTTGTTGTTGTAGCTTTTTGTCCAAGTCCTTTTTACTCTTTCCTCAGTGTTTGCACATTTGACTAATATTCAAGCAGGACTCAAGCTGTGGTTGTAAATCACATAAAGGGTATTTTATCTCCCTGACTGCACTGCATTCAGCACTTTTGCAAGTCTTTCATTGTCTTACGGTGATGAAATTGAGTGTAGCACTTGTGACTTTTTCCTCCCCTTTTCTTGCGGTTTTCAAAGGTGAGAACATTGAAAGCTGGTGGAAAAAAAATGATCTGCTCTCCTTTTCACTCACACATACACAGTAATAAATCTTCTGACAGCATTGGAGGCAAAAATGATTGATAGAATTTAAATCATTTCAGAAAGACCATTCACGGCCCTGGAGGGAGAAAATGAAGGGGAAAAAAAATAATAATGTGACTCATGGAATTATTAACATCTCACATCAGGCAGTTTGCCTCTAGAAAGAAGTCACACCCTCAGTCTGATCAGACCTCTGAGATGCATTGAAGCAGCCCTTAAACAAAACCTTGGTCCCACCGCTTAGAAAGATCACAAACTAAAAAGCAATTTTCTCCAGCCGATGCAACTTTTACAGAGGAAACCATTTGTGATGCATTATAGAAAGTTTTATTTAGAAGGAAGGAATTATAGGAGCAGTATAATTGCATTCCTTTCTCATCAGAACTGAAAATGATATAGGGCAGCGGAAATTTGAATATGAAGTTGAGAAGAAACAGCAATCACTCATATTGTGTGGAGCGCTAAGATTTTTCAAGGAAATGGCGTGTTTGAGTTCATTGGGAGGACAGGTAGTATTTTACTAAAATGAGATGCAATAAACGCTGACAGTTCAGAGCCTTTTATCTGCCATGTTTCAGAAAGTAATCATCTACTCTGTGGGATCTTGGCATCTGTAGAGAAAACAAAAAGGAAAATTAGACAAGTTTCCTTGATTTCTTTGACTATCTGGACTGTGCGTTGAAAGCGCCGGTTACTCAGCCACCTAAAACAAACTGAAAACGTCGCATTGTGAAGTCATTTTGGCTCTTTTCTTATAACTGAGCGTATGCCTGAGGTCATTTAATATTCTTGAGCTTCCAATATGAAAGGAAGACTACTATTCTTATCGCTGGCGTGATAGATGAGTGTGAAGATACAGCACACCCGACACGGTTCAAATGGCTTCCTGATAATTAAGCAGTCACGGGTAATATATGACCATCAGTGAGGTGGGTTATAGAGGCATTTGAGGCAATTGTGGCTGCTCTGGAATAAGGTGCTTGCAGAAATTAATTTTTCCCTTGCCCTGACACATGCAGGCATTGTGTTGCTGCGGGTGAAGATGCTTTCAATTATCGCATTAAAAGTCCAAGCAAGTTACATTTTAATTGCCCTGAGGTTTAATTGTTTCAGTCACCTTTTGATTTCTGTAATTTTACACGTGCATGTTGATGCTTTATGAATACAAAATATGTAGTAATTAGAGCTTGCAGTAGCTGGCAGCCTGAGACATCCAGGCAAAGCTTTCAAGAGTAGAAATATGAGAATATTAGAAAAAGATGCATGCAGGAAAGTGATTTGCTCGAGGAGTTGATTGTTCCACTGTGCCCATTAATAAAGCTGCTCAATTGTAGATCATCCCAGCTCATAAAAAAGGGTAAATCAAGACTGGGACACATTTTGTTCATTTTCCTAATTTTCAGCACGTGGACCAAACAAAAAGTAATTAGGTGGTTGTGAATATTCAGAGAGAAATGTTTGACTTTTCTTCATTTCTTGGACTAAAGAAGATTTTTTTAACATCACACTGTGAATAGTGTTTTCTTTTTTCTTTTATATATATATATCAGCCTACACATCACAGTGATGAAATTCATGTCAACCACTGTTAGATTTTTAAGTGACACGTTTTTATGTGATTCTTGTAATCGTCTTGACAAACTCTTGAATATGTACAAATGTTTTCTGATGTCTACTGTAAAATAGGTATTTTTCTTTGGGTAATGTGGGTGAGCACCACTTTAGTCAGAGCTGAAGTGTTTTTTGTGTGTGTGCATAATTCTTTTTTTGGGCATATTTTCATCAGCTTTTTTACGCACTGCACTAAAACTTTTTTTTTTCCTTTCTTTGCAAAAATAACTACACTTCAAAAACATGTTTTCTTTCTTGTTAAACTGAAAAATGCACCCAGTATATATATTTTTTCCTTTTCTTACTTCACTTTTGTTGTTAAAGCAGTGTGTCATTAATGTTGAAAGCAACCTGTGAGAAGAGATAAGTGCCTCCAGAGACTATGAGAATTGCAAAATTTATTGCATTACCATTTGTTGCCCCTAGCAAAAAAGCCCCCAAACAAACAAAAGACAGCAAAACCATGGCATGTTTACAAGTGGAAAATGTCTTCCTGCACTTGAATTTAAAAGTCAGTTTTGTGTTATTTCTTATTAACCTCTGGGGGAAAAAAATAATAAAAATAATAAGGGTTTAAAATGACAAACCTGTGGTAAGTGATATTTTGGGGTGCTGTTAATGATGGTGTAAAAAAATAATGATAATAAAGCAGGCATTATACACTCAATAATTCCTCCAAATGATCACTTTGTTGTCTCAGATACAACCAATAATGCCATCTTGTGAAATGCCACCCTTGTCTGTGGTACGAATGAAATGCACCTGGAGGCGTTTTCAGATCAGAGCAGACATCATTGTCAAGTCTGGTGTATTAACAATTCAGGGCTGGAAAAGAATGAAGGATGAATGGTCCGATCAAGCTGCTCAGTATGCAATTTTTATCACGCAGATCAACACACACGTAAACCCCACGAGTGGCGTTGCTGTACTTTACTGAAGTAATTTTCTAGCTTCTTATTTGGGTTTAAAAAAGAATAAAAATGTAAACATTTAGAGAATCATCATTGTTTTTGATTAAATACATTCTTTTTAAGATGCAACCTCATTGATTTTATTTTACACGCTGGTTGCATGTGAACACATGTTTTGATGGAAAATTGTCAAATCCAGGTTGGCTTTTGAAATAGAATTACTTGGTTTGATGTTGAGATAGATCCTCAGTAATGATACACGCTTGAAAAAAGGCAAGTGAACTTATTTTTCTTGGGATTTGAAGATTTTAAGAGGTGAAACACCTTTAAAAACCACAAACTACAGGTCTGGCTCCCTCTATTCAAGCTCATATGTTTACTTGGTTAGGGTTTAAAATGATCTTGGTTAGGGGTTATAAAAGGATTATGATCAGGGTAACACCACAACCTTCACCGTTACCTCATCCTAATTTGAGTTTTTGCCACAGCTTTTTCTGCTGCATTTCCAGAAAAAGTTAACTTTTATACAAATGGCACAAAAAAGCTCCTAGGTGTAAAACTTAATGTGAAATCTTTGGTAGATGTTTCACCTTGTTGAACTGAAAGATGGAAATGTCAAAAACTCTGGGAAAGAATAAAGTATAAACTGTAACTGGGAAAAAAAGACACATTTTCAGACACCTTGCTTTGAAGTATTGGACTTTTTTTTATATCCACCAACCATCGAGGCTAAAAAATATAGAAAATCAAAAGCAAGAAAACTTCCATATATTGCCATTTAGGTTAGAAGCAAGTGAATATATTGTCTTTTGAAAAAAAAAAAAAAAGTAAGAATAAAAATTTCTTCCCTATATTTCCGCAGCACAATAGCTCCAATTGGACCTCAGATGTTATGACTAAGAAGTGTTTCAGGGTCAGGCCTGCATACATTAGTGAAATTAATTCTAGATTTCAGGACAGAAAATGTTTCAAAAAGCATAATAGTATTTATTCTTTTACACTCTACCTCCTTTTTTCATGAATGATGGCTGGAGAACAATCATCTCCTCGACAGCTGCCAAGAAAGGGCGAACACACCTCACTCAGAGTAAGACAAGCCATGTGGCACGGTGCCTCTCTCATAATGTCAATCACCAAGTCTTAACTTCCCTGAGCAATGATAGATTTGTAAATAATGAATTTGTTGCAAGTACTGGGCTTGGCAGGTTTAGCATGTTGGCATTCAACCAATGTAGAACTATAGCCTGACAGACATGTAGCTGTCAGAATGATCTTTGGCTACTATTCAGCTGCAATATGGCCCAGACAAATACACCGCCCTGCTGCCATGTTCGCTCTGTGCTTCGTCATTACCCCGGCGAATACAGCCGTGCTCCTGAGCATCCTCAGTTCAAGCCATTTTCATTTATATTAAGCCAAATCATAAAATCATCTTTGGGTGCTTTACATAGTGAGGTCAAGACCCAACATTTTTAAGAAGAGCTTGAGAGTTCCCCCTTGAGCAAGCATTTGGCAACTGTCAAGAGGAAAAACTTCCAGCTGGTGGAAACATCAGATAGAACCAGGCTCAAAGTGGGCAGATTTCTGACTGGAGCAGCGAGGGAAAGACGAGAGCGGGAAATAAAAAATATTTTTTTAGAAATACAGTAACAAATAATGAAAAGAATTGGTTGCCATTTCTGCTAATTCAGATCAAGTGTGTTGGCTTGTTAAACATTTAGTCTTTTATCCTGCTAAGCTTTCAGCCTGCTCAAACTTTTACCCTCTTTGGAATCTGGAGTCAGCTGTATGAAGATAAAAGTCAACTCAGTGCATTTATTGTGCTTAGTTTTTATTAATAGTCAATCCCAGACTAGCACAGGAGCTACCAGTAGCAGAAACAATGCTTTCACTTTTCTGCAACTTCCAATCTCATAGGGGTGACCCTCTCATCCACTGGGACAATCTAAATTTGTCCGGCTGCAGGAGTGGGTCTTGGCGTCCCCTGTTGAAGACATAGGTCTTTCGGTTCCAGCTGGAAGTCACAGGTTCTTTTTGAAAGACTTTTCGTCCCCCCTCACCTGAAACTCTTTTACCTTGCATGTCCCCATAAGGGCTGGAACAAAGGAGATCAGTAGGACCTGGATGATTTATTTCTGCATATGATTAATTTCCTGGGTATGAGTTTTTGTTTTCTGTTCAGGCATTCACAAAATATTGTATCTTTAGATGGAGGAGCGAGACGCAATGTTTCCAACTGGAACTCAGGGGGAGAAGCTGATTGCTTCTTACGGTCCATGTTAATCTAGACTGTGCCCACTTGTCCATCAAATGAATGACCTGTTTCACCTCCTTGCTAAGCGTTTCTAATCTAAGAAATGAATGTCATGATATATTCTTCTGGGTGCAGCAGTCTTATCTAATTAGACATACTGCTCTGAGAAGAGCTAAAGAGAACCTTTAAATGGTCTTCGATCTTTGTGCTTGTTTAAAGTGGTCCGTGTAGGTATTTTTCCTTCATTCTAAGAAAAGTGCAAAAATTTGTTTGATTTGTCCATGAGGAGAACAGAAACTTTATGCATCACTGTTAACTACATTCTTGTACAGAATGTGACACCATATGCGTAAAGGTCAATGCGTTCTTTACATGTTCAGCATGGCCTTGGCTCTGACTCCTGCTTGTATCCATAGGGGAGGGAATGGTACAAGCTGCTTCTCACGGAGGCTTCCTGGCAGGACTCCCACATGTTCTTTTTCATTGCTGATCTGTTCCCGGATTTTAGCAGGGTACTAAACACATGGTCAGGTGCACTGGTGCTGCTTGAAGGATTTGTGCTACCGTCATAATGGCTTAGGTCCAGGACTTGGCTATGACATCATTGTACCAAGGAGAGGATAGCTGGCTGTCTTGTAATACAATCTGTACTAATTTAATGTGTCCTCAAAGATTGTGCATAAATATGATAAATATATTCACTTTAATAGGATAATATCGTTTACATTAATAGCATTATTGTTGGGAGGGGGGGGGGGGGGTGTCTTGATATCGGTTTACAGTCTTGAAGTGGGATTTTGCATAATAGTTTGGCAACGATCCAGAGTACACAGCCATCTGGATTTGCTGAGTTTCATCCTTACTCGAACAAACTCAGTACCGATAGTTGCTCAGCTGTTATCAGAGCATGATTATCTTGGATTTGATGTCTCTCTGAAGGTGAGAAAAACAATGAGTCCCTCCAATTTACCGTGTTGCTTTATATAGGAGCAGAAAACTCTTATCAGAGACAACTGGTTTGCTTATCTCAGTAGTGCCTCAGTATTCCCCCCCCCTCCATATTGGTGGTGGAAGAAATTGTTAATTCGTTGGCTAGAGTGACTTTTAAAACCAGGACAATCTGAATCTGCATACCACTTGCATACTATTATTTCCAAGATAATCAATGGATTTTCTTTGTATTCAGGACAAGAATTCAGAACCCGATACTAATGTGAAAAAAACTATGGCCATCAGACAGAGACTAATGTGCAGAATTAACATGCTAACTTTTTAGGCATTAACGCATAAACAACGAAATTATTAGCATAATTAGGTTAATTTTGTCTTCTCTATAATTCCAATTATCAAAGCTTTTTTTTTTTTTTTTTTTCTAATGAGATTTTGTAAAAGAGGAGTTGAAGTTTTACATTGAGATGTTTCAACTGTCACTTCAGTCTTCCTCAGAGTAAGACTGGAGTGACAATCAAAACATGTCAAGGTAATACCACAGCTCCTTTTTAGATAATCTCTTGTCATGAAAAAAGAACTTCAATAATTTGGACAAAATTATTGCTCAAGCCATATTGAAAATGAATTTTGCATTTTTTTTGGATAAGAGGAACTTTTTTTTTTGTATGTAGGTAGGTGCCTTTTCACTTGGGATGGGCCGACACTGACAAATCGATGCAATGCGATGTCATACATCTTGAATCAATTTTGATTCATAATTGTCCAAAACATGATTTCGTTTATAATAATTGGATGATCAAAATACAACTACAAAGGTGTGTGACGTAGAAGTTGCGCATGCCGCCCAGAAACTTTAACGGTTGGCTCGTCTGGTCCAGTGAAATTGGAACATCACCAAGCCAGGAGCCAGTCCGTTACATGATACAAATGGAAGTGATGGGTGAAAGCTGGTAAGCAGCTTTTAGAGTTGCTCAGAATAAATGAGCTGAACAACCTCATTGTTTTTGTTAAAGATCTACTGGGACATACATTTGTATAAACTGCTAATAATGATTTTGGTTAAAATAAGTCTTTATCATCTTCTTGAAATAAAAAAAAAAAAGAGAAAAGATTCACCAATGGTTTTTGTACTTTTATTTTTTTTTATTAAAGATGGAAACCAGGGGGATTCAAATTATGGACTGACACACACAAAAACATGAAGAGGGAAAAAATGATGCTTCCAATCTGATAATCATGCATGTGATAATCTTTTCATAATTAAATCATAGCAACATGAATCAAAATTGAATTGAATCGTGAGGTGTTGAAGACGGCACACAGCTACTTTTCACAGTGGTGAACAGAATTCACTAAAAACACCAAAAATCCTCTTTTTGTATTGAGTTTCTGATAGTTATCAAGCCTTAGAAGTTAGAATTTTTTCATTAACAATAGAGTAATCATTTTTGACATTGTGTCTCCACAAACAAAGTTATTAGGAGTGCTTTTTTAAAAAATCTGAATTTGGCATTATCTCACAATAAACCACTTTATCTCCTTTTTTTATATGGATTTTTGACAGTTTCCAAGCCTTACATTTAGCGAACAGCTGCAGGATGATAACCTGATTTACATCATCTGGGTGCGTTCAACAAGTACACGCGGGGCGTTCCCTTTCCTCACGCACTCCATCTGAGTAAGGCGACAGTTATAGGTGATTTCGTCTGGTTAGAGAATAATAGGAGCCAATCACTAATCGCGGGTGGGACTTTTGAAGGATGGGCGGAGTTTTGGCCGGATGTGATGTAGAAGCACAGGCGACAGCAGTGTAGTCAGTCAGTTATTTCAGACAACAACAATCATGGCGGCTTGCCATGATTGTCACCGCTCGTACTAGCTGTCGCCGCCGCCGCCATGTTGTTTGACTGAAGCTTTTTGAGCTTGATAACATGTTTTGATAACTCGATCCTCTATGCGTGGTGGCTCTGGTGTCGCTCTGAGTTGCGTCACGGGTTGCGTCATTCGGTTCAACGTGAGTGGCTGAAGTAGCGTGTCAGTCAAGATGACGGACAGATCTTCTATCCAATCACATGCAAGAGTTTTAGAAAAAAAAGACTAATTTGAAATGACATCGGGTTAACTCCCTCCCCAGATGGTATTGCAAATACCAGGTGGCGGGAGTCAGGTTAGCAGGATGACCCATTCAGAGTAAACCCAATTGCATCTATTAGTTGCGCTGGTTTGGGAACCACTGGCTTAACTCAGGGGAACTAAAGGGAGTAAAAGTAATGTTCCATGCTTTGTGAATTTGTTTTCATCCGTTGAGTCTTTACTTAAGTTTCAGACTAGGAAATCAACATTTGCTAGTTCTGTCTTTGATTTATACCACCTTTGAAATTTGGTATTGTGTGTTTTAGGGTTGTCACAATACGAGAATTTTATTCTTGATACCGATACTAAAGATGGTGGTCGATACTCGATGCTATTTTTGTTACTGAAGGGGACCCCCCCCCCCCCCCCTCAAATTTTTTTTATTAATAAATAAAAAAAAAAACAATCCAAACAGCACAACAAAAAAATAAGAATATATATAAGAAAAGACCATACAAATAGAAAATAAATTATTTTTCAGATCTAGTTTGTGCAGACATACAGTCTCCAAGGAGGAGCAGTGTGGTTTTCGTCCTGGTCGTGGAACAGTGGACCAGCTCTACACCCTCTTCAGGATCCTCGAGGGGACATGGGAGTTCGCCCAACCAGTCTACATGTGCTTTGTGGACTTGTAGAAGGCGTTTGATCGTGTCCCCTGGGGATTCCTGTGGGGGGTGCTCCGGGACTATGGAGTGCCGGACCCCCTTTTCGGGGTTTTTGGTCCCCCAGTGCCAGAGCTTGGTCCGTATTTCCAGCTATAGGTCTAATCCATTCCCGGGGACAGTTGGACTCCGCCAGGGCTGCCCTTTTCCCCGATCCTTTCTAGCCTTTTTGGAAAGGATTTGGGGAAAGGGGGGGGGCAGGATCAGGTCTCTGTTGTTCGCTGATGATGTGGTCCAGGTGGAGGAATTCAAGTATCTCGGGGTCTTGTTCACGAGTGAGGGAAAAATGGAGCGGGAGACAGATCGGTGGGGCGTCTGCAGTGATGCGGAATCTGCATCGGTCCGTTGTGGTCAAGAAGGAGCTGAGCCAGAACGTGAAGCTCTCGATTTACCGGTCAATCTACGTTCCTACCCTCACCTATGGCCATGAGCTGTGGGTCATGACCGAAAGAATGAGATTGCGGCTACAAGCGGCCGAAATGAGTTTCCTCCGCAGGGTGCCCCGGCTCTCCCTGAGAGATAGGGTGAGGAGCTCGGGTCATCCAGGAGGGACTCAAAGTAGAGCTGCTCCTCTATATAGAGAGGAGCCAGATGAGGTGGCTCGGGCATCTGGTCAGGATGCCTCCTGAATGCCTCCCTGGTGAGGTGTTCCAGGCAAGACCCCGGGGAGACCCAGGACACGCTGGAGGGACTACGTCTCCCGGCTGGCCTGGGAACGCCTCGGGATCCCCCTGGATGAGCTGTCGGCTATGGCTGGGGTGAGGGTAGTCTGGGCTTCCTTGCTTAGGCAGCTGCCCCTGCGACCCAATCCCGGATAAGCGGAAGAAGACGGTACGGTATGCTACAGTCTCCAATAGTCATCTTTAACTGCTCACTGTGATTCAGAAGAGACTAATTTAAAACCTCAACCACCAGTTAGTGTACTTATTTACGTGTCCTTTTTTTCACAATACTTGAGACCAAATCAAGCAAACAATAGAACAGACAAACTAGTTAGGGTGAAGCTGAGATTCTGCTGCATTACCACGAAGCTCGTGCTTCTACGCAGGTCCTCTGTGCTTCATTAAGTCCAGCATAAATGCAGCCGTCTACCAGGACATCTTGGAGTGCTTCATGTTTGTTTCAGCAGACCAGCTGTATGGGGAAGCAGACTTCATCTTCCAGCAGGACTTGGCACCTGCCCACATTGCCAAAACTACAAAATCTTGGTTCAACAACCATGCTTGATTGTCCCGCAAACTCACCTGACCTGAACCCCATCGAAAATCTGTGGGGCATTGTCAAGAGAAAGCTGAACGAGAAGAGACCAAACAATAAAGAAGAGCTCAAGGCTGTGATGGAAGCATGTTTGTCTTCCATAACACCTGAGATATGCCACAAGCTGGTAGCATCCATGCCACGCCGGGTTAAGGCAGTCATTCATGCAAAAGGGCCCAAACCAATTATTAAGTACAGATGCAAGATTTTATTTTAGGAGGCCTGACTTTTTTGCTTTTAAAATCCTTTTATAATTGATTTCATCCAATATTGAATTTGATGTTTTCCTAAGCTGCAAGTCCTAATCGGCAGCATCCACACAAATAAAAGCTTGAAATATATTGATTTGCATATTATTTATCTGTACAATATGTAAATTGCACCTTTTAAGTTGAAATATGGAAATAAATTAGCTTTTTCAGGTACATTTCAGGCACAAAAATAGTATCACTTGTATGTAGCGCACAGCTTTTGTGATAGCCAACAACAATCTTCCTGTATCGGTTATGCAACTTCCCAGTTGCACATATACTGTCAATATCTATAGTACGCTGGGCCTGTAGATTGTGAAATTTTGGCCTGTGGGATGAAATGTTTTTGCTCTGTGATGCTGCAAGTGCATCCAGACGGTGGTTGTAGCCATTTTACATTCATGAGGCTGTGTCCTTGATTGAGCACATGCACTGTAGCTATTGGACATTCGGCTGACTTCAGATTACAGTGAAAATGATGTTGTGTTCATGTGAGCTCTGCATTCTTTCCTTTTGTGTTTGAAAGCTTTGCCTGGAGTATTTCATATGATGTACCTACCTACTCCAGTATTTTATTTATTATGCACATCAATGTTATATGTGGGTGCAAAGGCTTAAAACTGCCTGCACAAAAAGGACCTTTACTTTTACACATGCTTATTCAGGGTCATGTACCTTTCCTGGAATTTGAACGGTTGTGTTGCATCAACCCATTCATCCATTTTCTAAGCCACTTATTGTGTGCAAGGTCTTGTGGCGGAAGCCTTTGTTAGCAGTTCCTGGGGAAAAAAGAGAGGAGGGAAAAAACTATTAATGGATGACAGATGACTGATTATAACCAATTAATGCTACTTTTTACAGATAAGTCATTAAAACCACCAAGTTGGCGGGGGATGGCTCCACAGAGAACATAATTTTACTGGATAAAAAGTTAGTACAGCTTGCAGGTTGACGTATTTACATATTTGAACAAAAGAAAGGTATTTAGTATGTTCCCAGTGTCTAACTCAAAACAAATTTCTCAGTGCATTTTGTAAGAGCATTGCAGGGCTGTTTGAGTGGTTCTCGGAGCAATCATCCTTTTAAATTTTCTCTTTGCGCTCCGTCTGCAGAAAACAGACAAACTGATGCCCAGCACGTACATAAACCCTACTAGCCCTCCTCCTCTCCCTCACTCACTCACACACAAAGTGCAAGCTTGGAAAGACAAATCTGTGTAATAGAACACTTGTTCGACTGGGCAAGAGTCATGACCAAAGCAAATTAGTTCTCTTCTCATTTCCAGAGTGTTGAAAGCCCAAAATCGAGGGTGCTATTTATAGGTTACCTTCTGAGAACTAAACTCAAATGCTACATAGTCTTCATCTTTGTTTTTTTGGTCTTTTTTACTTCCCCTTTTAAACCTTTTTCTTCCACCTTTTCACTCACCTTGTCTTTCTATCTGTTGCCTGGGTAACAGTAACTGATGAACACCAGGAGGTTGAAAAGCAAAAAAAAAAAAAGCTTAAAGGAGAGGATTAGTGGACAACCATGCTCATTTACTTCCTCTTGACTCCTCGTGTGCATGCATGTATGAATGCTTGAGTGGCTTGATTTTATAGTGCTATTCTAAAGAGCCGACGGGGAGTCACGGTTAAATGGCTGTATGTGTGCAAAGTGGATGCATCATGAGATAATGGTAATTTGTTGACAAAGAGAAGAGTTTGTCTCAGTTGCTTTGGCAGAATGCTTCTGGCTCCACCCATCCTGTGCTCCAAGCAGATTTCCATCCTGCCTGTGCTGGGCCAACTGTTTATCTATTGGTTGGCTTTGGAAGGATGAATTATTTCATAAATACTGTAATTGTTTATTTAGAACTGGGGTCCTTTGAAACAGTGTATTCTATGTTTTGAAAAAGAAGGACTAAACTCTACCAACACCTTGCAGTTTTTTTTTCTTCACAGTGATACATGACACCTATTATTTTAGATTACAATTATTTACCTTTGTGCATTTTAAGCCCATAGTTTTGTATGTATCATGTTTGGGGGGGGGGTTCTGAAACCTATGTCAACTGAGACCTTTTGCATCACTATATGGTAAAAATGTTTATATACTCTGTTGTACACAATTTGATATACCTGATACCAGTGGGGAGAAAACTACACTACAACAATTTTAATATATTATGTGGTATTAAATAGTGAATATAATTCCGACCCATTTTTTGTTAAAGAGCTTTGAATTTTCTCCCCATCTTTTCTTGGGTCAGGCTGTAAAGGGTTAATATGAATGCCATGGGGAGGAAAAAGTGAAATAATTCTGTATTTAAAAAAAAAATCATTTTTGCAGATCTATGTATTTATTCATCTATCTTTTTTTTTTTTTTTTTTTTTTTTAAAGGATTTTTGGGCACTAGTGGCCTTTATACAACAGTGTATAGTGACAGGAAAGGGGCAGAGAGAGTGGGGAGTGACATGCAGCAAAGGGTCCTCGACCGGGAATCGAACCGGGGCCGACTGCGCTGAGGAGCTGTAGCCTCTGTTCATGGGGCGGCTGCTCAACCAACTGAGCTAATCACCGCCCCATTCATCTATCTTTTGATCAATCTTTTTTTATTTAAAATTATGATTAGAAAAATTACAAAAATTAAACCGCTTCTTAGTAGAACAATTTCCTTTTTTTTTTGGTTTCAAAATAAAGAAATATTGGCAGTGTTCGTTTTTCTCAGATGAAACAAAAAAAAAATTAATTAAAAGGAATATTCAAACATATATTTATACATGAATCCAGATATATTTCCTGTGTAAAATTAGGCTCTTCTCCCTGAACATCCCTGTTGGTAAGACCATCGTGGGACCACCTTCTTTATCTTCATCATCTTCTCCTCATCTGTTACTGAAGCATCATATGGATTTATCTAATTTTTTAATGGCACCTTAAAGAAGAGTGATTAAAATTTTATAGAAATGTCCAACTAATGTATGTTTGAACTGCTTGTTTGCCCTTGGCTTAGTGCTAATGGTGGCTGATGTGGTTTGCTTACAGCCGTTAATGACTCGAGAGCCAGTTTGGGCACATCTGTGCCATTTGAATTGGACTTTGAAAAGTTATTCAGACCTTTGTCACTTATTAGCATTTCAAGGCAGTCTCAATTATTACATCTTCACAGCGTTGTGTTTCTCAATTTCTTCCTCCATCCTTCATTTCAAACTGTGATGCAAGCAACATGTTCCCCTCAGAGTTTTAAACCAGATGCTTTGGTGAAAGGAAATGTCAAAATAAACACTTATACCACAAGACATATGTTTTATGGAGCTGTCATTGAGCGGATAGAACACTGAAGTGATACATGCAGGGGAACAGGTCGCCGATTTGGTGTTTTGATGTGAAGAGAAGGGACAAAGACTACATTTCGTTCAGCTGCTGGTTTACTCCCTCGTGAAAGCACTTGAACAACAGCTGCAGATAAAGATACAAGCCTCACTTCAAGTTTAACAGAGAGTATAATTGTGAAGGCCCTAGCTGCCTCTTATAGAAGTACAGCACATGAGCAGGAGAAAACGCTGGCACATAAACACGTCTGCAATCACACACAGCTCTACTGCAGCCGCAAGCTTTCAAAACAAGAACATTTCTTTGTCTAACAGAGAGCAAACTCATTAATTTCACACTTTTAGTCTTTTGTTTATTTTGTATTCTGTTAAATACCACACAATTGAACCCCCAAAAGAACAAAGAAGTCTCTGTGATCCTTGAAAAACATTTTGAAAATATAACTCCAAAGCAAAATGGGGAAACAAAATGAGTATGTTTGTCCATCCTTCTTTTCCCCACATGCTGCTCTTTACAAGTATGCAGCACTGTCTCCACTGTTGTGTTTTTTTTCACAAAAAGCAACAAAAAAACCTTTCTATGCCATTTTCACTCCTTAGCTTGTCCCCATTTCTCAGTCAAAGTCACCCCAAGGGCCTCATTGTCCGAACCCTTCTCCTGCTTTGTTATCAACAGATGAAGCAAGCAAGTATTGGCCCAGTGTGGAACCGCTGCAAACATTACCTCTCTAATCACATTTCTGTCTCTGAAATGTCACTGAAGCGGGAACGGGTTGCCAACAGTTGACTTAGACCACCTAAATATGAAGATATCTTTAATCTCTCATAAAGGCAAATGAAAGAAGCTGGGTGTAGTTTTTGGGAGGCGGGGTTATAGCAGAGTTCTTTTCCAGCACTACTAATTTGCCACAGTAATGAGCAAGCAGTGGTGCATAGTCATCAAGCAATTATGTTTGGTTACCATGCAAATGCAGAGCATCAGGGGGTGTGATTATACCGAGAAATGTACCAGGCTCTATCACAATAGCTGTGAAATATCATCTGAATGCAGTCTTTTTTTTTTTTCTTTCACAGACATCCTTATAGATGACACATGAAGTACCATTCTTTCACCTCCTCTTCTTCAAAAACAAAATTCAGTTATTTATCATTATTTTTTTTGCTTTTAGTTGTTTGTAACGTTTCCTCTTTAAGATTTATTCTGTCTTTGAAGCATAATTACATCGAGTTCAATTCATGGGAGGGTTCAGCATGGTCTGCTCTGTAATTGTTTTGTTTGTAATGTGGAAGATGACTCCAGCCAAAGGCCATCATTTATAAATCAAAAATATGCGGAAAGCTTTTTTCTCCTTAAGCCATTTAGAGCGCATGTGGAAAGCAAACAGGCAGGGGAATGTAGATGTAGCTTCATATAGGAAAGCTAAACTCATTTACATTTGACTGTACTTGCCAGTGGACACCTACAACGAGCTGCCTGCTGGGTATTTTGGGTTTTACTGAATATATATCAAAATAAACCAGTTTAGTTGATGTATTTTTATATAAATGGCATGGGAAACGTTCACTGCTGAGTGTTGAGCTTTTGATGTGCACAAATGAGCAAAAGCCAGTTGTATGTTATGTCTGCAATTTCCAGTTACAATTTACAAGTTGTCATTTTTCATATTACTTTCTCATTATGCCCTGGGGGGTTTAAAAAAGGTGTTTTTTATTTGATTCATTTAATGTTTAGCAAAGGTGTAAATCCAGATATATTTTATACAAACAGTAAAAACACTACTTTTTTAAAAAGAATGTTTTTGACTGACATTTTTACAAATCTAGCTTCTTTTTTATTGTTTTTCCTGCCGAACTAAAAATTAATCTATGTCCGTCATTAAAAATATGATGGATAGATTTCAATCTTCAACATATAGGCCTCAAGTTTGAAGACCCTGAAACAGACTTATTCCTCATCTGGTTGAGAGAGGAAAGTGGTGGGTGTATAGGGCATGGGCCAAAGCAAGTAAAAGCCTGGGAGAGAAGTATTGGGTGGGCGGGAAAGGCACACAAGCAAATCAGCCCGAACTGTTATAATTCAAAAAGCGAGGGCTCAATGTAGCATTATCTGCTACTAAATCTTTCCCCTCTGTGTGATGGAGCACTGTGTTATGTAAAAGGGGGAGGACAGGAAGGCAGAGTAATGATGGGATAAGGCCTGAAACAATAGAAAAGGGGATGGAAAGAGAATAGAAACAGGTATTAGTTCCCATGGTGAACAAAAATGGAAAGATTGACGTGATGTTATCCATTTAAGCTGCAGATTTTAATTCAGTTTTCAATCTCTGTGTAATCAGATTATATGATTAAGGTACAGGCTTCTGGCGATTGAAGTTTCTCCAGTAATTTGCATACAGTATAGCCCAAGCTTGACCTTATTTTTCTAATGTGTTGGAGGAAAACCTCAGATGCTTAATATATTACATATGTAATGTAGTATACATTAATACAAATGTGTAATGTTGAACAACTGCTCTCATAAGCAATGATTGGACAGGAAGGTATTAATGACATCATTATAGCAGAGGCTTGAAAGCATATTGTGGCTGTGCAGAGCTGGGGCTACTTTGAACTACTTTACGGTTTAGTGCGCAGGGGCACCTGGTAAATCTATCAGGTCATGGTGTGATTAATGTAAGACAAAAGAAGAAAAAAGTACAAAGTCCAGGTATATAAATCTCTATTTTCCAGTGAGCAAAGTTTTGAATAAGGTAGATTGAAGTTGTGCAGTATTTTCTTCTTAATTACTGAACAAATAGCTGAGTGTGCTGTGTTTAGCAACATGCACCCTGGTTTTGTGCATTTGTAGATACTGGTGCACATTTATTTATGAACATTCGCTCAATGATATTGCCTCTTAGAGACAACATATTATGGAATAAAACACCGTATTTGAATGCTGCCAGCTCAAAAAAAAAAACCCTCGAAAACCAAAATATTTAAACTAGGGCTGCTGCTAACTATTATTTTGATAATAGATTAGTCACTGATTATTTTGTCAATTAGTTGACTAATCGGGTCATGCAAAAATTGCAGCATATTTACAGTACAAGTTTACTAGTTTGGACACTTTCTCATCGAATCTAATGGGAAAACTTTTGCCTGGTAGTATGTGTGTGTGTTTATTTATGTCAATAAACTGTTCAAGAAAAGCTGACCAGACAGAAAGGCAGACAAGGCAAGGGGAGGTAGAGTGGTAATTTTGAGATGAAAAAAAAGCTTATAAACAATAAACGATTAGTTGATTATGAAATTAGTCACTGACTATTTTGATAGTCAGCGATTAGTTGATTATTCGACTAACTGTTGCAGCCCTAATTACAACCCTGATATTGTGTTTCACGGTGTTCCCTGTAAGTGAAAATGTGAAAGTCAATAAACTTTTGATAGAAAAGATAAAGTTACTTCAATCTACAAAGTTATCCAGTTTCCTTCCTGCATGTCTTTCCTAATTTCAACCTCAGATCGTGTTGCATTTACTATATTTAAAAAGGGCAAGGTTTTTTGTTTGTTTTTCTAGTGTAATATTAATATAAAATAACATTTTTAGAAATAAATGGGGTGACAGAGTGCTACCAGTACTTTATATTTATGCTTGATGATGAGGAAATCTGACTTTTAATTGACATTAACATTTTTTTTTACCATTAACATAGTAAATGGTAAAATTGGTATACTGCATTTTAATAAGAACATTTTATAATTTATATTTCTGAT
Source organism: Atherinomorus stipes (assembly GCA_023101725.1). Classification (NCBI taxonomy): domain Eukaryota; kingdom Metazoa; phylum Chordata; class Actinopteri; order Atheriniformes; family Atherinidae; genus Atherinomorus; species Atherinomorus stipes. The sequence goes on from JALJCO010002607.1 coordinate 194,519, forward strand.
TTATAAATAGATGCACCGTCAGGACAGCAGTGATAGCAATTGCTACTAAAACATTGGTCAAATATTGGTCATAAAAGGAACAGTTGTCAGTGTTGGCTGCTAAAATTTGAATAATTAAGTAATTAAGACATTGATTGTTGAGTACTACCGAGGCTAAGACTGAGAAAGAGGGGGTCAGGGTGGAGTCAGCTGGGTCCGTCCATGTCCCTGAAATGATCTGCTTTAACCGAGTAGTAAATGAACGGAAGAAAAAGAAGCTGCTGCAGTATCCATCTGCATTATTTTGACCAAAGCACATCATAAATGGTTTATTGAGATCTTAGGAAAACGTGTCGGTTTGTAAAAAAGATAGCAGTGTGATTCTTTCATTGTGCTGAAAATAAGCTCATGTCAGACTAGTGATAATCTCACTCAGCTGTATCTATACCTGGTATAAGATTTCTCCAAGCCTAGTTATTAGACAGGCATGGTTACTCTGAGCTGAGTTACTAGAGTGGAAACATTTACCAGAGAGCCAAGCCTTGTCATTCGCGCTGGGACTTGCAGTTGGACAGAGAGAATGGAGAGCAGATGCTAGGGCACATGCCACTTTAACGTCCTGCTGGTAGAGATAGGGGGACAGGAAAAACAAATACGGTACTGGGAGGAGGGAAGGTAAGGAAGTGTGAGAGGTTGACATAAAAGATAGTGACAGAAAAAGTTGGAGTAAGAGAGAAAGGATGTCTTTTTCTGCTTTAAAAGTCTGACACAGTGGCATGAACATAAAAATGGCCCATTAAAGGGAACCCAAGAGCACCATGTGACCTCCGTTTGTGTGGGTTTAGCATGCATGAGGATTCTGTGCTTCTCAATATGTCATTTGTGCCCTATTTGAAGTAATACATACACGCCAGCTGTTCTTTCTTCTGTTTGATTATTCACCCGATACCATGTTTAGTATTTATGTTTCTCAGCAGCATTTTCTTCTAAAGCCTACTCCAGAGATTGCTGTCGTTCTGTCTTGCTCTGGAGCAGGAGGTGGATGGTTACTGGGGTTCACTGTGCACAGATGGTGGCTAAACCACAGAGCATGTGTTGGATGTGTTGGCTCATAGTTGTGTTATGTCACAGTATAAAAAGCATCATTAGCATAATAAGGGAGTTATACAGTAGTTGTCAGTTTCATGTAGAAGAAACTTTTTGCCATCCTGTAGATCTGCAGAATTTTCTGAAACAAGTTTAACCCTCGTATTATGTTAAGGGTCAATTTGACCCGTTTCACTTTTTGTGTTGAAAAAAGTACTGGTTATCCTTTCTTTTTCCTCATGAAATTTTGTGACTTTTCCTCATCTGAGGTCATGAACTGATGTGTAAATTTTTGTCACTCTGATGTGTTCTGGAGCGTCTCTGCAGAGTTTGTATACAAAGATGATGTTAAAGGTCATTTTGACCCGGACTCTTTAATATGGGTAAGAACATGTTCAGATCAAACATGAACAGGCCACTTTGATTTAATTTAGTTTGATTTCATGATTATTTATATTTTCATTGCATCTGAATAGATATTAATCCCAGAGAGCCGGGTGTGGTTAGGTTAGACACTTTCTCTACCTTGTCCATGTCACTGTTCTCATGTCATCTCTTTGAAAACGCACTAAAAAAAATAATTCCAGAAGGTTTAGAGCTGAATAAGCTTTATCACAGATTTTTAACCGGGCTAGTAATGTAGAAAAAACAATTACAGAGTCAGAGATTCTTTCAGAACCTGAGTACCATATTATTGATGATCCAGATTGTAATTTCGTAATTTCTTTTGATGAGGAATTGTCCCATTGTCCCACTTTACCCATATTCACTATATAGTCCAGCATACCATGACTGTAACCATTACGGATATTGTTTTATTCATCTTCTTAAAGATAACACTTGCCATAAAATTTAACTAATAAGAAATAAATCAATACTTGAGAGCTAGTAGATCATTTTTAGTTGATTGGGTGTTTTTATCTATTACTGTACCTGTATATATTTTTCTTCTTTTTCATGAATTGGCCTGGGAGTTGCTCTCATCTGATGATGAATTTGTGACGACAGTGCTATTTTTATCCTCAATAAAAGCAATGCCAGAATCAGAGTCACATGAATTTTACAGAGTTTAGATAAAACACCAGAAATAACATTATCTGAAGAAAAAAAAAGAAAGAAAAGAAAAGTAAGGCAGCTACACACAAATACAAACCAAAATTGGCACTTTTAGGTGTTCATTTCAATCCTTTGCTATAAATGATCTTATCAAATACATGAAGTAAATGCTGGTCAAATATTCCACCAGATAACCCAATACAAGTGGAAAAGTGTGATTCGGGAAATGTAAACGTTAATATACTGTGGTAATACTCACTGTTAAAGAAAATATAAACTGGAGAGGAAATTACCCTGGAAATAGCTTATGCAAATAATCGTTATCACAGAAATATGAATAAAAGCAAACCACAGTTTATATCTTTTACTTTTTGGAAGACTGACAGATGAAATTCAACTCATTTTGCCAGCAGTGCACCTTAACAGCATTGCATCTAGTATATTACTTCTTCTTTCATTAACCCTCACTGGGGGCTTTCGAAATAGTATCTTTGATTAAATATATTCTCTCTGGATTGAATTCCAGTCCAGCTTAATGATTAAATCTAACTAGTTATTACTCTGTGGGTCTTGACCTCTTGACATTCCATTACTTAAAGTTTAATATTTTCTTTATTTCTGCAATTGCTAGTGCACACAATCTGTTACTGGTGAATCTGATGAACTATTCAAGTATTAAACCTACACTATCTTAATTTGTTTTTGTTTGCAGTGTTTTACAGTGTCCTGATGTTTCTTGGAATTGTTTTCGATTGAAATATCATGTATCAGCAATAAATAAAAAGCAATGATTTATGTCTGGGTCTTTTGATTTATTCTTTTTTTCAGAATGTATAGATCCATAACACTTTAAAAACGTGTCATTATAATGCACAAAGCAGCTGCTGTCCCTCCTCTGCAGTTTTAAAGATAACTGTCATGGTGAAACCAGCGTCATAGTTTAATCTCATTAATCTGTTGGTGTTATCTTTGCTGAACAAAGGTTTGCAATTTTCCTTAATAATTCTGAGCTAGCTTTTCCCTTTCAATATGCAAAAAAATGAAGATAAGAAGAAAGTGAGAAGTGATGACATGGTGGTAAGCAAGCTTGGCAGAGAAACATGAAAGGAAAGATACGACATGAAAAAGTAGCAGAGTGGAAAAGGGGCAGAGAGAATGGGGTGTAAGTGAGTGAAAGGTAAAATGCGGCAAAGCCTAACGATTAACGGGGAGCCAGTGGTGGAAGGCGTAAAGGATAATACAAGGCAAGAAAAAAACGAAGATGGATTGTAATTTGGCTTAAAAATTGGAACATGAGGGGAAATAGGAATGCAAAGAAATGAAAGTAATCATAGATTGCAAGAACGTATTACAAAAAAATAGCAAAATTACAGGGCTTCTTGGCAACATCCCCCCCCAACCTCCCTCCTCATAAAGTCACTTAGGACCAAAGCAGCAGGGATTTGTAGGGTCTGAAGATGAACAGAAAACCCATTTTCCCTCATGGCTACATCTGCCACTGTGAATTTATATGCCTGTTGTGCTGAAGAGAGGAAGAAAGATGTGATCAAACATGAAGGAGAATGGAGACTGAGAGACTCGCAGTAGTCAAGGGGGAGAAAGAACAAAACGTGAAAACAGTGGAAAGTGCCGAGGAAAACAAAGGGATCATATAGGAAGCAAAATTTCAAGATAGAGAATCTGAGAAAAAATAGTAGCTGGATTTACTCTTGAGGGCAGCGATATAACAGTTCAAATGATAAGGGAAGACAAAAGTTCAGAGATGCACATCGATTTTTGAGTAATAGTTGCACAAGTCGTTAGTATGTGCTGCACTTTTACCTGCATGATGAGTTTGCAGATTTGAATTTAAATGCAACATGATTGATAAAATGCAGCATAATTTCAAAGAAATGCTTTTAAAATGAAGCGTTTTTGTGAATGAAACAGAAACTTTTTAAAGTGGCATTAGGTGGTGCTGACATACTGACATGGGGGTATTATGTTGCGTCGAAAAAACAAAAACAAAACAAAAAGATGATAAACCAATTTACAGATTTGCTCTGCTGAAAAAATTATGGAAGACATGACTTTATTAATCACCAATCAATGCTACATATACAAATGCTGTTCCCCCAAAAAGTATTCACAGGTCAAGTGGAGTAGAGAGAATCAATGCTCGATGTTACTCTGGCAAGATCATTTTATTTCATGCTTTCGGCTGCAGTATCATGAAGCATTTAGTGAACTGTGCTTCAGAGTTTACTTCTAACAGACTTTACTTCTTGATGAAACTTGGAACTTTCAGCATCTGCATTAAACAAGTGCATGTTCTTTATAAGGCTGTTGGGGGCAGTGCAGCCATTTGTCAGGGAAGCAACATCGAAGGTTCAAACTCAAAGAAGCCTGAAGAACTTTTAAAGAAGTCTAGGTCTTTGCTGGGGACGGCTCTGGAGTCGCTTATTGTAAAAAAAAAAAAGAAAAAAGATTGAATCAGTTGCTTAACATGACCAGCACTGAATAACATTTATTCTACAATGATTAAACAATGGAGCATGTTCAGACAGAGGCTTCTTCAATGCTGCAGTGATAAAACCCTCCACAGGCTGTACAGCAACAGCTCCATGCAGTTGCTGTTTATACATCCTTTTTTATTTCCTGCTACAGTGGTTTCACTGTCGAGAACAATTAAGTCTCGCTCAAATACATACAGTGGATTTTTTTGTCCAGAGGCAGAGCTAGAGTTTTATACATACAGTGGCCAGAAGATGGACAAGACTTTCTCAAGGGAACCATACGTATACTGAGAAATTGTGTTCCTCTCACACACACACACTCTCACATATGCTGCTTTTAAAACTGAGGCCACATTAGAGAGAAATAGAAATAAAACATCTTTATATTCATAATCACCAAGAGGAAATGATTTTATCAAGTTCAAATCAGTCCATCGGAAGGTCGGTTAGTTGTTTTGGGGTGAAGCATGCTGCACTTCATGTGGTCACAGACAGATCAGTGGCTCCCCCCTAGCAATTCTGTCTCACTGTGTGGTGCTGGCAGTGGTAGACTGGATCCTTGTGCCTGACCACAGTGACTTTTGTGGCTAGCTCCCAATGTGGGTAGCTCCACATTGGGAGTGTTCAGGGCAGCTGAGATTGGAACTGTGGTCTGTCTCAGCCTGATCTGTTCTCTTCCTCTGTACAAAAAAAGGTCAGAATCTCTCTTCCCCTTCATCTGTACATCATCTCATGCGAAATGAATAAAACTCATCTACTGTCATTTAACTAGACTAGCGCTGCTACACGGTGTCAGATGAGCAGTAGGCCGTTAACAATTACCTTACGTTAGCAGTTGTTCTTGCTCTCTTTTAGTAGCATGAAGCCAAATGTCAGTATTTTTAAGGGATGTGTATTGGCAAGAATCTGGCGATACGATATGTATCACGATACAGGAGCAGCTATACAATATATTGCGATACTATGAGCAAGACGATATGTTGCGATATTCTGTTTACAGGATAGTACTCAAAGCTATAGTATATGTGAAGATGGTTTGTCAGGTGTGATTCATTCACATGTGGAGTTACACTTTACTTCATCCAAGCAATTATGTTTCAAAGTCACATGAAACATCAGCACTGCTGCCTGTATATCAGATGCTAGCAGGTATTAGCCAACATGTGGCTAATTATAATGTTTCTGACAACTTGGTAACCTAAGCAACAACTTAAAACCAGACGTATTATAAGCAGCTTCACAGCAAGGCAGTCTGTAGCAGCAGCTGCTGCACCGTAGTCACATGACTCTAAAAGGAATGCTGGGATATGAAGTTTTTCCAGAATAACAGGGACTTTTCTACATGCTGGACCGCTGCTAATGGAACAATATCTCGTGAGATTTTGTAACGGGACAATGAGATCTCATAAGACTTTGTTGGTAAAAATATCTATACAGTGCTTTTTCATATCGATACAATATTGCAACACAAAATACTGCAATATATCGGCATATTGATATTTTCTCACACCCCTAATATTTTCAAAGAGGAACTGATAAGGAAAACACTTAAAAAATTACTTCAAACTGGTGAGCAATGCATCTCTAAAAAGACATTTCTGTGCTTTAGATCATTTTAGGGGTCTCAGAGAAATCCAGTGTCCCCCGGCCACCCCTTTAACTCTTCCCCTGGCTTTGTGTCATCAGCCAAGCAGGCTGGTTTGGGTTAGTGATGTGCGATACCACTCATTTTCTTTCTGATCCGATACCAAGTAAAATCCAAACCACTATATACCGACAGTACTGATAATTTGTGCAAAAACTTTATGGGTTTGGAAAATTACTCTCAAATCAGGCTACACTATGGAGAAATACTCCTCTGCATCCTTACCGACTTAATCCGGTGTTGATTGATGTGAGCTGATCACAGGGTCCTGTCCCTCCGAGCCAGACTCGAACAGATATTCATTGCTGCATTTACTTATTTTATAACCATATTTAATACTGTACATAATAAAACAGGATGCTTAGTTTTAGGAATAAGGGGAAATCATGTTGTTTGAACACCAACACAAAAACCTGAACCGGGCAGACACACAGACACTTCCCTCACACATCATACGGTGCTGTTGTCATTTAGCTCCACACATGATGCAAAGACTGAGTGAGTTATACACCCAATTACACGAATGCCCATGGCAGGCAGAAGAAAATTAGCATCTGATAAACTAATAACATATCAATATTCTAACATGCAAATTGGTTCTAGAACAAAAAAAGCTGGTATTGGAGGTATCAATATTTCACTTCCTAGTTTGGGATCTGACAGAAATATGAACATGAATCTTTTGGACATTTTGTCCTAAATTGTGCTCACTGTAAATATGTGCACAATAAATGCAAAGAATTGCTTTGTTGCTTTGTATATTTGTAAAATGTGTTATAAAGTCACCTTTGTCCGTTTAAAATGGCCTTTTTTTTTACCCCAGTGACATGTTACAGCTGAAAGAACAATAAATTATAAAGCATTTTCATAAATCTATCCTCTTCTATATGCCTGGTTATGTTTTTCCCTGTTGTGCTACAGATCCCTACAATGCCTCACTATTCTAAGACTTTTGCTAAAATAAAATATAAGACTTCATATGTTTTTTGCTGTTATTCAAGCAGACCTTATGTTAAAGTAGAGACTGCAAGGGGAGTTTAGGAGACTGAATTTCTGCACAGCTGCCATCCCTCGGGAGATTAATGGAGAAGTTGGTCCGTAGTACTAGTCCTCTCTGTGCTGCCTCACCTCTCACCATATTTGATTTATGGACACCTAGCAGGGCATGAGCTATTATTTGAAAGGGGTTTGTTTTTCCTCATGAAGATGGAATTTTAAATGTTGTGATGAATGAGCCCTTGCTGTTTTTTATTTATTACTTTGCCTTTATGTTATTTGTGCACAACTTTGTGTGTTTGTGCATGCACGCTCCCTTGTGTTCATGCTTCTGTTCATACATGTGCATACATATCATTTGGTAATAAATATAGCCCCAATGTTCAATATGTACATGCAGAAGAGCTGACAATACTTTTTTCTGTCTGACATTAAAAATATATCAACCTTGGGTTACCATGTCTTGCTGAATCCAATACTACGTCTCACCTATTGGATGCCAGTGTGAAAAATCAAAGAATAAGTCATGCCCTCCTTTTTTTTCCACCATTCCGTCTCTGCATATAGATTTACTTTATCATCCAACCACCACATGTATGGAAGGGTGTTTGATGTTTCTGCGATAGTCAGATATTGAATGAACCATGGAGAAATGTGATGCCCCTTGGTGAATTTTCTGTACCAAAGAGAAGACTTAGGGGAAAAAAGAAAGGGCAAACCAGCCAAACAACCCCTGTGCAGTGGTGTGTGACACTAAAAAAAGAGAGGTCCAGCTGCAGCATTGCTAAAGAGAAAAATATTGTGGCCTGACTATGCTGTACTGGGAATAGAAACAATAACGAATCATAAATCTTATAATTTGCAAATTTCACGATTCTCAGTTACTGATGAGACGTGCAAACGAAACCTTGTGGAAATGCTTAAGCTTTATGGCTGTTTGTTACCTGCTTTATGTCCACTTACAGCATGTATGGTGTGTACTTTCTCTATGCAAATTAATCCTGTACATCTGACTAAAAAAAGGAGGAAATGTGCTAACAAGGATCAGATTCTATTTGTGTGAGAGTGCTTTTGCTTGTTTTAGAGTGACAGTGTATCTATACCCTAATTACCTGCAATATAAGAAATGCTGCATTGGTATGCTGCATTTTATTCTTCTTTCTTTTTCCCCCCTGAATAAATAAAGTATGTGCATACACTCCATTCAGCTTTCTTTCTTTATGAAGACTGCAAAAATAAACACTTGAAAAAATGTGAGGTTAGCAAATCACCTTTAGTAAGTTTTTTTCTTTTCAATGTGCTTTTTTTTTCTCCCATTTTCTATTTGTAGCATAAATGTGACTAGGTCGCCCTGCTGTGAGCCCCGCATTGCTTTGAGAACTCTTAAAGTGCTGATTGCCAGACCTTTTTTAATGACTAGCAAATTCTCTAATTGCCATTCAATCTAATAGAATGACATTGAAGCAGTCATTGCAGTTCTCACCTTGTGGGATAAAACTGCCCTTTTATGTTACAGTTTGTATTATTGGGTAAGTGTAATGACACCACAAGGGCTCTTTAAGCTTGTTGTCCTTCAGATTTGTTTTTCATGTAATCTTTTTCTTACCTTCCTTCCTCTTTATCTTTTCTGTTTCCTTCATCCAGGGAGGCCTCATTGCCCTCCTCCTCCTGATTCTCCTTTTCACCCTTGTCCTGTATACCCGCCATCGATGGTGCAAGCGTCGCCGGATCCCCCAGAAGAGCGCCAGTACGGAGGCCACTCATGAGATCCACTACATTCCATCCGTTCTGCTCGGTCCTCAGGGCCGAGACAGCTACCGAGGCTCCCGAGGCACTCACCAGCATGGCAGCTCAGTCATAGGGATGCCCATTCGCGAGACCCCAATCCTCGATGATTACGACTGCGATGATGATGATGGAGGTGGACACTCACTCAACTCCACTCCCAACCAGCTTAACAACAAGCTCTGTGATGGCAAGGTCCTGGATGATTACGGTGTTGATGTTGGCATTGGAAGACATGCAGACATGATGTGCAAGGAGGACAATATAAAGCATAATTTTGAAAAACAAGGTAGGTCGATTATCTGCTAACATTCCCTTTGATGGTACAGTTATGACATGCAATGTCTACCAAAGGGGGGGTCCCAGAATATTACCTATACATTCAGTTTCTAAGATGGACAGTTTTCATGGCACAGTGCAGCCCACTTGTGTCCTTGTTAGCATGGCATGTAAAGAAGAAAAGGCAGTTTTTCTGTCACTAACATTATCACTTCACATTATAGCAACAGGAAGCTAGCATTATGAATCATATTAAAACTATAAATTCTTGTTTTTCCTGAAGCTGTACAAGTAAAACTATGAGGTGACAATCTTGCAAGCACACACTGCTACTTCTCAGTTGCCATAGCCACAATCTATGCAAGTCAAGTCATGCAGTTTGAAGTATGATTTGAAGTTCAAGTGACAGGAGCTGTTGGTGCAGTCAGTTTATGCTCACAGTGAGGTTTATGAATCAGTCATCTGTTCATTCTTCTTCAACATAATTCTTGAACATAATCTGTAATCAGGAGTTTCTGCTTTAAGCAAAGAGAGAAAATGCCATTTGTATCTCAACAAGTCTCTTAAATTCAGGATTTTAACAGGGCTCTTTTAGGTATTCTAATCTTAAGCTATGGAGGCGCATGTGTCGGCATCATATCCTGTTGAACCTGGGGTGCTCCTCTGTCAAGTCTGGCTTTAATAATTGAAAGGTGCTGACTGAGTCGGAGGGTACCCTCATTGTTCATGGCATTTTGAATTATGCATAAAGCTTGTGGAAATGCCCCTTTGATAGCATGCTATTTATCACTTTACACAACTGTATTTATGCAAGCTGTTTGAGGCTAAGCCGGTGTCTGGGAATCTGCTGAAAAACAGGAAAATACAATTGAAGATTTCATTAGAATTTCACATTTGGGTTCAAATAGAGCAGGTCTTATTTAAAAATGAACAGAGAAGAGATTAAAAAGCAGGGGAATTTAATTTTTCCACTTTTTTTCAACTGAAAAGGGAAAATCTTTGGATTAAACACAAGGTCAAAGAGTTCAATGATCGAACTAACAAAGAGAGGCTTAATACCATTATTGCCGAAAGAACAAAAAATGAGACTATTGCCCCCAAATGGGACAACAGCTGTGCGTGAAAGTTTACTTACAGTACCCTCCCATTTAAGATGGAAAACAATCAGCTGCCTGTGAAATAAGTTAAAATTGACAAAAGTAATGATAAATAGTAATTCTACAAAAATCATTATATTGATTCTGAATTGTGGTTTAACAGAAATATTAAAAACAAACAAGCAGAAAATAAAACAAGCAAACAAGCATGATGGGGCTCCAGAACTGAAATTTTATTGAGCAAAACTTTAAGGTAATCACTGTAATCAGGTGTTTTCCGTAACGTCCAATCAGACTTCTGCACTTGTTGACAGGTATTTTGGTCCATTGTTCATGAGCAAGGTGCTCTAATCAGTCTGGGACAGTTATATAATATATATAACTTAATATATATATATGTGTATATATATATATATATATATATATATATATATATATATATATATTAAGTCACAATTCAAAATCAATATTTTATTTTATCAGGTTATAGTCCATTTTTTATTTATTATTACTTTTTTCAGTTTGTCTTATTTGAATTATTATTGTGAAGTTAGCATTTTCTTTAATGGTACTGTAGGGTATTAAACTTTCAAGCACAAGTGATTATTTTTGACTCACTGCAGGGTTACAAAAAAGGACCAACTAATATCTTGGTTACTTTTTTTTTTTTTTTTTTACCCAATTTTGACCCAGAAGTTGGGTTATATTGACTACAATGTTGGATTATTTTAACCCAAAAGTTGGGTCAACAACCCAAAAGTCTGCATTGAAATAACCCAGAAATTACTTGGTCCCTTTTTAATCCAGCAGTTTGACTTAGGAGTTTTTAGTATGGATGAGGTAAATTATATAAAAGGAATGTAAAGAACGCAATGCAACAAACCTAAGTACAAACAGGAGAAATTCTCAGTTTTACCGTGCTACTCTCTAACTTTCCATCCCTTAAAAAAAGCAATGAATTTGATTATAATCTATATAGAATAGTGGCCTACCTGGGTGTACAGAAGTACATCAATTACTCTCTGATCCTGACCAATTCAGTCACCATGTCAGGGATGATTAATAATTAAGAATGCCTAATGAAGTCACTGTGAACAGCAGCTCACTCAATTAGGGATATTTCTATTAGCCTTGTTGCTGTATGGTAGCACTGAAAACAGAGGAAAGACATGATGTAAGCAACAAACAAAACGCCACGGGGCCTTCAATGCTGCAACACACAAAGTTTACGCTCTTCAGTCATAGGATACATCACCTGCTGATATACTGTGTATATATATATATATATATATATATATATAATCTTTCTATTGAATATTACAGTATTATCCAATAGATATTTTACCATGTAATATGTTGTAAAGCCAACAGAAGGCAGAAAATTCACCAGTGTGTATTCTTATATTTCTAAACATTGTCATGCAGTATTCATTCAGCTCTTCTTTTGTTACTGAATAAATTCATAACATTTTCATTTTCAAATTGAAGATCAGCTTATTTGATCATATATAAGTGTGGCTTAATTATGGTGAGATGCCATAAATTTCTACTTCAATGCGACATATAGTAGTTAAAGCCATTGATTTGCTTTGTTGCATTCAGTAGATAAACTTTGTCTGAACAGTAGTCTGTGTGCTTCTCTGTCACATAAAGAAACACTGTTTTACTGTTTTACATGCAAAGTATTAAATAAATGAGATTATACATCAATGCATGTCAAAATCTATGAAAGGGTCAGTGCTGTAAACCCTTTATATAAGCAGAAATAAAAATATATCGAGTCTAACACATATTAGGCGGTCTAACTAATTCATTATGTAAGGGTGGACCAACACATGATTATGTTTAATTACTTTGTAGTTGGCAGTGATTTACTCCAGAGGAGTATAGAATGGCCAGATGGCCAGAACAATTTTCTTTGTCTAATTGCTGTTCATAGAAAATAAATTAAATATCTTGTGATTTTCCAAATGATATCACTTTAGGTATTTGATTTAAAATGCCTACTTTTTACTTTATACAAAGAGGACATAGAATACAGGGGTGACAACTTCCTTTACCTTTTTCAACAAAGCTTTATATCAAAAAGTCTCAAATTGCCGACCGTCCTTTTATCTTTACTAGCTGACAGGTTTCCCCATTCAGCCGAGCACAGTAGTATTTCCACCAGGGATTATATGACTATCACTCGCTGCTTTGTGCAAAGCATTAGTTGCCCGACAACCAAACCAACAAGAGCTGTCAATTTCATTATTCAGCAAGTTTGCAACAGCAGCGGGGGATGCAGCGGGCAGCATGGACAAGTATAAATCATCTAAGAAAAAGTGTGATCTGTGACGAACACTCTTGGAAAAGTTATCTATTCGAGCATCCAACCGTAACTGTCTTGGGATATGGTGGACAGCAGAGGGGCTTATCAGGGGGACAAATGGTAGTAGAAGGTCAAATCATGCACACCATGCAGCTGAATACAGCCTCCACATATACAGCTACAAATGCGTGATACAAGAGAACAAAGCTCATTTGTGAAAAATGAATCATTTTATTTTGTGAAATCATCAAATAAATGATAAAAGTTTACCTCTGAAATAAAAGCTTATATTTAGAACTATCTAAAAATTTGACAGGAGATTGAAAACTGCATTAAAATGTGTTGTAATGTTGTAATAACACTGATCACAATTATAATTTTATATTTGTTATGCCATCTGATTATTATTTAAAAGTATGCATAAAAATACTTTTTCTTTCTATTTAACTTTTAAGTCTGGTTTTGATGTGACAACACAGAATAATATGTTTATTGTCTAATATATAAAGTTCAGGATCTGGCTTGTTGGGCTTAAAACTTGCTTGTTGTCTTGACTTTTTCTGAGCGTTAGCTCATTCATGCACACATTCTTCATTCTTTAATGTGCTTCCAGTCACAACCACATCAAAAACACCCTTCTGAACGGCCCACCATAATAAGCTGAAATTATGAAATGTGGTTCATTTCAGTATTTTATAGAATGGATTAACAAATCAGCCTTTCCATTTTAGAAGCAGCGAACTTAATCCCACAATCTTGTTGTTCTCTCATGTTCTGTGGAAGGCGTCAGAGCCGATGACCGACAGCGAATGCTGCTAATGTAATGTTCTAGATGGCCAACATCCTCCCTCTCTGATGAAATGGGCCCAGGCAGCACACTAAATACATTTGTCTTCCAGGCAATGAGATGGATGCTATGGTTGTTAGTGTCAGCCATAGCAGCATGAGATCTTTTTGGCTTGCATGATGTGCTCACCAAAAAGCTGAGTAGAGCAGCTTTTTCTGGATTCTTTTCTCTCATTACAAGTTATTTTCCAATACCCAAATAGTCTGATAGATTTTATTAACATTGAAGATTTTCAGGTGGATCTTGTCAATGTTTTGTCATAATCTTGATCAGTTTGCTGTTTAGTTCCAGCACCTCCTTGCAGGATCACTCATAACTTAGTAAGAGTGGGACACTAGTTGAAAATACACTGCTGCAATCAACTGCACACACGCCAGATCCGTTCCCTCCAATGTGAGCGAGATCCACTCCCAGATCCACCTGCTGAATGTGGGCCTTAATAATTCAAATTTACTACAACAGTGGCTTTTATTACAATGATTAGTTTTATTAGATGGAGGCTATGCTCTGTCCGCATGGTTAATGGCACACAGACAAACCGTCAGACTCACCTGGATGTTTTATTTCAGCAGATTCATACACTCCCTCCATCTGCTCACCACATCATAAAACAGTGTTACATGTGTTTGGACTCAAAAGGCTTTACAAACTATAGAAGGTAAAGAGGAAAAATTCTCCTGTGTTCCAGTTTCCCCTTTAACCACTATACCACGAGAATGTACACCCTGACACACCCACAGGATCGGACAGCAGCCTGCAGTCTGGTCAGGAGTAAATTATTGCTTATTTGTACATGAAGCTGTCGTAAATGAGTGAATTGTTCTGTCCGTATTCAATATCCAACCTTTAAACTTCATAAAACTACTACTAAGTTGACGTAAAACAACTCTGTTGTAGAAAAGTTTATGTATTTTCAGCACTTATAGCTGTGACTTTTCTCCTTTGCGATTGTTTCGTCGCAGTGCCTTATGGTCCTTGAGGGCCGGCATCTTGCAGGTATTAGGAGTTTCCCTGTCGCAACACATCTTGTGACTTGATGTCAAGCTCTGCGCAATCAGCCATTGATTGGAGTGTGGTGTGTTGCAGCAGGGAAACTCCTAATACCTGCAGGATGCCCGCCCTCAGGACCAGAGTTGCCCGCCTCTGCCGTATGGGATCTAAGGGTGCCTGAAGTCCACAAAAGTCACCTCCAATGCAGCCTCGGAAAAGTTGGCGGAGCAAGCACACATCCAGGACAGTGGGGTGTACTTGTCTTGATGCGTTCTTTGAACTGGAACGGTACTTGGACCTCTACTGATGACGTTTCAAAAGTACACAAGAGCTCACAAAACCTGAGCTGCAGCTGCCTGTATTTATCATAAAAATATGAGATGTAAGTGTGTAAACGTGAGTCTCATTTTATTATATTTTATTTGAGGCAAGTACAACACGAAATGTTAAATATTCCAGTTTTACAGTATTAGGTTTAGAGCTGGATAAGACCATCACACCCCTGAGATACCGCAGATAAACATTAGGATTCTACCTAGAAACAAGAAACAAACATGCACACAACCAGCACAAAACAATAATAACGGCCATTTAATTAAAGCGTGTGCTATATTTTAGCTTTTCTGGGCTCCAGGCTTTCTTTTAGTTTTACTTCCATAAAACCTGCTCAGTGCAATCATTCGCTACAGTGTATGTACTTTATGTTGTCAACACAGATGAGACTTCTGGCATAACATGCAACCGACTGAGAATAAGCTGAGTCTTACTTAGATTTTACTACTTTCAAGTGCAAACTTGTTACTTAATGTTACTTAAAAATAAACAAAAGAGAAATATGCAGGTTGACAGAGACCCCCAGCTGCTACAGTGGATGTTTAGATTCCCCTCCCCCCGTGGAGCCACTCTGATGAGTACAAAGCACATTTCCCTCCTGACTCCAGCAACTTTTGGCATGTGGTTTGTTTCTTTTTGTACCAGGTATTCTATAACAAATGTAAAGGGAGGGAACCCAATTGGCAAATAACATGCAAATAATTTCTTGAGAGACAACAAACCAGAGTAATTACTGCCTTTATTTAACCAGTGGTGACCCCCTCCCCTTTTTGTCCCTTTTTTTTTTTTTTTTCTATTGCAGACTTCCTTTATTTCTTACAGAGGGATGAATTATCCAATTAATAATCCCCTGTGTTTTTGCTGTCACAACCGTGTACAAAGCTTGATGATAAGTGTGAAATACTTTATAATTCTAACTAAATGATCTATTCTACTTTAATGTTTGCCTGTAATCATTCACTGACCTTATCAAATGTTTCCTGAGCTTTCATTAACACAAGTGAGTAATAATTTTAGCCTTAAGCCTCAATTGTTGTGATGTTATAGAGGTAAATGGATGCCAGCTTACCAAATTCAAAGTAGAAGTTAGTGAAATGTTTTGATCAATGCTAAATCCAGCCCCCCTGCCCCGTACTGTAAATAAAAAATAAACTTATTACTAAGAGTTCAAATTATTCCTTTTTCTCCCATATGGAAAGGCAACTGAGCTGTATGTTGTCCTTGAGGGGACTTTAGTGAAAATGGATGCAGAAATGTATTAGTGATGCACAGTATTGGAATTTTGGCCGATATCCGATATGCCGATATTTTAAAACTCATCTGGCCGATAACCATTATGAATACCAATATTAAATCTGAAGAAAATAAGCAGTCATTGCAAATAGCAGTTTAGTTATCCGTTTCTGACACTTTGAAAAATAGGGGTGGGAACAAATATCAATACACTGAAATATCGCAATATTTTCATATACCAATATCAAATCAATATTTAAAAACGTGCTATTGATCTATTTTATCTACAAAATCTTGCGAGATTTCATCATTCTGGTACAAAATCACACGATATTTCATGAATTCTCGTGAGTTTTCGAAACAGAATGATGAAATATTGCAAGATTTTGCTCGTAAAATAGATCATTACCATGTTTTTAAATGTCAATATGATATCACCATATGAAAATATTGCAAAATTTTTGAATTCTTGCGAGATTTTGTATCAAATCAATGAAATATTGCAAGATTTCATTAGTTCGATACCGCATTTTTAAAATGTCAATATGATATCAGCATCTGAAAATATTGCAAAATTTTGGTGAACTCTTGCAAGATTTGTAACAAAACGATGAAATATCACAAGATTTCGTTAGTAGAACAGATCGATACCGCGTTTTTAAATGTCAATATGATTTCACCGTATGAAAATATTGCAATATGTTAGTGCATCAATATTTTTTCCCACCTCTAGTCTTTAGAACTAAAGTCTACAAAATAATTTTTTGAAGAAAAAGTAGGTTTTTTTTGTTGTTGTTGCTGTTTTTTTTAAGACTTTAGAAACAGCGGGCTGATCAATTAGATATCGGTGGGGTGGCCTATGTCCGATACTCAAGTTGTAAGGCCAATATAAGCCGATATCGATAGGGGGCAAAATATATCGTGCATCCCTAAACTGTATGCTTGCACATGTTCATCTTGTTTGCACAAGTGCACACAGATTTGTTTCAACATTTTACAATAAAGTGACATTGACTGACATGGTTGAACAGAAAGTGTCATCATGTAATACTTGTCTTTTTTACCCACTCTTGTGTTGAAAAAAAAAGAAAAGAAAAAGAAGCCCTTCAATAGACTAATCAGTCACTTCTACTAGACAGTGTCTCGTCAGTCTTTGTCAGGAAATTTCAAAGAGCTCAAGATGAGCAAATAACTCCACACACAAATGCAATAAATGTAAAACAGACATCTGCTTAGTCCTGGGGTCAGATCTACAATTATCATAATTAGTGTGACATTTCAGTTCAAAATAACTTATCTGCAATACTCACTTCTTCATAAAGACAAACACACCCCGCTTTTTTGACTTGCCAGTTCAGATTAGTGTGAGGACGCAAACAAGCAGATGTGTTCATTAAAAGCGAGAAATTCACTAACAAAGCGCTGATTATTATGCGCTTGCAAGGGAAGTGTGATGTTTGCTACTTGTGAGTTCCCTCTTTTCCATGTGCCATAAGGCTTCAGTCCTCAGTTTCAAGTGCTTTCAAATTTCTGACCGTTCAGGACAAGGGACACAGCACACGAGTGTGAGAGGATTATGAAGCCATTATAACCTAATGAGTTGTAATGAAGTGAGACCAATGTTTGAGCTCACCTAACACCCAGTGATCAGTGTGTTTCACTCTCCTCAAGTTAATTTCTGAAAAAGTATGATATTCACGAAAATGGAACGAAAAAAAAAAAACTCAAATGACCTCAAATCCTTGCTTCTGGCCATTTTGGGAACATGAGCTAGCTCTGACTCCAGCTGACACCAGCTTTTTATCATTGCCACAAGTAGTTTAGTGTGTTTACCTTACACAAAGAGATATAGCACTGCTTGCTGCATGACGGAGGTGGAGCACAGTTTCTGATGGCTGCTTTCTGAGATAAGTAGATGAGATGAGTTTTGATTGTCCATGGATGACACCACACTCATACAGACTGAGCGCTTTTTTTTTTTTAGGGGGCGGCCGGGGGCCCGGGGCCGGGGGGGGGACCCGCCCAACCCCAAGAAGAGGGGTATGTGTTTTTTTTCCCCTTCCTCTCCCTCCCCTCCTCCCACTCCCCCACCCCCCTAAACCAACCTCATTTCCCTCCCTCCCTCCCCCCTCCCCCTCCGTTCCCGTCTCCCCCTCCCCCCTCCTTCCCGCTCCCCGCCCCGCCCGCCCCCCCGCCCCCCCCCCCCCCCCTCCCCCCCTCGTCCCCCCCGCCCCCCCCACCCCCCAACCAACCAAAACACACAAAAGCCACCACTCCCCACCACCCAAACACCCAACCGCCAGTCCCCCCTCCCCCCCACCACCCCACAGGCAACCACACACACAAACACACCCGCATTCACGCCCCTTCAAGCCACACCCCACACACACACCCAGGAGGGGGACCAGGGGGCGGCAGCACCCCCCCCCCAACCCCACCACACGACAAAAGCCCACCGCCCCGA
The DNA here is from genome assembly GCA_023101725.1 of Atherinomorus stipes. NCBI lineage: Eukaryota > Metazoa > Chordata > Actinopteri > Atheriniformes > Atherinidae > Atherinomorus > Atherinomorus stipes. The sequence goes on from JALJCO010002607.1 coordinate 213,115, forward strand.
ACCCCGGAAGAACAAACCAAAGACACCAGACCAGGCAGGCAAGCCAGAACAACGACAGGGCGGGCGGGGAAGCCGGCGGGGCGAGGAGCCGGAAAACCCGGCAACCCCACAACCCCACACAAAAGAAGCAAACCCAAACAAAACAAAACAAAAAAAGGCACAAAGAAAAAAAATCCCCCCATCCACACATACAAAACACCCCGGAAAGACAAACAAAGACAGGCACCCCCAAAAAAACAATGGAACAAACAACTAAAGAAGAGAAGAAGGAATATAAAAAAAAAATAAGAAAATTATATATAAAAAAAAAAAAAATGATTAGAGAGAAAAAGAAAAAAAAAAAAAAGTGATAAAAAAGAAATTTTATATAGAAATTAGTTGAGAAAAAGAAAAAAAAAAAATAAATAAAAAAATATTAAAAAAATTAGAAATATTTTAAAATATTTAAAGAAAAAATAGAAAAAAAAATATAATTAAATAATATTATAATGAAAAAAATAAATAATATAGTGCAGCCAGCTTTTTGCAGTCAAGTAAATTCACCCAGTCTCATGTCTTTTATCCAAGTGTCAACTGTCAGTTTCAGAGCATCCATGTTAAACGTTACAATTGTTAAAAGTGTGTTTCGGTTCGGTTTTTATACCTTTGTATGACAGTTTGGTATTTTTTAGATCCAAAAAAATATATTTTTTAACGCTTTTGCTTACAGGGTCATATTTAATATGAGGACCAAAGTAGTTCCAAACTGTAGATCTGAATGTAGTCGAACGAGTAGATGAATGTTTTCAACACAAAGCTTGTCGTCAGAATAAAAGTTGAAGAAATAAATTAAAAATAGGGATGCACCTATCAGTATTGGCCTATATCGGCCTTAAAACTGAATATTGGACATCAGCCACACAGATATTTAACCGATATTTAAACGATCAGCCTGCTGTTTCTTAAGTCTAAAAAAAAAAAAAAAAAACTTCCTCTTCAAAAACTTATTTTTTACAGTCCTTAAAACTTCTGAAGACTAGGGTTGGGAAGAAATATTGATACACTAAAATATCCAGATTTTCTCAAATGCTGATATCAAATTGAATTTTAAAAAGCAGTATCGATCTATTTTACTAACCAAATCTTGCAATGTTTTATTGTTCTGTTACGAAGTCTCACGAGAACTCACCAAAATTTTGCAATATTTTCAGATGCTGATATATTGACATTAAAAAACACGGTATTGATCTATTTTACTAACAAAATCTTGGGATATTTCTTTATGTTACAAAATCTCTTCAGAATTCACAAAATTTGAGATTTTGTAAGAGAACGATAAAATCTTGCGAGATTTTGTAAGTAAAATAGATCGCTACTGCGATTTTTAAATATCGATTTGATATCGGCATATAAAAATATCGCAATATTTCAGTGTATCAATATTTTATTCCACCCCTGTTTTTTAAAGTGCCGGGAATGGATAACATAACTGCTATTTGCAATGACTACTTTTTTCAGCTTTAATATCGGTATCAGTATCGATATCGGTTATTGGCCACATCAGTTTTAAAATATCAGCATTCCGGATATCGGCCAAAATTCCAATATCGTGCATCTCTAAATAAAAATTCTGTATTCGATATTTGATACATACTGCTCACGGTTCAGTACACACTCGTATTGAACGGTTCAGTACGAATGCATGTATTGTTGCACCCATAACTGATACCTGCTAGCATCTGATACTGTAAATAACAGCATTACTGATGTTTAATGTGCCTTTGAAACCTTATTGCTTGATGAAGTAAAGTGTAACTTCATGTTTTATTAAAGAAATTGTACCACACCAGATGCACCATACTTTAGGCGAGTACTATGTTGTAAACACAATATTGCAATATATTGCTGTGTTTATAGTATTGGAATATTTGGCTGCTCCTATATCATGACACATACCATATTGCCAGATTCATGCCAATACACACCCCCACTGCTGCCCCTCCCCCATTCTGCTCCCTACTTTATATATAGTTTTAGGTGTGTTTTAAAACTCTTGAACGCTGCCTTATGTTGTCATTAAAGGAAGTTATTTTGATGTAACGCAAAGTTTTACAATTTCAAAACAGATGATTTTCCCACAGAACCAAATTGCCATCTAATGATTACAATATTAACAGGATTAAAGAAAATCCTTTTATTTAACCCACCTTATGTTAATGTCTGATTTTTATATTCCATAACGTACGAAACAGTATTTTTAAATATAAATAGAGTACGAGTTCCCAGCAGTGCCTCTTTTTCAAATGCAGCCATTACAGTAATTCTGCATATAAATTTTAACTTATTAATATTAATTCTGGGCAGAAAATAATGACTCAACCAATGATAGTGTCGTGAAAAATTTGGTATTCATATTGCCTGATTGAAATCCTCTGCTCTCATTCATATACAAGAGGGTGACTGGATGTTATCTCAGCAGCCTCCAGGCGAGAGGCAGGGTACTCTGCTCTTATTTCACATAGATACAGACACAACAGGGCAGCCATAAAAGTGCACCGTTTCCATGGTTTTCAGGCACTAACTTATTACAGTGGCCCTTCAATAAATTCTGATAGCAGTTTTTAATGACTTTACTGGGTTTTCAGCCGGGCTGAAAAGGTTCCATGAACAGGGAAAAAATTTAATACTCAAGCTTTGGTATTGTGATACATCATCAGGCTATTGTCAGAAGAAGTGAACTGAAATGTTGCAGGAAATGAATTCATCAAATCACATTTAAGAATCTACAGAATATACAATTCCTTAAAAGCTTCATTTATAAAACTAATCCTCCATTTTTTACTTAACTAGTGAAAGTGTAGCACGTGCTTTGGGTCAATATGTAATTGTGTGGAAATACTATACCGCTTGCAGCGAGTTAAATTAACTGGATTGTTTGTGGGTGTGATGAATGATCATGGGGTGTGATAAATTGGCACCCTATCACAATTGTATTTGCATAATGTTTTTTCTGCTTCATTTCCGTCCCTACTTGTGCCGGAAATTTATTTGGAACATTCCGGTGAGGTTTGGCAATGATTCTTAATATTTATTGTCATTTATCTTCAGTTCAACAAAGTTTCACTAAAAGAAAAAAAAGAAAGAAAAACAAGATCATTGCGTAAAAGTCAGCGTTCCAATAATGTACCATTAATAATCATATAAAGATAATTAAAATGTGAAAATTGAGCATTTCCAAACCCATAAATGTTGCTGTTAGAATGTATTAATGTATTAATTTGTAAAATGATGTTTTATGATATGAAAAAGACTTCAAACTGAAAAATCCCATTCTCTTGAACAGTTGTGTGTTGCATTTATATTTTCATGCACCATCTTCAAAAGCTGAAGTCAAAGGAGATCTTTTTTTTTTTTCCTTGAGCTCTTCTTTGTTGCAGCAGACCTGAAAAAGCTTCGCACGAAACACTGCTGTTTCCTCAGAGTGTTGTATAGAGGGTGGAGGAATTGTCAGTTATGTTCAGCAACTTCTAAGGTGTGCACTGTAAAGATATGGAGAGTGTGCAGCCCCCTGTGGTGCCCCTGGGCTGCTGACCACCTTCTCAGTCACGCAACCCAGACCACCTTTGTAAATGCACAATAAAGCTAAACTGGTTAGGAAGTTGGAAAGAAAATAGTGTGTAGTTTAAAAACATTGGGATACTAGTTTTGTCTGCTATGTTTTGAGTAAATAATTCAGTTCAATTTAATTTAGAGATGTTCTATATTAGGTTTTTTTCTAATATCCGATATATTATCCAACTCTTACTGTAATTTTTGTTTTTTGATATCAGCTGATGCAGATCTACAGAATTCAGAAAACTGTGAGGTTGTATCTCAGATTTTGAGAGACACTCTACAACTATATTTTCCTTGGAGAACAAAGATCCCAAAATAACCTTAACTCAGCAAGACGCGTTCATTTTGGACATCTGGCTGCCATTAGAATAAAAAACATTGCTGTGCAAATATTTCAGACAAAATATTTGGAGGTGCATAAAGGCCTTAATAGTGACTTTTCTCGGCTGATGATATTGGACATCTCTAATTTAAATCCATTTCATTTTTGCTAGGGCTGGGAATTACTAGGTGCCTCTCGATACAATACTATCACAATATTTTGCCTACGATAACGATAATATCACGATACAGTGATTCTGCAAAAATCAATACATCGCAATAAATTCATCCACAATAGACCACAGTATTTGTCCCTGAAGACATTCCAAATTTATTTTCCAAAATGAATCCATGTGAAATGAATTACAAAATATTACCAATCAGTAGAACATAAGTGACATAATTCATATGAAATGAGAAAAACAGTAAAACAAAGTGCACAGTGGTTCCTCTAAAGGGAGCATATAAAAAAATAAACATATCAGTCATTATTTCATCATAATCTCAAACAACCGGGTGGTCTTTGAAAACCTGTACACACATTTTAATTTATACTTTACACATTTCTGGTGTGGGTTGGGTGAGAGTGATGGTTGTTTGCTTCATGTTGGCCTGCGAAGACTGGCGACCTGTCAGGGTGTCCCCGCGCCTGATAATAGCTGGGATAGGCTCCAGCAACCCCCGCGACCCTGAACTGGATAAGCGGTACAGAAAATGACTGACTGACTGACCATTTCTAAAGTTTAACCTGAACCTGCAGACTGCACATAGATATCAGTGCTAATGCAGAGACTTTTCTACATGCTGAACCGCTGCAGATAGAACAACGAAATCTCGCGAGATCTCACTGTTTTCTTAAAAAATCTTGCAAGATTTCATCAGCAAAAAATATCGATACAGCATTTTTTAATATCGATATGATATCTCAACATGATATGTTGCGATATTTCAGTGTATTGATATTTTGGCACACCCCTAATTTTTACGTCCTCCTACTATAATATGTGGAATTGTATATAATAATAATAATAATAATAATAACAACAACAACAACAACAACAACAACAACAACAACAATTATTAGAGATGTCCCAATGCAACTTTTTTGCCAAACAAGTACTTGCATTTGAGTACTTGCCGATACCGAGTACTGATCTGAGTAGCTACAGTAATTAATGGGGATAAGTGAAATAAGTGAAAGCCGTTTCTTTTCTTTTTTCTTGGTTTGGTTATTTGTTTTGAATACAGAGAAGCATCTCTGCATGCTCAGGTGTGATGCGGGCATGTTTGTTTTGGGGATGCACTGATCCGATCTTCAGATCAGGATCGGCTCCAAGATAGAAAAAAAAAATCTTAGATCAGTAAAAATTGGGATGGGCAAAAATGAGCTGATCTACAGCCTGATCCACAGGTGCAGATCTATTCAGTGTATTTCTATGCTGCCCCTTTAAGTGGCACCAGGCGTTACCGATGCAGCACGTGGAGGCTGCTTGTTTACCAGGCCAGCGTCGCAGCTGCTAGCTAGCTGCCGTGTCTCCATCTGTCGCTGCTCCAACAAAACTCCTGCAGCGGTTTGGTTTCCACGTTTCACAGGTAAACATCCCGCGGGTGCCGACAGGTCACGGAAAAAGTAGAAACAACTGTTAAATCTTTTTGGACATGAGTCAGTTTGATCCTGAGGGTATCCACTGGCATCCAGGGGCAGCGTGTGGAGGAGGCTTTTGTTTTTTTCTTTTTTTTTTTTAATAATAATCCAATCCGCTGTTTGGAAATTACCTTCATGTTAAAACTCTGAGCGTTTCTTTATTCAGCTGCTTTTGTCGTGTATCTTTTATTTCTATTTTCATTACAATACTAAACCTTTTTACAATTATTTGCTGTTTTGAATATTTCTACCAACCAAGCTAGTGGAGATATTTTTTTTTCTCAATTTCAGCTCCTTTATTAGCCCATTTATTTTAAATTGGATTTTAAATTTCTAATTGCACTGACTGAACAATTTTAAAGAAGTTTTGTTCCCGTTTATTTTGACATGTGTGACTGAGGAGGCCAGACCGTTGTTTTCCCCCTCAGTTTCAGCACTTTATTATTTTACATTTATTTAACTGCACTGACTAAACCAGGACATTTTGTTATATTTTTAAATATGTGAGCAAGCTTGTGAAGCGACTTTAAGATTGTTTAAGTTTATTTAAGATTGCTGTGTGTGCAGTTGTTGAATAAGTAATTCAGTACATTTATCTCTTTAAAAGAAAAAAAAAAACAAAACAACAGGTAAAAGAAATTTAAAGCCAACTCTGATGTTGCCTTGCACAAAAGAAAGATCCCAGTCATGGTAAAACTATACCATGCTGTTTTTTTCCTCCTGTTTCTGTATCGGTATTGGATCGGTTTGACAGATACCGAAACATCAAATATCGGATTGGATCAGTGCCCAAAAAAGGCGGATCGGTGTTTTCCTAGTTTGTTTGTTGCAGGCGATGATTGTTTGACCCACAGCCTCTGTGTGTTGGTCAAGACGCCGGGCTGGAGACGTGCCAGGCTTGGGCTATTCTTATTTCAGTTACCTCTGAAATAAAAATGTATTGCGTAATATAAAGTTCAACAGTTATCTCACTTCCTTCCTCTGACCGAGCTGCAGGTGCTGTGGCCACAGCTGGCAGCTTCACAACGAGAGACGGGGAATAGTCTGCTCCATCACTTCTTGTGAAAAACTTATCATTTTAATTGTTTAAGGAAAAAAAAAAAAAAATACACTGATTTAATATTTCTTTCTTTTATAAGTGGCCATGGTAGCTATAAGCGGGATACTACCTCATAAGAAATAACATAAATAAAAGCTTACATTAAGTTGTTAGAAGCTTATAAACAGCCTCTGATGCAGCTGTGGTTTGCTGTGTTTCTGCATCGTCATAATTTTACATATTTAAGCTCATACGAGCTTAACGAACATAAACTTGGAAAGCGTAGGAAACAGAATTAGCAGTAAACTTACCAACAACAAAGTGAATCCTGAATGAAATGTCTGAAACTGTATGTGGGGGTACCGCAGCTCTGGTGGGTGGGAGGCAGGGAGAGAGGAAAAAAAAGCCCACTCCAGCCCTCACCAAAAGTATCCCAGGGACATGATACGCGTCAGATATATTTTCTATCCTCGTGTAATGGAAAGCGTCTTCAAATTTAAAAAAAGATGTAAACCCAAAGCCGCCGCCGCTCACATTGAAGACTGTTTTCCTGGCAGCCAGTCACGTGACATCCGGTATCTGGTGCTGTCGGGAGCGAGTATTTCACGAACATGAGCACAGCAAAAAAGGCCAGGATCTGAGCGCATACTGATACTGGCATCGGTATCGGGACATCCCTAATTATTATATGCTGTTACTATTCTGTCATTAGCTACGTTCACATGGACAAATAATTCATCTATCCGATTGAAATATTCCGATCGGAGCTTCCAGCTGTCCTGTTTACATGGACAGGGGGAAAAGTGATCCGATCGGTTGTATTTACTTGTGGACAGATATGTTCGTAATGCTTTTGACATGCGCAATGGCTCATGGATCATAAGAAGAGGAGTTTTCTTTTTAAATTTATAATTTTTGACCGTCAAAATCCTCAATAATCATTTACTCTTCCAGTGGGGATTTAAATAAAAACACAGCCATATAACGGGTCCGTACTGGACCGGCGGCTGAACAGATCCGCTATGGATCCGGGGCAAAGGTGCAGCTTTAGGTCTGCCTTTGCTCCACCTGACATCAGAGTTTCCAGTCAGAACGCGGATCATCAGCGGATCTATTCCGTTGTGCAAGACGACTCCTACATGACTGTGCAAGGCGGATCCGTGGCGAACAGCGCAGCTTCTGCAGATCCGCGGCGCTGTCCTTTGCTATCTGGGGTTTCCCAGCAAAGTCCTGTGGTGTTTTGCTTCCACCGTCTTCCCTGAATCTGCTACGTCACGCAACCCCCACGTGGTTCCATCATACGCAGAGACAAAATTCCACAGAAATGATCGGAATGACTGTTTACATGGGCATTTTTTTCTGCTGATCGGATCGTAAAAAGGTTTAAACCACCCCTCTCGATCGGATTGGAAATTCTTTCCGATCGAGGCCGATCGGATCGGCTGACACGTTTACATGGCACATTTTTATTCTGATTGGCGTTTGATCGGATCAAAATTGTGCCATGTAAACGCAGCTATCGTTTAGATGTTCTCTGCTCTTCTTCAGCTGGAAGCTGCATAGATGGTTCTCACGGTGCTGCAGGTGGTTCCAGGTGCTTCGTGCCAGAAATAACCTCCACATTACTGTTAAAATAATTCACCCATATTTGTTTTGAGTCAGGATCTTGCAAGGTGTCATGAGACATGAATAATTTTAAATATGCTCATCCTTGAAGTCCCGTTCTTTCATCCAATGACCTACGCTTATTCCTGACTATCAGGTTGAAGTTTTAGCCTGACTGGAGCGACTGGAGGTCAGTGCGTGGCCTGCGATGTTTAGCTGGCGCAGCATGGGGAGACACATCCATATTTTATTCTGGCCCGTGGCAAGAGCAGAGCTATAGATAGAACTTTATTCTTGCTCCTCTGCAAACAGCATAAGGTCTTAAAATATGCAAGTAGAGGCAAAGGCTACCAGAGAGGAAAAGTGTCTGACTAAAGATGAGACATTACATGCTCCTCGGTGGGTAGGGATGACGAGGCTTGAGACAGTAATGGTGGAATTTTGCAGACGAAACAGAGAGGGGTGAAGAGTGGGTTACTTTCTTCTTGCTCTTGTTAATTTCTACATTTTTACTTGTCTGTACTGCCTTTATAGAAGAAGAACATACTTGAAATGTACCAATTCTTGGTAAATTCATCTTATTCATCCCAAAAGTTAATAGAATTTGCAGAAAGGCTGTACCTTTGGAGGTAAGTAATTGTTCAATCCAAAGATTGCTTTGTTAAACAGAAATTTCTGAACCCATCACCCCCAATGTGTGCCTCATTTGTGAGCTGCTTTCAATAAAAATATCTTTTTAAACTTAACTTTTCAATAATTCATAGACATCAGAGAAAACTTTTAAACGACTGAGACTTTGATTTGTCTGAACGTTTTTCTTGTATTTGAGTTCCTTGTATCTCCCTTCTCCTTAAAAAAGGCAGCTTAATCCATTGTCTACCATCTATTCCTCACACATTTCAGTCGATATCCATTTCTCTTCCAGCCATTTTCCATTCATGTCTGAACCCTCCTCTGTCTCCTCTGACATCGGATCCCTTGCCATCTCTGACACTTTTGTCTTTTTCTTTGTTTCTGTCTGACCTTTCATGTACCTGTCACCGTTTCAGAAGCACTGCTGTGATGGTTTTCTCAGACAGCTACACTGGACTGCTCCTATTGAAACAATGACAAATTTAATAAATCAAAGGAAGAATCAGAGCTGGGTTGTGCACCCTCTTTCCAGGCATTGATCCACTCTGCACTCGTTTACTCTCTAAACCATGAAAGAAAGAAGGGGAAAAAAAGCAACAGAATAGAGATGTAATCCTAGTTTGCGTGTGTGTGCAAGTGTGTCTTTAGAAGGAATAAGGCATAAATGGTCGGTGTGAAAAAGTGTGCAATAAAATGAAATGCAATAATAATAAAATATACAGAAACCTACAGGAGTTTAATTTCTTTGGCTCTGTTTCCTTTCTCCTTGTAGATTATCTCCAAATTAAAACAGCAGGGGTTTTGGGCTCAAAAGATTTACAAAAATGCTCCTACCATTTCCCTTTGTGGCTTTATGGGAGTTTGTGCCACAGAGGTGAGATGGCAAAGAGGAGGGAATGTCTATTACGTTCACTTTTTAAGCCCTGCACAGGCACCATGCTGGCATTGAATGGGATATGAACATCAAAGCCATGTTTTCATTTTGGGCAAATGTTTATGATTTTGTTAAGTCTAGAGAGAATCTTCCTACCTTGAATATATCTGGTTTCATTTTGACTGAAACCAGAAGTTTTTCACAAAACAAAAAGTAATAGGAGTAGAAAATTTAGACCCATGGTGGTGATGAAGGTTTTTACCGTGGGTTACTCTACAAAACTTCTGTTCATCAGTCTCATTGCTATGAATTTAGCAGCGTTATTGAAAACTTTTCTTTTCTTGCTTTGCTTCATACATAGTGAATCATCCCAAGGTTTTCACCTCAACATCCAGAGATGACAAAAGTTCAGAAAAGCTCTGTATGTGCAACATCTTTCAGCTCAAAATCAATACCCTCTTTCTCAAAACAGGCCATGTTGTTTGAAATGTGGTATGATGTGGAATTGCTCTACTACAGTACCATTTATGTGTGTGGATTTAGAGCGCTGTAATTCATCTTCCAAGCTGCATTGCGAGCTGCATCACCACCTGCCTCAGGGCATGGGGCATGGATGAAGAGCCTGAAAATGTTGCCTTGTGTTTTCACTGACTTTGAGTAGAAAGAAGATATCCTCTTGAGCCTAAGAGAAATAAGGGTCAAGCACTATTTATGGACAGAGAATCATGGTCAAAGGTTTCCGTTTCTGACAGGCGGTAATTCCCAAAGGCTGTATCAGCGATTTAGTGGATTCTAGTCTGGTGTTGCTCATTTGGCTCTTTGGAGGAGCTGGCCCTTTGCTGTAGGCCTGTTTCTTGCTGACAGAACAAATGTTGCCCTTCCTGGTGCTGGATATCATTTTCTGTGAAGGTACAGTCATCATTGTATCAGTTCTTTTCATGATACCCAGACATATGATTTTAGAAACCCCTTACTCAGCAGTTCTGTTTTAGTAGTGGTGTGGAAAATATGTATTTTTACATGAATCACTTTTATATACTCAGTCCATTCCAGTGAAATCCAATAATTCCTTTTAATTTGCTGAAGTTCCTCAACTTTGGCAAGTACAATCAGTCATTTTCGACATTTTCAAAGGATGTTCAGTCACTTTTCAATGATGAATTAATGATGACACAACCACAGTGTGCTATTTGTAGTGAAAGTTAAGGCGTCACCTCTGTGATTTTTGTCAGTTTGAAATGAAACCATACTGACTTCAGTTCAATATATATATATATATATATATATATATATACATACTGTATTTTCTGGACTATATGTCACTCCGGAGTACAAGTCGCACCAGTCAAATAATGCGTCATGAAGAGGAAAAAAACTTATATAAGTCGTACTGGATTATGAGTCGTGGTCATTTGCTGTGAATAATAGCAAATAACAACAAAGTAGGGTGATTTTTTGGGGGATTTTTCATATCCTTTTTGTTACTCCTTAAACTTCCCAATCACTCCGATTTCAAAGTTAATGCCTGTAAATGATCATAAACATCATATTTAAGAAGGATAATCATGGTTTTTTTGAGGATTTGTTCCAGGCAGTACAGCCACGTTCAAAATGAACTCCTTTCACTGAGATAAGGGTGTTTCGAGATTTTGAGATCTTTACCCTTGGAGCAGAATATAGTTGTGACAAGCCTACAGCGCCATCATGTGACATTAGGCAGTCATGTTTACTTCTTGGCTCATGTCAGTCGATATGAATTAACACTTAGAAATATGTTAAATTGTATATATTTCGATATATAAGTCACACAAGCAGCCAAACTATGAAAAAAATTTCTGGACTTATAGTCCAGAAAATACGGTATTTTAACTTTACTAACATGCCTGTAGGTTTTTTCTTTGTTTTGTTTTCCTGTAGCAGTCAATGCTATCTATCTCCGATTTGAAACTTGTAGCTGTTTCATAACTTATTTTGAACTAATTATTCTTTGCCTCATGGGTTCACCAAGAAGGCATCATTTTCCCTTGAGCTGCTTACCTGAAACAAGTCCTCAAGCTCTCATAATTAATAACCACGTCATCGCAGATGGAGATAAGCCATTAAGAAGTAAAGTATCCATATATTTTTGGAGCACCGGAGATGCATTCTGTATGAGCACATCTATGATAATCCATAATGATGTATTCCCTTGGTAAAAGCTGTTGCCAGTGCACAGCTTGTTAATGCAAGCACTTTTTTTGTCTTCATCCAGTAGTTATGCTCTCCTGTCACTTTATTGGACCCTTAATAAGAGTACTGAATACATGTCCGTCAAAAAGCAAATGGCAGCGGTTTTGACTCCTGCAGATCCATATGAGTGCATTTCTCACCAATGAGATCCCAAGGGATGCTGGAGAATGAGAGTTGTGGAAGATGGATGAGAAGGGAGAAGTAGATGGATTGCATTATGTTTAGAAAAAGGGGACACTTCAGCAAAATCCTTATTCATGCATTCACGGTCTGAACATCAAATGTGAAAGCCTGCCCAGGGTTTCTTTCTGGAGAAGATAAGATTAAAAGAGTGCTATATGTTAAGTTATAGTTCTTTTTTCAATATACTTGTTTTATTATTTTACAGTTTCCAGTGTTTGGCTTGATTAAGTCACTACATACACACTAACAGTAAATCCAAAGAAGAAAAACCCCTAAAAACTGAGTCAAGAAGATACTTTGTTATAAGCTTTGCCCTTCACACAATATCATAAGCTTTATACTCCTTAAACATGAGGGAGCAAATAAAAGCAGGAAGTTGTGAAGACGTGTAAATAGATGCATTAAAACACATGCATGTGCATACACACTTTCACAACAAGCACTGAATGGGGTTATCTTCCTATATTGGGCACCGTGAGACCACCAGGAGTAAGTTGACTGCGGCGGCATGACATCCACCGCTTATGAGACACTGTTTACACACACAAACCACTGATAAGGGAGTAAAGGCAGATAAGGGAGATGAAAAGGAGAAAATAAAGGCACCAGAGCATCACCTGACATTGAACTCAAAATGAGAAAGCAGTGGTCTTGGGGTCTTGGGAAAAACAAATGTCAGAGTAAAATGTCGTGGTAGCTGCTTTTGACAGAAGTGATCCGGGGTAGTCTGAAGCTGCAGGGAGACCAGAACGGGGCAACAACTGACACTTTTTTCTGTCTTGTTTTCATGACTATTGTAGGGATTTTTTTTTTCTAATTGTGATTAAAGATGTATTTTTGTGTAACCTTGGGAAAAATCATTTTTAAAAAGATGTTGACAAGCTGTAGAGGCTACTTACATTTCTGTCAAAGAGACTGTAGCTCATGGCATGAAACGGGAAGAAAAAAGAGCAATAAGAGGCCATGAAATATGTATACAGGCAGTTAACCTCAAACATGCTGTCCCTGACTCTCTTTAGTCACGCAGATCAAATTTTAACTTCCAGCTGCTGACCACCAATGTTTCCGTGAACATTCTTAAGACTTAAGAACAACTTTAAAGTTGTCATCACCCAGAAATCCCACTTTTTCATGTTAAAACGTGTGTATTGGAATAAGACCTCAGTTAAAGCGTGCCATTAACTCCAGTGTGAAAGCGGCTTTGTTTTTGAGTACGGGCTCTCTCGTTACACCAGAATCAGTCACAAGAGCGCTCTCTCCACGGTATGGGGTTGCCACCTTTCAGAAAAAAAAAAACGGCGACTACGACAGCTCATCAGGGCCATGACAACCACGGGCTAACACCCGTGGCGTGGAGCACCCACACCAGTGCTTTAATTTGTGTCAGTGCTTTTAGGAGAGGGGTGATCAATAAAGCAATTGGTTACACTTAAAGCTTGAAATGCAGCAATGAACACATTTTTATGCAACATTGTTGCATAGAAAGTGCTGTTATTTAGGCTACATATGTTGTAATTACATCCATCTCTATTTAAAATACAGTGAGGAAAAATATATAACAAAACTTATTTTAACTTTTAAAATGTGTAACTTGGGTAACTTAGAGTGGGATGATACATTAATTGAACTGAACATGTTTTTTTCTGCCTCTTATGACTTGAAAGAAAGTCAGGTCATCCAGACATGTTAAACCACACGAACCAAAGAATTTATGTAGTGAAAACTGAACACTGTATTCCTCAAAATAAACATTTTGACACAGAATACGCAATAAGCGATACAATTTTTTTATCTAGGAAAAATTCTGATAATAATCTTGTAACAATATTTATTTATCAAGTGTTATCAGAAGTTTCTCAAAAGTTTGTCTAAGATATGTTTCCCAGATGCCTTCTTAGGGTCGTTCTTCAGGTCATTCTTAAGAACGCCCTTTAAGATGTTCTTAACAGAGCCAGTAGACATCAGGCAAATTGTTCAACAAGTGATTCAGCCCAGATGTCAGTCACAACACAGATATCTCAACCACTTATAGCTGCTGGTGTGAAAATGGCCAAATTGTGTTTAACTGGTGCATTAAATCAGCAATTAAGAGCCCATGAAATACCCTGTGGGAAGTTTATTGCACATATACAAATGTCAGAATCAACACAAAAAAGGGGACAGTTTGCTGTGCCCTTGAAATTTGGCTTAAAAAATTGTATGGCTGAGTTTTTTTTTTTTTTTTTTTTTTCTGTCGTAGATATTTAATGATGTAACCAAATAATTGTATTTATTCTTTTCAAGTGAATGAACACTCGTGATGTGAATTTCCATCAGGTTTTTTTCTCCCCATATGACGGCCAGTTGTCTGATCAACCACCCACCCTCTCCAGTTGATGCAGAACTACACTGATTCTGGGGATCATCGGAATATTTCTCCCTGACAGTAAAGTTTTTTTTCTCTCTCTCCATTTTCCACCAAAATAAACTACTTACTTTTTGTCAATATTTAACTAATACAAGTCCTAAATATTTAACAGATCGATATATATTTGCACTATATTGCACTGTCACAACTCCAAACTGTGCATGTTTACTTCTTTCTTTACCCATCATGGCTGGACATATGTGCCATCGCTCCCTAAGAAGGGTTAAAATACTGGGTCAGCGCGATCTTACTAATCTTTCATTGCTAAGAGCTTCTTAACACTAAGCACCGATATGGGAACCACTTTTTTCTCGTGAAGAAGCCAATAGAATGTTTTTTTAAGAATATCTTAGCACTAAAATCCTCTTAACTGCATCTGGGAAACCCGGCCAATGTTTTTTTTTTTTTGTTTGTTAAACAAGATGTAACCTTGATTAGCCTAGTGCTAGCATCCATTCCCACAGCAAATGGAGCTCCATTACTGTAGCCCTCATTTTATATTGAAGGCCTATTTCAGCCCAATTATTAACAACAAAATGTAATCATTTCTTTTCCTACAAAATATGTAGTTGATTTCCTGGTTGTCCCCTTGGATGTGTTTTTTTTTTTTTTTTGACAGCGATTAGCAAGAAATTGGAAGATAGGTCGCCAACACCATTCTGACAGTACCATCAAACTTTGATAACATTCCTTGAATTGTGTATACTGCACCAGTTTTTTTTAATCATTTCTTTTTAAACAGTAAAGTCTCTGTTTCGACTTGCTTTCAGGAATGATTTCTGCCCACACCTGTGCCTTCCTTGTCTGCGTTGTAGCTTACTAGACCTTGTCTAGTCTTGTTCTAAAAGAGAAGTGAATTGGCTACTTTTAGTTCCAAATTGAACAATATAATATAAGTCTTAGGCACTGTTAAGAAATACACTGGTTTCAGAAATATTTTGCTTTGAGGGGGAAGCATTTTATATTTCAAACTTGTGATAGGAGGAAGAAAGCACTGCTTCAGTACTGGGCGAATCCCACCGGTAACTGTACAGTGCATGGGTTCAGTTTAAATCAACATTGCTGGAGGCAGCAGCTCCAAGACATTATCTGTTTCAGCATCAAACTCAGTGTCAGACCTTTAAAAAATAAAATGTCATTTTTAGACAGAAACATTTTTGCTATCTTCCGTTGATGGGAAATGCGGTTGGCTTCAGCATGATGGCTTTGTTAAATATAGTTTCTTTTCCCATGTGGAATATTTCCCCCTTTTAGGCAAAACATGCCAAAGATAAGGGGATAAAAGTTCACACAAGCACTGCTCTGGAGTCTAGTATGGTGTTATAATAGGGGAACAAACTGATTATATTGGAGCTTTTGCTCAAGGTTGGTAAATATGGCAGACAGAAGTGATTTACAGATTGGTAAAGCTAGTAGTTGATACTTCGCACATGACTGGATTTGATGCCACTGGCTTTTTACATTAAATAATATGTAAGGGATTTTACGAAAAGCAGCAATCAAGCACATACATGGCAAAACAAAAAATTTTATAGAAAGCTGTTATGGTTCAAAATTGACTTACAGTACTGTTGTAACATTTATTTGGGCTGAAAAGATGCCAGTCGGTATGGTACTGTAGGTTGATTCTGTTTTTTTTTTTTTTTTTTTTTTTTTTTTTTTTTTTTTTTCCCAAGTTGTCAAATTTCACTTAATTATAAAAGCACCTACCCAAACTAAATTTTACTTTCTAACGTTGTGTTTTTTGTTTTTTTGTTTTTTTTCTAAATTTGACTAATTTTCAACTCTATGTATGTAATTAAATAAATTACTTGAGCAAATAGTAGAAGTATGGTCATGCCCTGAATACTTGCTCTAAGTTTCTGCAAATGCCCTGCTAAGCTTCTTTTGTCAATATTGCAATACAAATCAATTCTGACTGCAGCACATCCACAGAGTAGATACTGGAGTTGGTTGCTCAGCAGAGCATATGGGTCAAATACTGTGTGTATGCTTGACTTGCATTTAGCATTCCGGCTGCCTGTATTGGCTGGTGTGTCACTCAACAATGCAAAGAAAAAAGAAAGTCTAACTGTGAGCTGTGAAACAGTGGACTAAAGGCTTCTGATTCCTGTACTGTTTAATATCCATATAGATTGATAGTGGGTGTACTTTATTCCCATCATTTTTGTAAAAGTCTTGCATTTTTCACTGAAGAATTGAAGAAACTGCTGGCTAATATCACTAACACCATGATAGAGACAAACTGAATACTTTGGAAATGTTACCGTGCGGTTACAGCCTACAGTGTCTGAAGTCATGGAAAGTTTCAGAAAAGCTAGACTGTATTGTTTAAATTAAAGAGCATCAGTAAAAAGAAAAATAGAAAGTGTAATGTGTGCAGAGTTGACATGATTGCTAATTCACATCTGTTGATCTGTTTTCCCTTGGCAGGTTACAAACAAACCTTGATAATACTTAATAAGATGACTAAAACATAAAAAATGTAAGTACAAACCAGTTGTAATAAACTTTGTACAGGATTTAAAGTGCAAAAGTATGAGTGTGCATTTCACGCACATGAGGTTGGACTGTAAGAATACAAGGTAAAACACAAACACTATCAATCAATGTAGATGTAGTCTCTTCTATCACACAGGATGAATATACAATCAGAATGCAGCACATGTGTACATACATACGTATGTGTAAACGTTCTGCGTGTAACAAGATATAACAGGAAGACTGAAACACAAAAGCAAGGCAGATGTATTCAGCGGATAGACACATACATAATGTATTTGTGTGCTATGGATCATCAATATAGCTGTGAAAACAGGTTTGTTCAGGCATTGGCCAGTTTTTTTAAAAATGAGATTTAAAAGTGGTGTATGTGATGTGTTCTTGTATTACAGGTGGTATGTTATAACCCCTCACTGACAACACAGATGGTCCAAAAATGGTGCATCTGTGGGGACCTAACAGTTCCATGTGTTGGCTTTAGTGGTCCTTCCAGTGGGTGATTTCAGTTTGACATATTCCTTCATTGGTGGTAGTGCAGGTCCATTTAATATTCTGTAAATGGAATAGGCAGTCATTCTCCAAAGATACACATATATTTTCTGAGGATGTGACAATAATGACATGAATGACTTTCCTGTCAGAGCTTTTTACGACCTTTTTTTAGAGTGATTCTACAGGATAAGTTACCAGTTTTGAAGGTAATGGTCAATGAGAGAAAATAGTGGCATGAAGGAACCTTCCGGGTGCACCGACAGTCAGAAATGGTTTAATCTGTTAAAGATTCTGAATCAGAGTGAGTTTGGTATTCTTTTAGATTTTTTTTTAAGCTAAGGGAAGGAGTCTAGAATGACATCAAAGTATTTAAATTATGACTTTTTCCAGCTCCTTACATCTTAGAAATACATTTGAAGTAGAAATTTTTGTGGGTTGGTGACCAAACACCATGCATACTGGTATTTTTAGAGTATAGAGTCGTGGATTTCCAACATTGCGGACATGAGTATGTTCGCGGCTTACTTGGGCAGTTTTAAAGGTGTAAATTGCACCATCATCTGCATACATTTGGAGATGAACACCAATTAAGCGGAGATTAACCAAATATTAATTGGAGCAAATATTGCATGGATCACATATGTAGTGAAGAAAACTGAAATGGAGTGGTTGTTGTTTTCATTTCAAGATCAATGCAAGTATGTAGCTTCTTTCACCCTCGTTCTCCTCATCCCCCTCTTCACCTGCTTGTCTATGCTCATTGGCATGCATGATGAGCATCCACTGGGAGCAACACATCACCATTATTCATGGACAGAGTACACCTCAGAGCCAGACTGACAGATCAAAAGATGATGATGATAGGTTGGGGGTATTGGTGGTTGGTGTGATGAATGGCCCCGTCGTTTGGAGATGGCTACACTGCTGGAAGTTTTGTGACAGAGCTGTTTTCAGTTTCTCTTGGAGTTGTCCAACCCTGTGCTTCCAGAAGACACGACTTGTGAATATGACTCTTGCATAGATTAAAAGTCTAAATCCAATCTGAGATACACTGCATTTGCATATTTGGATGCCAATATTTCTTGCTGGTATCTATGTTTCAACAGTTTTTTGTGTGTCAGATGCACAAAATGTATTCTCCCCCCATGATTAATCTTTTTGCTGGCATAAATGACCCAGAACATATGGTTAGAGAAATTCCCTGTCCTTTCTTTTGTAATATCCTATCTTTAAGGAAAGTGAAGCAAACCCTGCTCACTGTGCCTCCCTTCTTTCCCCACAGCTAGTTGTTTTGGAGTCATTCATCAGGAAGAGTGAGACTGAACAATCGGGGGGAAGCGTTGGCAGGATCCCTGTAGAGATGAGGCAATATTGAATTGATGGTATCATTTAAAGGGCAGAAAAAATAGAATAGAAAAAGGAAGACAGGGTTTTTTTTTATTGTCTTTTTTTTTTTTTGCTTTTTTTCCATGTCTAAATGGAACAGCCTAGCGGCTCATGGTGCATTTCATGCTTTAATCTCTTATCGCTCCTACAAAAGGAAATAGATAAAAACAGACTATATTTAGATTACTCTGTTGCACTTCATGTCTGCGTATGGATTTTTTACACTATCTTGACTGTTTGTCAGACTTTTCCTGTGATTTTTTTTTTTTTTTTCCTTCAAGCCTTTTTGACATGACTGCCATCTCTTCTTCATAGCTATTGACCCAAACACAGAGTCAGTGGAGGATTTGATGCAGAGGTTCCAGGACAGCTTCCGTGTCCCCAACACACCAACAGACATGTCCCACTACCAGCATGCAGTGCACAGCTCATCAACAGGCCGCCGGAGAGTCCCCAGCCACACCCGAGGTAGGATGTGACATCATTCAAGTTGTTAGTGAAACATTATCATGAGCCACATGTTGACTAATACCTGCTAGTATCTGATATATGGCAGCCAGATGTTCAAAATGAACTCCTCTGGCTGAGTTAAGGCTATTTGGGGATTTTGGTGGTCAGAGCAGAATTTAGTTCTATCTCTCAAAATATGACAGATGCAACCTCACAGTTGTCTGAATATCAGTATCAATTCATATCGGATATTGTAAATTAAGAGTTGGACAATGTCGGTTTCTATCTGCAGCCCTCTTAATAGAGTATTCCTTGAGTGATATTGTGCATCTTAGTCACAGTTTATTTTTGCTCTAGTTGAGCAGTAATTGTCTTATTTATATTTCATGTCATTAAAAAGTAAACACTTTCCCAGCAAAGATTAAAATAATCACTTGCAATTTGTGGAAGAAGAAAACTGATTTTTTTTTTTCCCCCCACATTGATGCTGTACATTATCACAGTAATTATCACATGCTACCAATCACATTTTACTATTTGCCTCCACAAGACTTGCTAATTTGCTTTGAAACCAATCTTTCAAAGTTAATTTAACAGTTGATTTCCTTTAAGTATTTATGATTTTACCTTGTCAGTACTTTCTGCATCGCATGCGTGCAGTTTTTGTTGCAAAAGATAAAAGAGAGAATTTAATTATCTAATGCAGGCTATTGTCATGCTGAGTTAAACTACCACTGGCATGAGAAAACCCGCAGTTTTGATCTCAACCAAACACATTAATTACCACTCAGAAGCTGAGCAGACCTTAGAAAATGCTTGGATGCAAACAAATTGCCCAACCTAAGTTAGCAAATATCGGCGGAAGAGAGGGTAAGAAAGAGAGAAAGTGAGAAAGCAACAGATAAGAGTCAAGATAAGACTGGAGAGAGCTCACAGTGCAGGTAGGATGCAGGATGGATGCCAATTTAGCCATCGATAAGGAACGCATCAATGAGAAAATCTGCCAAAGTTTCAAGTCTGTCTTTAAGAGCAATAAATGCCTTTTTATTCACCTTGAATTATTATAAATACAGTAAACACACTGTTTAAATACAGTCTTATCTATCACATGTATCTATGTATCAATGTATCACATTCATTTAATTTTTTTTTTTTTTTGTAAAAATAAAAGGGCTCTCCATACAAGTATAATTTATTATAAACACTGTGGGCTAGTCACCCTGCTTTCTGTTTCATTAAATATCATCTGGGAACACTTTCACCCGTGTGCAACAAACGCTCGGTGCAATTTTCAGATGCGACTCCAGCGACACAAGCAATGAA
Organism: Atherinomorus stipes; assembly: GCA_023101725.1. NCBI lineage: Eukaryota > Metazoa > Chordata > Actinopteri > Atheriniformes > Atherinidae > Atherinomorus > Atherinomorus stipes. The sequence continues at coordinate 233,798 of JALJCO010002607.1, forward strand.
TACACCTCATTACCTGGCACAATAATTTAAATCAGACATGTAAAAAATGCAGTCTGTGGCACTGGTCACGCCGCTATGACCAGTTAGATAAATATTAAAACGAGACATTAACCATGATGAGTTTACACACCCATTGACAGAATAACCCTGCCAGCTCTTGTTACCTGCCACCGTAGGATGCTAAATTAACACGGTGAAATTTGCATGTTACATAATACTGGCTCGCATGTGAATTTTAAATGTCCCCCTTGTGCTGCGGTTGAGAGAGTTTACATACTCGGTGTCAATTTTCTCAGCAAAGGAAGCATCTGCTATTTAATCCATGCAGTGTCAAAACTGAAGGGCATGACTGAGAGATGTCCTCTCTGAGGTCAGCGGTAAAGAGTCTCTCAGAGAGTGTATAATTAAAAGGTGCAAAGGTGTTCCAAGTGTTGGCCAGTACTACAAACATGATAATGGGACCAACACTTTCCATGATGAGTAAACTCAGTTAGTAGAAGTGAGGTTAAAGGGGAAAGTTAATTGGTCAGACCCCAAAGGGCAGTGCTGCATAAAGGGAATTAATGCATTGCAAATTCCTGGAGAAGTGCACCAGACAGAGGCCAAGCAGAAAGCTGATTGTGGTCAGGCAGATGCTTTTCATCTTTAATTGCTAAACTTGGTTCAAATTTGAATTTGTCCAGTTGTTACAGTTGGCTTGTTGGTCTCTTATCTCTTTCCTTTATTAGCATAGCTGTCACATATGCAGGTTTGTAAGTAGATGAAGATGGGGTGGTGTTGTGGTGCATGCAGGTCTCACCATGAGACACAGAACGGTAGAGCAGAAGAGATTATCAGTGCACTTTATGTGAAGTTCATTTTTAGATTAGAAGAGGAAAATATGAGACAAAAATAAAAGCATATACTGTAATGAACTTTGCAGCTTATATTCATTTTCAAGCTGCAATAATAATTTAATTCAGCAGCGAGGAATGTTTGTCAGCCAGGGGAGATCATGCATGTTTCCTGGTCCTCATTTTTTAAGCTTTCAAAGGCTTTGAAAATGTAATGTCTATTTCTGTCTATATGGTATAAGGTCATCTGAGCCCCTTTTTTACAATTTTTGTGGACAATGCTGTAATAAGCAAAGCTGTTTGTTTCTTCCATGTTAATTAAGCTGTGGTGCAAAGATCAAAGAGTTACCACACAAACATTGACGGTATTAGCAACTGACTGGTCTGCACAAGAGGAAAGCTATCATCTTTAGTGTCTGTGTGGGAGGAAAAAACAGTGGGTGCTGTAAGACTATGAAGCGTGGGGCGTCAACATCCAACAGCACACACGGCAATTTTCAGAAAATGTTCTTTTTTTTACCTCTTGAAGCCTGTAAGATGCAGCAGAATGGATGCCATTACCGGCCACTGAGCTCGAGGACTGTTGGGATTGTTGTATCTTTATAGAGGTGAAAAAGAGAGCTAAACAAATAAAGATAAAAAAAAAGAGTATGTTACAAAAGTACTTGGTTGTAAGTTTTAACCAAATTACAGTAATGAGAAAAATGAATAGTTAATTTGATTGAGTTTTATTACAGAAACTATAACTGGATCTCCAGTCACCTGCAAACCACAGCAGCAGTTCTGTCTATTCAGCAAAACTCTGCAGCTGTTTATATACTTTTATCCTCGTGTCCCGACGCCTGCATATGGAAAATTTGCTCTCTGGCAACATTCCTTATTTCCTTCTCAGCATATATTGCCCTAGTTTTTGTAGCACCATCTTATATCTGGACTCTCAGAAATGGTTGACTCATGCATAAATTTCATTGTTATGCAGTTATTACCATCACTTTCCACTCTGCAGCCTCCTTCATTTAGATTAAAGGCCAATCTCACAACAGCAACAACAATAATAATCATGATAATTATGATCTAAGATGCGCCGCTGTAATTTCACTTGGTGTTATGATGATGGAGGGGGGGGGGGGGGGGGGGGGGGGTTCAGCAACGAATAAGTTTCCAGTAAAAACAGCAGTTGATATCACAGTTCAAGCTTCCCGCAACACTCGTTTCTTTTGCTGTCACATTTTTACATTAATCAAGCACGAGAGGTATCATTCTAAAATAAACAGGTTTATGTACTGACTGAAAAAAAAAAAGAATGTCAATCTTAGATAGTGGTCTAGCTAGACTTATGTCGTGCTAGCTTTGCCTGCAGAGTTTGCAGAGGACAATGTTTTTGTTTGTGTTTTTGATGGAATTCCATGGAAAACATTTGGATGGCTGTGGGTTTTTGGCTTTTTTATTATTCTGTTTTCCTTCTACACTTTTAACATCTATGATCCCAGCATCACTTATGTTTTACTAAAGCCTGGCATTCCCACAACTCTGTAGTCGTGACACATAACTAGCTTCTGGTTGAAAGGAGATGGTGTGATATCGAGACCAGAGCTGCATTAACCACATACAGTATTTTTTGTATCAACAACTTTTTTTTAATTGCAAATTGTGATGATATTTATAGTGAAATGTGAATTGACAGTCAAAAACATTTACAATGAAAATGCAGATAGAAGTGATGTATGAAAATGAGGCAAGATGGGAAAAGGTGGATAAAAGAAAAGCAAAGGAGAGAAAGAAAGGTTAGATTTTTAGACCTGAGTAGGATCTAGCAGCTTCCAAGAACAAGGTTTACACATTATTATGATGTTATCAAATATGTATCTATTGTATATGAGTGAAAATAGATAAGGAGAAAGAAAGTAGAAAAAAAGAAAGGGAAAAAATTGAGAGGTAAAATTAACAATGGTGTTTGTAATACTAACAATAATGATATTAATGGAGGTAATGATAGTGACCATCCCCTGATATTAGATGAGCCCGTCCACCCCCCACTGCAGGCCGCGGAGAAAGGGATCCAGCCCATCAAACCCCCATTCACGACCAGCCAGGATCAACAACCTAACTTTTGTGTCAACAACTGAATATTAGAAAATCAGTCATTTTAAATAAATAATGTTTAGCGTGTCACCTACAATCTGGGGGCTTCTGCAGATGGTGCTTTTCCTGTTGTAGGTTTATTTTGAAACCACCTTTAAAGGTACAGCACAAGAATTACTGACTTCTAGTGGCTGCCAAGCGGTGCCAAACACAGTTACTGTATGAAAAGATGGTGGCTGTCAGTGGCCAATTTTTTCATCTGCAGGTGGCTGCATTACACCACTACAGGCAATGACTTCACAACCGTCTACATGCTTACGATCCTCTTTTATGTTACTTTTGAAGGGTTACATATCCCAAACAGTATTCTAGCACCTATCAAACAAAGCTGGTGCCTCACTTTTAAGTTCAGAGTTGTTTGTCCATTCAGAGACCCCATAGTGAAAATGGTGGCACAAGTATTTCAGCCTTCATGTAAGTGGAGCGGCACGTAGATATAAATGGCTCATTCTAAGAGAATAAAAACATGAGTTATTTTAGTTTTAGTATTTTAGTGATTTGATGCCAATAGAAACACATTTTTTAATGAGATATTTTTCTGCTATTGACCTCAAATCCCAAGTTTGCAATTTATACTTAGTTCTTATTTGAGTAAATGTTGGTGTAAAAAAGTGCACTGAACTCAGGGACCAGCTCAAGTAATGATCTTTTTCCTGCCTTAGTTGAGTTGTTGCACGATGCTGTGAGGAAAAGAGGTTGTTTTTTTTGGGCATGTACGTAGAACAGCATTGCAATGATGCGCATAGATAAGCCCTTTCACATGAACTTTGGAGCTGGAATTGAGGTGCTGTGAGCTCCTGGGGGCTTTTTCCCCCTTTCCTTTCAAGGCAAGTGTGATGGATAATAAAACTGTTTTGTTTTTGTAAGCCACAGTCAAACATTGAGTTTGTAAAATATGTTTAATACTAAGAATGCAAATATATTAGTTTTATGCTGTATGTCAATGTACATATTGTGAGACAGGTAGAAGGTCAAAGTTTTTTAGTAAATCTGGGCTCCAGAAGCCTGGAGCTGGAAAACCAAGGAAGATAAATGTACAGCAGATTCACCGGCTTTCCGTAGACATTCTTTCATTTACATTTTGTCTAAATGCAATGTGGTTTTATCCCTACAAAAACATGCTCCCTTATTTGCATGCACTTCTGTGCATTCTAATCCCCGCTGGGGTGTTAATACGTTTCCATGTGCTGGCTAGAAGCTGTGATAGTTTTTTGATGTGTCACAACAAGTACTTTGGCTCATTACGACAAGGATAACCTTATGGTTATTATCTGGGTTTTCTCCTGTTTAATTGATGCTTTGAAGTAGCACATGAAAGTAGTCATCTGTGCTGTCCTGTGTGTGTTAGTGTGTGTGTGTGTTTGTGTGTCTTAGTAAATCAGGAAGGAAGCAAGGGTGGGAGGAAAAAGGAGGGTTGGTGTTCCATAGTTCATTCTGTGCTCAGCTCCACTTTCAGCCGTCTTCAATCTTCGCTGCAGACCGAACACAGTGATTACAGCTGTTGGTCTGCAGCCCTGGGGCGTCTCTACAGTACAACACACCATAGAGCTGATATACTGCCAAGCCACAACAGTGTTTGTGTTTCATGTGGGAAAGATCCAGAGAGACTTAGATGAAATTAACAATGTCTGATCATGCATTTATCTGTCAACTTATCTCAGGGTGTGTTTGTTTTTTTGTTGATCTATATTCATATCAGGGATAGTTCTGTTTCCTTTGTCTGTTACTATAAATTATGTGTGAGATTTTTGATGAATTTCAAATAACAATACTGGATTATTTTGAAATCATCAAATAGTTTATTGCATATTTCTGTTTTCTGCTATAATGCTTCATAAGTTGCTGATTACCAGTTTACAGTAAACCCAGACATTGGGTCAGAGAGACAGGTGTCTATTTTCCCTTCTTTTTCTTTATTTTGCTTTAGTTGTATGTAATTACTACGGTAGGCGCTACACTGACTTGCTACGTAAGTACAGTACATATGTACATACTGAGGCATGATATTGTCTGTAATTACACTTATGACGCTACACCAGACTTTAAGGTTTTAAGGTGTTTTTCAGCTTTTAAAGATACAGTTTTTGTGATTTATGCTAAAATTCGCCCACTTATTGGTCAATAAAAACCTGCCTTGCTTACATCTGGTGTTTGAATGCAGTGGAAATGCATTACATCATTTTTAATCTTCTTTGATATCTTTGTTTGTCTTTGTTAATATATGCAGGCTTATATGTATGTATCTATTTATTTATGAATGTAATGATTGTTTTATTTTTTTTGCCCTACTTAAATTTTTCTTCAAATGTTGCAATTAAAAATATATATATATATTTGAACTAATGTTGTTTGATGACATTGAGAGATTCACATTCACTTCATATCGAAGATGGATTCTAATTTGTAAAAAAAAAAAAAATGCTTACTTAAAAATGATGCCATACCAAATTATCATCATTAACTATTCAATTACAGTAATTAGCCTATAATTCAGAATAGAGTAGGCAAGTTCCTTCTCCTTGGATCCCATGGATTTCTTCATCCTTTGCCTATGTATTTTTCTTATAAACAGGTGGAATATCTCCTATGCTAAAAAAAAAAAAAGTAATTCCAGCTGGCATCTGTAATTGCAGACAGTTTACTTCGCCTGTATTCACTCATCCACTGTCTCAGATCATGCTTTAAAATCTGTGCTCAGAAATGAAACAAGATCACTGTATGTTTTACAGTAAGAGTGGGCCTAATAATATTGTTTTCTACCAAATTGTGTACTCTGTATGTATATTGTTTACAACCCCCCACTAAAGTCCAATTATATCTTTTCCCATTTCCCAATATATGCTTTTGTCCCTCAGAACTTTGCTGGCTTTAATGTTTCCACAATGCTGGAACTTCTACTCTCTCCAAGGGGACAAGCCTGCAAGCGACACGGTAACACTGTATGCCACAGGATGTGTCGGACCACACTTTCAGACGGGCACAACTTTCAGAGCTAATGAGGGTATTTTAGTATTTTTGACCGGTCTGCGTAAGGTAATACAAAACTACTGTGAGTGAGCTGCCAGCTGTCCTGCAGCTTAGAAAGTCAATCAATCCCTTTCTTTTTATCTGCTAATTGTTTCTGTCAGTCTCAGAACCTCCATCTGAGATGTTTCGGTGTGATTTTATAAAAGTGAGCTGTGCCCACTCTTGCAGTACTGAGTGCAGCATCTTAGTGTGCACCAGAGTGTGGGAAACACATGAACTACCACAAAGTTATTAGGCCCACTCTTACAACATACAGTGGTCTTGCTTCATTTCTGAGCACAGATGTTAAAGCATGATCTGAGACAGTGGATGAGTGAATATAGGCGAAGTAAACTGTCTCTTCAATTACAGATGCCAGCTGGAATTACATTTTTTTTTCTTTTAAATATAAGAGATGTTCCACCTGTTTATATAAAACATACGTAGGCAAAGGATGAAGAATTCCATGGGATCCAAGCAGAAGGAACTGGCCAACTCTATCCTGAATTAAAGGCTCATTAATTGAATAAGTAGAATGAAAAATTTTTGAATAATGCGAATGCACAAGACCAACCTGCTGGATTCACAGCTCCCTTCCCCGGCCACAGAACAACATGCATGAACCACTCCGGTGTTTAGCAGAAAGCAGGTACAGATTCTCCCATCATGTCATAAACACAAGTAAATGGAGTGTCGTTGTCTAAACTGCTGGCACAATGATTGTTAGCTACTTGCTGTAAATGTCAGACGAGTGTGCGCAGCTTCCGGGACGCAGTATTACTCTCACCAATCAATCACTCTCATTGATCAGTCTTTCCTTTTACCCGTTGAATTGACCGTTAATCACTCTTACTACTGTAGTAACAGTGACTGATGAGGCAATAAACAAATGAAAGATGTCAGGAATGCAGAGATGATTGGCGGATGTTTTTTCAGCCCCGTTACTTTCACAGCTGATGTATAATATTTATATATTTAAAGCTAAGGTTGGCACTGTTGGAAAAACAGTTTGAGCAAGAAACATAAAAAAAAAAAAAAAAAAAAAAAAAAAACACCACCCGAAACCATGCCTTCAGAGCGCAGGGACGTGTGCGCCGATGATTTACGAGCAGGTTAACAATAACAGCCGAGTGGATAGCTCGTTAGCTGGATAGTAAACAGCTGACAAACCATGTTTTTAAAAGCTTTTATCCACTCACCTCCAACTCCTTCTGCAGTGTAAAAAGTCCACTTTGCAAACGTCAACGCCTCCAAGACTGAATCCTTATCTGTTGTTTTGTTTTGTTTTTTTGGCGCAGCAGCAGTTAGCAGTCCGTTAGCTTTATTTGTTTACAGTGAGCGGCGCATACAGTGGTTCATGTAGGGGACGGTGAGAGGAGAGGGACAAAGACGAGACATAAAGGCATTGATTTGTTCTTTCTATCCGTTTCACATGACCAATTTCTACCTTTCAGTGCGAATGGCAGGGATTGGTCAGTTTTTACAGACCTGCAGCTCTCACAGAGGTCTGACTTTTTTCCTTCCTTTTTATGAATACATGATGTATTGACTACTGTCAGGACCATTTCACCCAGTATAACAAAAAGGGTTTCTTAGCAGGATTACCAGCTCTGGCTTCAAAGCTTTTAATTAATCATCGCACATGGGGTAGTGAACCCAATTTTACTCATTATTGCAAACATTTTTGAAAGAAACATCTTCTATACGCCTTTAAGAAGAATGAACAAATATATAAAACTAGATTAAAAAATGGGAAAAAAAGGTTGATTTGAACAAAATAATCAATGATGATAATTATAAAAACACATTAGATTCCAATGTGTCAATTATTTATAATATTCCTCATAAAAAAAGATCTTACCTACAAATGAATCAGTTTTATGTTTGGGGCAATAGTGATAAAAAAAGAGTCCAAATACAAGTACAAACACATAACGATGTACAGCATGTACTGTATGTGTATAGACACATTAAACACGTTGCAGTAGTAAATAGAAATAAAAACAGCACCTGATATGTGCACATACGTATCTTCAATTTCATAAATATGTCATGAGCTCATACAGGTATGTTGATTTTATCAAATGTATCAGAGGAAAACATTAGGAAGCAATTTATTTTGAAGTCCTTTGGAAGCATGAGAAGTGCAGATGCAGTAAACCTCATGTTGTTTTGATTTTCTAATATCTAGGTCACCAACTCTAGAAGGTACAGTGACCTCCTCAATATCAGGAAAACATGATGAGTAATGTGATGGCAAGTATCATGAAAATACAGTACACTGCAATCAATCACTGGAAACATGTTTTTTAGTCTTGAGTAGTTTTTATGTTCAAACTGGTCCAAACCAGATGATCTGTATTTTTTCCCTCTTTCATGAATGAACAACTCGTGATCTATAAAAATAGAGGAAAGTTATGGATTACACCTCAAGCTTTGTTTTGATATCTGACAGTCTCATCTGCTTTTAGCAAATGTGAACATGAGTGTTGTTTCGGGCCAACACAAAGACAGCTTTTATCCAAGCAGACAGATATCCTTTCTTTCTCATCATCAGCCTTATCCATTAAATCCAATGACAAAAGCTTTTCAACTGAAGAAATTGACTGATTGGAAACCCTTTTTTTTTAAGGGGAGTGAAATAAAACTCTCTAGAAAACTTTTTTTTTTTTTTTACCTTCAGATAAAATGATATAACAATGAGAGAAAAAATAAAAAAAAAAAACATTATAGTTAAGAAGACATTTCCCATAGCAATCTTACATGAATCCTGTCTTCTGGCTTTATAACAGTTATCCACTTGAGATGCAGCAAATTCCCTGGTGAAGTGAGCTTGTGGTTGGACCAGCTTCTTTATGATGTTCTGCTCCACAATGTGACAAATTGTGTTTGTCAAAGCATTTATCAGATTTGAATTCAATGGTTTTTTAGTGACGCAATTGAATCTGTTGTAAGTACTTGAAAATGTCCACCTGCAAAAGACAAGCCTTTAGAGAGGAGCCAGAACTGGTCTCCTGATACTTTCAGGAAACATTAATTCCTGCATCCTTGATTTGCAGAATGCATTTTTTTTTTTACCTCTTCAGTCTTAATCTGTGTGGTAATGTTAAGAACTGCACCACCACATTAAATGTGTAAAATTTTACTTCAATTACAATTTGCCTTTTTAACCCCTGGAGGATAGCTCCATGTTTAACCCAGAATTACCTGATAAAATAAGTGAGTGTATCTAATCAAACCTCACATCTCCATTTCTCACACACGTGCTCACCAAAGCTTTTCTTTGAGCACCACCATCCATAACATCCACCTTCATTGCATTTTGGCCACCAGACATCACCGCTGCCCTGCTAGTATGTGTGTCGGTTTGTGTATTTGTCATTTAGTGCCAGCCTGGCTCATGAAGCTTGAAATTACACTGTGAATGTACAGTTTATATTATAAATGCTTATTGGCAGCCAACTAAAAATTATTTCCAATTATGCATTTCAGGACTTACTGACTCCGTCTTTACACATACAAAGAAACATTTGTTTCTTGTGTTTCCCATTAACACAGTATAGAATCCGTGCTACTGAAACTGTCTTCCTTAAGCTACATGTTTGAAGTTCAGAGCAGAGGCCTGCATTTTTCCTTTTTTTCACAGTTGATGGCGAGGAACAATATTTATTGGTTTATTCAGAGAAGTGTGAAAGAGATTGAGAATGAAGCGTCAGTCATGCCTCTCCCTCCTCCATCTGAGGAGCTTTGGGAACAGTCGGTGAAGTGATCCTTTGCCTCTCGAAGTTTACTGTGATGAAGTTGGCCTGACCTTTTCTATTAGTTGTGTGTGTGAACAGTGTGATTTCCCTTTTATTATTTTCAGTCAGTAATTTAAACGATTAAATAATGAGCTACAACCATACAATTGGCAAAAGGCTTTTTGTCTATAACCAGGTCATTGTTATAACTAACAAAAGGCAGACATGTATAAAGATGCTGAATATACTGACTGTAAATTTTAAATAGATTTAATTACAATTTGTTGGTAGGCTACCTTTACTTAAAAGCAGCAAACTTTCATTTAGAAACTGAGCTGCGTTACATTTGCTTGTAAAGTAATACTAGATGCTACATTTGCTGGCCATTTAATTCCCTTCAATAGCTTGTCAACACAGATAACTAATCAGCCAGTCACATGGCAGCGACTTGGTTGGTTTGGGTGGTCAAGACAATTGACCGACTGACAGAATGGGGAAGAAAAGGGGATTTAAGTGACTTTGATTGTGGCATGCTTGTCTGTGCCAGAGAAGTTGGTGTGAGTATTTCAGCGAATGCTGATCTACTGGGATTTCCATGTACAACCATCTCTTGGGTTTACAGAGAATGATCAGAAAAAAAGGAAAAGAAAAATATGTAGTGAGTGGCAGTTGTTTGAGAGAAAATGGCTTCTTGATGTCAGATGTCAGAGGCGGATTGGAAGACTGGTTCCAGATGATAGAACAGTAACTCCAGTTACAGCTAGTTTCAACCAAAGCGTGCTGAATACCATCCCTGGGCGCACAAACTTCCAGGCTTGAAGCAGGCGGGCTCCAGCCTCAGATGACAATCATATCAGCTTCCCTCTGCCGTTTACCGTTGGTTGGTCAGTAACATTTTGTTGGCCCTGTGTCACAGCCCTATGACATCCAGCTGATATGACGCCTAAAGGTTCAGTTGTTTGTGGAACCCAAGAGAGATCAGGATTTACCACATATATACCCCATACCGACCCAGACTCATTGGTAGAAATGGGGATTTGGAAGTTTCAGTGGCTCATGTGGCATCAGCCGATCTGATGTGTTTTTGCCCAGAGCTGTTCAGTGGCTCGTACACCAGCTGCATAGTTTTAAAATCAGTTTTTTGCCCTAGATGAGGCCAGTGTAAAGATCTGAGAGCCAAAGCTTTGGCTGGCTTAATTTGGCATTTAGGATTCAGCTCAGAGTCCCAACTTGCACCCAAATTTCTGGCTGAGCAAAGAAACAATCTGGAAATGCTTTACATGACTGTGAGTTGTTACTTTGTTCCAAAGGTTTACTTCCTCTCAGATGATTTTAGCCTTTGGGTGAAGAGGTTTACATACGGTAAAGGTAGAGTCCGAAGTTTCCCCTCGAAAATAAACGTTAGACTTGTGCAAGTGAAATCTTTCTCAAACTGCGCCTTTGGGTCTCTACTCGCGTCCGGTGGGGAGTTTGACTGCAACTCTCTCTCCCTCTGTCTGTAATTCGCCCTTTCCATTTGTTATGGTCTGGTTGGAACGTTTCTGGGTGGAGATTTCTGTTTATAGCACCAGCCAATGACAGAGCTAAGAGCATGACGCTGTGTGGGAATAAGCTTGTAATTGGAGCAGACGCCAGTCACTTGAACTCTCGAAGGAAAAAAAGAAAAAAAAGAAAGAAAAACGGCAGGTGCACCGAAGAAAAGGTAAGAGCTTTAGATAGAGCACGTTGGAAAACCAGGGTTAATATTAGTGTTGCTTTTATCCGCTTCTGAGTTCTGAAGGAGATGCTTGAAGCTGAAGGCTGAAGACAAGGCGGCCATTAGCCTGAGAGGGAGGGGTGCTCAATTTGAATCATAGTGTTGTTTGCAAACAGGGGGGGGGACTTCGGACTCTACCTTTAACAATTGTTTTTTTTTCATTTTGTTGTTTTTTTAGTGGGAATAGCACTACATTTTTTTTGTTATTGTGATTTCATGTAAATGCTTTGACTTCATACATTTTGCGTCTCACACTGCTGACGACAAAAGATTATTATCCCGAGCTCTTGAAAACAAAAACTGTAAGTAAATGTTTTTCAAGATCTGGTACCTTTAAAATGTTGTAGACTCCAAAGCAAGGTTACAATAGTTTTGGATTTTTAACTAGTTTAAGTTTTTATTTAGTTTTGACCTTTTGTTTTTTTTAATTCACTTAGTTTTAGATAGTTTTTTGAGCAGGTTTGCTAGTTATTAGTAGTTTTTATTTGGACAATGGACAAGCTGTTTCCTCAGAAGTGGTAACAGGACTTGTATCATAAATAATAATAAATACAACTTGACCCACCTTTCCAGCCATCACATATTGAAAATCCCTTACTTTGATCTCCTGACACATCACCATTTGCTTGTTAGCTCCAAACTGGCAAGTGTGCTGCTGGTCCAAGTGAGACACAATAAAATGAAATATAGAGATGAGTGCAGCCAACAAACACTGAAGCAGCTGAAGTACAAGAGCCAAGTGGTGCCTTGTTAAGCCTCCCACCTTTCCAAGTTCTTCTTCTCCCTTTTAACAGGTAGCTGCTCATAAATTCAGGTTGTAAACTGTGTCAGCAGCGCTTACACCGTGATGCTTTCTGTAATAACTTTTCAGCACGCCATGGTTGTTTATGTGTAATGGAATTGTTGATGTGTGTGTGTGTGTGTGCACAGACCTCTTAATGTCCACCAGAAGTAAACCAGTATTGATTTTTTTCTGTTTGTTATTTGTATAAGCAAACAAAGCGGTGGAAGACTGAGAAATGAATGAAACAGACAAAAACAGCCAGACCACCATAACATACCTGTGTGCTTTTTTTTTTTTTTTTTTTTTTACCAGCATGCTTTAAAATTACACAGACTGGGACCCACACGAAGTAGAAAATAAATCACAGTCTACCTCCTGGATTCCCTTCAATCCTTCTGATTTCCTGATTTACAGCGCTGAATCTCTGCCTGCTGCAGCTTGCCTCAGGCTTCCCAGCCTTATCCAGACCCCAAACTATCTGTTTTTCTGCTTGTTTTAAAGTCTGATAGTGACATCATTCTGACTGACTAACATCAAACCTGTAAGGGATTCATTGTCTACATTAACCATATCATTCCATCACATGTAGAAGCATGGAAAACCCATGTTTACATCTTGCTCATGTACATTTTAATCATTTTCATTCTTTTTTTTCCCATTCATTTTTAAATTTTTTGCAAATACAACCCAGTGAACGTGACTTCTCAAATTTGCTCTCGCTGCCTCTCAGATGTTGTCTCCTGCATTATGAATGGCAAATTTGCATGCCTTCACTTCTGTGTGAATGTAGATGCCAGGTTATATTGAGTTTGAGTTGGATATATTTCGCCTGCCAGTGTCAGAAAGCCTTACTGCCGAATACAGATGTGCCTTAATGTGATTAACAGTTGTTGAGCCATGTGGGGACTGGGGAAGCTGTCAGCTTAATTCACTCACAAACACATTGTCAGAGACGTGCATTTCAGGCGCACACCATGAGTATCCACTTATTGAAATGTGCGGCGCACACTTCTACAGTACACAACATACAAGCTGACATTTAAGTGTAGCAGCTTTAAGTCATATTAATTTGTCCTGCTGTGGACGTCACACTGCAGATGCATGCAGATGCATGACAGGACGAACAAATATAACCACCTGTCAACATACATCAGTATGGCAGTTTCTTGAATTTAATATAGCCCCTCTATTTTCCCCCCACCCAAACCCAAGTTCACCCTGATTTATAAAAGGTCTTTACTTTCACAGCTGCCATACCCTCACACAACATTATTGATTCCCATGTCTTTACTATGAAACAGAAAGACTAAGACAGCCCATGTGTTATTTAGAGGGCTGTGTGTGTTTTCTCAACTCAGTATTTGTTCACTTTTGTATAATTTACAGTAGAGTTCATGCACTATTGGTTCCAGCCCTATTTGTACGGTTATGGCGTTCCCGTTGAGTTTAACCAGACAGCTGCTGATACATTATGCAACAATTGCACAATTATTAAGTGTCCTAGCAACAAAACAATAGCAGCCCTTTTACTTTCCCTCTGCCTCTTCATTCCATAAAAATGTACGTGCAGTTAAAACCAAAAGGCTTGAAACGACATTTCCACTTAGTCAAAATTTTTTCTTTTATATAATCTCTAAAATCATTTGCATCTGAGCTCAATTGGTCCTCTGCTTTAATAAAAAAAAGAAAAAAAGATCATATTATAGCCTCCAGACCGACTCGCCAACCTGAAACTGAAAACATAAGTTTCTCGAGTGCACTCAAGGTGTTGATTTTACTTCACCTTCGAAAGTTTGCTTTAAAATTGACTTCATGGATTCCTTTGAAATGTAGTTTGTACAACCTTACGTCATGACTTCCACTGTGAGGAATTTGGGGGGGGGGGGGGGGGGGCAGAGATAGGAATGGGTTCAATCAATAGAAGAATCACTCTGCAACCCAAACGGATCTGCTGCCAATATCCTGCTGAGTCTATCAGCAGAGCACCAACAGAATCAGAGTCCATGCCGTGGCAACTTTCCATATCTATATCTGGACAGGCTAACTGTATATATTTCCTTTTCCCTCACTCAGTAACTCCATGATAAGTAGATGACACTCATTATACATGGTGGTGTTAGCTCTTGTATTTTTTCCCCTTTTATTTTCATGTTTGTTGTCATGTTTTATTTGTTTCAGTTTTCTTTTTCTTATTTACAGTCTCTCATTGTGACTCGCCCTCCCTCTGCAGAAGATTATTAGCTTTTACTGTTCAGATTGAACTCATCACCTCACCTCCCTGCTTTCCCATAACTGCTCATCTCACTAATCATTCTCACTACAGGAAAGATTATAAGGCATTACCCTCCCTCTCTCCTGTGGACTTTATGTTCTCTCTACAACCCATGCATGAGTGTGCTATTATTTTGTCACACTGGCTGCCTTACTCTCCATTTTTCTCCTTTCTACCATTTTACCATCAAATCACATCATCCTGGCTTCATTGTGTAATAGTAAAATGTTAACTTTCTTTCTTTTCTCTTCATGCAATCTTTTAAAAGTGATACCAACAACTTTTTCATCAAAACAATATATTTTAAAAAATAGATCCACACAACATCTAGAGGGGTGCAGAATAAAAGTATTAATTTGACCCCAAAATAGCTTGTAAATAATTGTATTATCAATTTTACTGGGTCCAAAAAGTAACTATTTACATCTGATACCATGCCAATGTTAGGTTTCTTCGTTGTTAGCATTAGCTCCAGAGTTGCTATATGTAGAAATAGCATCTTCCTTGTAAAGGGGCTCAAAATACATGTGGAGGTTGCCACTCTCCTCTTGGGTTTGTAAGTTAAACGTTTATTAATGCTAATTAATGGTTACCTGGTTCTGTAGCTTTGTTAATGCGAATTGAGTAATCGAGTGTAACGCTGCGTCCACACCAAACGCGATTTTGGCGTCAAAAATGCGCCTGACGCTCAAAGTTGGACGCTGGGTTGCTAAATAGTCAAACACTTGATTTCGGTCGTCGCGCGTCGAGGAATGTCCAGCCAAGGTGCACTTGACACGCGTCGGGAGGAGCCCCTCATTTTTCTTTTTCCTTTCACCGGTCTGTTTGCACCATGGCAGATGCATGAGAGAGAGCGGCTCGGCTTTATGTGATAAACAAAGCTAGGGAACGTCGTTGTAGGGAATCTCTGCTCCGTGTCTGCTTCACCAGATGATTCGATGTGTTCTGAGTGGGATGAGTTTCACCGTTTACTCCAGGAGCTGCGTGCTGGTGAGGGGCGCTTTCAGCTGTCTGATCCAGCCCAGTTTAACAACCCGCTGTCCCGATGCGGGGCAGCCCAGTGCATCCCATCGGCACAGCAGGTCATTAAAATGACGCTCAGAAACTGGGACTGGGATCACAGTTTATCCTCCTCTGTCTTCAGAGAGAGAGGAGATTCCCCTGGTTCTTCTTGGTGGTTCCTGTCCTGTCATAAAATGTGTGTCTGTGTCATGACATTGAGTCACTCTGATTGGTTGACCCCCGCTTCAAGACGCCAAAGTTCAGATTTTCCAACTCCGGCGTCTGCTGCCCGTGATGCGCGTCAAACACTCAAAATCTCAAAAGTCGATGAGCAAAGCGCATCTAGATGCGCTGCACCGTCGACTTCGCATGTAAACCTGTCGCCCAAATCGCGTTTGGCCTGAACACACCGTTAGTGTGACACCTGGTGGGAGGAATTAAACTTGTAGCTATCACCTTTAATAAACCCCATCAGTAATCTGTTTATCTGTTTATACTGAGGAATGAATGAATGTGAAGTGCTTTGAGTGGACAATGAAAGTTCTATAAGTACAGTTCATGTGTGTTGTTACATTTGCATTGTGCAGGTAACATTGTGTGTAAAGTTGTCTGCATTTGTGCCTTCTTAACATGAGGATGTTGGATGGGATCTTATTCTTTACTACATAGCTAACAACAATTTTAGACTTATTTATAGTATTTTTCTGATTTCCATTTTGAATCTTCTTCTTATTTTGTTGTTTGGAAAATCCCCATCCTTTGCACATCCCGCAAACTTCAACATAAGTAATCGTCATTCATGGATCCATAGCTTTTGTTTGTCTGGCATTACCCAAGTTGCCAGATTGACTGTGAAACAGCATCTACACACATAATTCCACACACTTTATACAATTTCAACCCATCTGTCACCCCAGCCTGGCAACTGATAACCTGATTCAGGAGGTGTGTGCACAGCTGCTCTCTGAATGCTGAATGAGTTAGCTACTGTATAGCTCTTGCTGCTGATGGCACGCTGAGCCATTCATATAGTTCGCTAAATGTGCGTGACAGGTAATTGCAGTTCAAATCTACAAATATAGTCTTTTGCTATGTTAATTTTCTCCGTTCAAATAGCTCGGAGCTCACCAAACAGCTCATTATCAAAGGAAGACACATAAAGAGCCTGTTTTAACTGTGTGGATTCACTTTGATCATTGCAAACACTACAGCAGTGTATAAGCAGAGCAAAAAACCGTCTGCACACAGTATGTTTAATAGTAATCATTTCATTAAGAAATGTTAATATCACATGTTTTTTGCTTAATTCAAAGAAAAAATATGGTACAAATAACTGCATGACTGCATAATCAACAGCTTTTAAGATGTAACATATTTAACTGCAGAGAAGATTTTTTTATATAAATGAAATGTGTCATTTATGTTTAAACAAAATACAACTGGTGGTTTGGTAGATGATGGCAGGAGTGACAAAGAGTGACAGAGAGAAACAGAGGTTAGACTTATGTAGGAGATTTTTCAGAAAGTTAAAAGGGTTGATCAAAGTGATGCTGGTATTAAATGCTGGTGTTTGGCTCAAGTATCCTGGTGGGTGCTCAATGGGACAGAGTTTTGAAGGTAATTCTGCTAAGGGAGAGAAAAGCGGGATGAAAATGGTCTGACAAAGGAAGAAGGGTATGAAGAAAAGCTGTGAAATAGAAAACACCAGGGGGGCAGATTTCCTGAGAGCTTTGCACCTTGTTTCAGATTTTTTTTTTCTTTTTTTCAATGTTATTTATCAAACCTGCATTCGCCTGGAAGCACAACTCACTATTCATCTGGATTAATACACACACCATGACTGTCAACACACCTTATTTGTGATCATTTAAGTGTTCCTCTATTCTTTAGGGGATGTCTTTATGAATTTATTGAAAGATTATGCAAATAGTAGAAATTCCATGTTGATTGTACAGGGGTTAATATAGTACAACACAGGCCCAAACACACACCTGAAATTAACAAAAGGAATTTATGATACACATAAAGGCTTTAGAGACTGTTAGTTTTTTAAGTTTAAAACTCATTTGTGTTTAGTAAAGCTGCTAGTTCAGATTGAAAATCATCATCACAACAGGGAAAAGGAAGGTGCCTTTTACCCCCTACCTCCGTAAATGATTCGGGATCCAACACTTGCTGCAAGTATCATTTTTAATGGAAGCTAATGCTGACATCTGCACGTATAAACATACTGTATGTGTGTAGGTGGGTGTATATACATGGAGGTGTGTGTGTGCATGTGTGCATGAAACCATTTGATAAAGTGAGTGATTATTTCAAGTTGCACCATGCAAAGTTGAGATGGGCACAGCAGGAGATTCAAGCATTTTATTTCTGTAGGAAACTGAGGTCTTTTCTGATTCATTGAAATGTAGATGACAAAGCAGCAGAAAGTAAATAGATTGAAAAATGGGGCAAGCAACTATTGCAAATCAAACATCATTTCTGCAAGGAGCTTTCAGGGTGTGTGTAACACCATCTATTTTATCTGTTTATTTTTTAAAATAAATGAGAACTGTTTTTCATTCAATGGAAAATTCAGCTATGTGAAGATCTTTCATCTGACCTGCAAAGCTGTCCTTGTTTTCCCTCCTCTTCTCGCCTTCTCCTCTTCATAGCCCACCTCTCTGAGCATGTTCTAACATGATGCATAAATTCTGATCCAATTTTACAGCACATTGCCTTAGCTTCACTTTCCAAATGCAACCAGACTCTAGTGCTTGAATCTAACTCAGCTGTAGACCTGTTAAAGCCACTAGACCAAAAAAGGGACTCAAGCTTGCAGTACATACTTTTTATTCAGACTTAATTGAACTTTTAATCATATTTAAAATGTTTATGATGCAGGCAAATTTCATGAGACATGACATTGTATTTATGAAGTCAGTAAAAGAGAATATTTCCCATGGCACTGCTCAGCATTTGTCAGTGAATTATGGCTGCGTCCAGGCAACATTGAGGGGCGAATATGTTCATCTATAGTTAGCAATAAACTACTTTTAACAAGGACGGCACAGTGTTTCATTTATGAGCACAAAAAAGAGGCTGGCAGGACCTTGTGTGCTGCTTTAGGGTCTGTGTACCCTTCTGTGTTAAGAACATAACTACAGTCCAAACATGATGGAAAGTCATGTGGCACAGATGCAGAACACTCTTTAGTGAGCACTTTGCTCCACAACAGACTTTCCCCCCTGTCCATCAGTTTATTGAGGACAATTCATTTAGAATTAAAGAAAAATACTTGTTGATATGTATGGTTGGTTATTCAATAATATCAAAGCTTTGGAGGGAATGACTTCACATGAAGGCAATAAATAGAACAGGACCTCCTGAGTGGAGGACGTGATGGCGGCGTTTTGTTCGCAGATGGCTGAGACTTGAGCTGAGAGACCCAAGAGTGCAACAAAGAACTAAAACAGGGAGGAGGAGAAGGGTTGGCAAAAAAAAAAATGGACAAAAAGTCTGAAAGACAGAATGGCAGAACAGCAATGAATTTTAAAGAACAGGGATCAGGGCTGATTGGCAGGACGAGTGTAGGCCCAAGGCTTGATGGAGCAGAATAGTCACTGCAAAATGGAAAATGAGGCGAGTCTGACAGCGTGGGAAAAGAAACAAAGAGAATAGAGCAGTAGGTGTAGCCCATGCAGTCAGGAATGAGGGCCGACACGGGGGAATGGATCCTCCTTATTAAACTTAGGCAAAAGCAATATGAAAGATATTTTATCTGACTGACTGTAATCATTGGTGTATTTTGTCTCTGAAGAGGATCTAATTTATTTTCTAAGTGCTTTATGGCCACTTTTTTTGTACTGTACAAATAAGTCCTCACCTATCTTCAATCTTGTGGGAATAAGTGCATTACTTTTCATAGCTTAAGTCTTTTTTTGTCTATTACGTAGTGTTTTCTCTTCTAAATTACACTACATAATATGTATTAACAGACACAATTATCAGAAATATAGTCTATAATCCATATCCCCGATGAGATTGCAGCTTTTATCTTTCATAGAAGACTAAATGTCTATTGGCCATTATCTGATGTCCTCACATGCCATGTGAATCAGGGTGTTGTCGTAACACACTAACCCGATTCTGCGTCATTCTGTCTTAAAGTGCAGTGAGGAGGCGAAGTGTTCCTCTTAGATTGTCCTCCATGGCCACAAGGAAATAAAGAATTGATTTTGCTTCATTCCTTTATTCCCCTTCCACTTCAGGAGATTAAGAAACGTAATCTCCGTTATCCTGTTGGTTTTGTAAGCAACACACATGTGTAAGCATGAGGAAATTCCATTAAGCTTATTAGCAGATGGTATTTTTTGTGCTACACCTGAAACATGACAGGGATTTTTCAGAAGTCTATTTATTTTCACTTCATTAAATTTACAGTGAAAAAAAAAACCACTCACGCACACTTCTACACACACTTATAATGGCTTATTTATTCATCAGTGGCTTAACAGTTTGCAAATTGGCAATTATTAGTGTGTGACAGCCCCTGTGTGTTTTACAGTGTGTGTGATTTTGCAGCGGCATGTCAGTAAAAACTAAAGCTCCTCACCGCATCTGCCTCCCAGTCACTTCAATACAGGCATGCTCACAGGCACAAATGCACACACACTGGGGATGTGACCCAATATGATGAGAAAATTGACACACACACACATGCACACACACACTTTTTCCACAGATCAAATTACAGTAGAAGGTACAGCATCCACAAACCAGGATGGCATGTTTGTAATTCCAGTACTTTAATACAGACAGAAATGAAGAACATTAATATGAACTTTGATGCCACTGTTTCTCCGCAGTGATGATAATCCTGAAGAAAATATCTGTATCTGCCACAGTTTCTGATTCAATTTCTTCCCTTTTTTTTTTTTTCTTTTTGTCTTAACCTCTCTCTGCCAGTCACGGGAGGCGTGTTTGGTCCACAAGGGGAATCAGGCTCAGAGCCCGAAGATGACAATCAAATGAAGTTTTACACAGAGCAGCACAGAGGACGGAGGCGCAGCAAAGGTGAGAGAGATAAATGCGTCACATTTTAAGCACACTGACTTGAACAATAAAAGAATTTTTTAAAACAAATGAATTCTGAACCTGCTCTGGTTGAATGTGGAGAGAAAAAAAAAATAAAAAAAAAAAAGGAAAATGGGACTTCCAGCAGCAGTGAAATGACTCTGGACATTTCTTAGATTGTCAGCATAGCTGAAAGAAGGAGGGAGCCGTGCACGCTCCCTGTGGGGTTTAACGCACCGCTCCACAGCACAGCTCAATGACACTCAAAGCAGATATATGAGCTGATTTAAATGGAGGTTCTGTGATGAGGTAAGCTGTGTCAGATAGCTTGGATGGGAAGCATGATTTTAACTTCCCTTCCTGCAGGGTGATATGTGATAGCGAAGGCTCCACTGTATGGAGATTTTCTATTGTGACCTTTTGCTCTCCTTGCTTACAGTTTGCCAAACAGTTCTAATGAATTTTATTCATCTAGATGCAAAATCTGCTCTCTGGTGTGAGAGTTTTGCACTTTTTATCGGCCCCAGCTGCTTTCTGTGGAGGGCCTCTAGACATTGCAGATTAACCTGAACGGTAAGGGAACAAAGTAATAGTTTTATCCGCTCAGATCTCTGCTGGAAATTTCTTTGAAGAAATAAAAGATTGAATTAGACAAATTAAATCCAACAAAGTCTGTAGTGGGCACAAGGTTTGAAATTCAGAGCTTTTAAAGGAAAATATTTCCAGTGAATGACAACATCTCATCACCGGATTTTTACTCGTATTAATGGGACTTTCACCGTGATTGCAACCTTGTTGACTCCACTTTGTCATTACGAGTGCATCATTTTCATAAATTTGTAATCAAGGTCTGTGATTTAAATATCAACAGTGAGATAAAACCCATGTTGCACTCAAATAGTAGCCTATCATGCACTCTTTCTTTAACAACCAGTCGTAGATTTTTAGTACTGCAGCACTTTTATTAAAGGCTGCCCTCTATTCTTACACATATCTTTCTCACTGAAGTGCACTCCATACGTTTGTGACTGCTTGACAGCTTAAGTTTGCTCTATATGTGTGTGTATGTGTGTGTGTGTTTAAGTTTGGTTTGTGCCCATAATGTGTTTGCCACCGTGAGCATACATCTTTTAGTCCACTCAGTAAGCTTTTACAGTAATTAAGGGACCCCTTGAAAAACCCACTGACGCTATCCTGACCCCACAGGGATTAGCTGCTCTGCCACTTTTTCTTTACGCAGCTGTTGTTTCTCCGTTTTAGTCTTGATGGATTCATCACCCTAACTTTGCCCCCCGTGGTTTTAACCTTGAGGTGCATTTCCAAACTGTAGTCAAGGATTCAGCGGGCTCTCTTTTTCTCTCAATATGTGGCGTTGTGGATTTACCTGAGGAGCATTGACATTTCTATGATGTACCTTAGATTTGTTTAGTTTGCACATTTCATCTGGGACTTATTATATTGTGTTTTTATTGTTGCAAGGGGAAAGTTTGCATTTCTCTGTTTTTTTGCATTTTTACAACTCCTTGTAAATGTGGGAGATGCACTGTGCAGAAATAACAACAAATGCTTTACTGGTACTACTTTCTTGCTCAAAACACTTTCATACAGTTGGAAACACACAGAGCACGCTTCCTGGGCACTATTTCCACATTATTTATTCTCCAAACCCTCAAATATTGTAAGTTTATGCCTGTGTACTTAGTTTATTAGTCTCCATATATATTCCAGCAGTTTCACTAACAATTTTTGCCAGGCCTTCCCACATCCCACAATCCTCCTTTAAACATGCCAACTCCTGTCTCACGATAAATATCAGTAGACAGAGGTTAAGCAGCTAATTTAATTTCTTATATCTTGGCTTGAAAATCCAAGCCCCGACAAAGTGTAACCAAAACAACCAAACTATAACACAGTTCATGGCAACAAGATCATAAATCACACTGCTGAACGAGTCTGGGCCATTCTACAAAGAGCTGTAGACTTCTAAGTCATCTTTTACATCTACAGGTCAAACTTGAATTAGGAATGAGTGCATAAATCAGAAGTGCAATAAACCACCATTTTTAAAAACTGACAAAGGCTGAGAGATTGTGTTTTCAACAAAAAAAAAAAACGAGTGCAGATGTAGATGGATTTGTTGGGGTTTTATATGCTGTATGTGCCTTTAATGCATTGTGCTTTTGTCACCTTTTAAAGATGTAGATTGAAAAAGGAAATAAATAAAAAGACATTAGTTACACTCTTTATCTTTCTCTCCCTCTCTACCTTCAGGCCACCCACACAGTCCTCTAAATAAGGTCACCCTGACACTGATTACCATCAGCACATGTGTCATTGCCATTGTCTATGCTACACAGGACTCCTGCCCCCTCAGCGTCAAGGTTACCCTCCATGTGCCTGAGCATTTTGTTGCAGATGGTAAGTACAACACACATTAGAACTTGGCTAGTATTCAACAGCTCTATTTTTTTTTTTTTAGATTTGTAATTTTACTCACTCATTCCTGTATATGTATAGAAGTGTGACATAATGCTTGAACTTGATGCAGTTATCATCACCGAATGATGTTGAGATCAGAGTTACACCTCTTATAGTGCGCTGTTTTGTTTTTTAAATAGAGCCAGGTTTTGCATATCTAAAAATGATTTTAACCATAAAGTCCCTGTAGTAAAAACAATTAGTCCTTCATTAGCCTATATATGATAACACTCAGAATGACTGAGATACTTTTATGTAATGCAATCTCTCCAAGAAGTCCTTATACGTCAGCTGAGCCAGAAAGCTTAACTTATACTGAGATCAAAACCAATAACACAGTTTGAGGTTGAAAAACAGTAAACATAATTTGCAGCTATGTTCAATAACGTAGCTAGCTACCTGTCAACATCAAGATTTACTCTTGTAGGTAATAGGCCACATGTCAGCTGAACCGTGAAGCAGCTGGTGGGATGAGATGATCGCTCATGTAATGTAAGGTTCAGGGGAAGTGTACTGTGTTTTCAGTGTGTTTCAGTGTTTTCATATGATGAGGATGATGAGGATCAAGTAATAAAGAATGAAAAAGCACTGAAAAAATGTGGTTCAACAGAAATATTAGAAATAAACACATGAAAAAAATAAAACAAGCGAACAAGCATGATGGGGCTCCTAAGCGAAAATTTTATTGAGCAACCCTTTGAGAAAATCACTGTAATCAGATGTTTTCTGTAATGCTTAAAAATACTTCTACACCTGCTGACAGGTGTTTGGGTCCACTGTTCATGGAAAAGGTGCTCTAATGTGTCTGTTTTTAAATTATTATTTCAAACTACAATTCAAAAGCAATATTTTTTTTCACTAAACTAAATTATATCTAAATTTTTTATATATGTTATTAGTTTTTTGAGTCACCTGTTATACAGTTGGGCTGCGCGATTGCCTCTAAATTTCAAATTGTAGATTGTCATTGCTCAAGATTGCCAATACATGATTTAATTGGCAAGGGGGCGGGGTCTTGTATTGATCCCTACCAGTCAGCATGGCTGCGTGAATTATTCAAATTTGATTGCATGTATGTGCTGAAACTCCTGTGACGTGGCTTTGTGATAAGCACTATTATACTTATTACATGTATTGTATATGTATATATTACTAATAATATGTATAATACTATGTAATTGTATAATACTTTAATATTTTTACTTCCATCCAGGCTAGACTGCACTAACAACCTTAAAATCAGCTTTGCTGGATGATGTGTTCATGAAATCTCTTTATGAAAGCCCTTGTGTGAACATTTCACACGGAAACAATATTTATTTGCAATTAGTCTACTCTGTTGAATGACCCCGAAGCAAACGGGCTGTGTCAGTTCGAATCGAAGAGATGCCCCCTGTCACTGTCACAGGGCTGCTGACTGTGTACCTGTACTGAGAAAAGAGAATGTGGATTGTAGGTCTGTTTATTAACAGGGCTTCTCTAACAGTCTTGTATTTCCTCCAGAAACATCTCTAAATGCACAGTAGAGCGTTGTTTTTGTTTTCTTTTTTTTTTCAAAATTGCCTTGATAAACAGTAAATTGCCTGGCAACCTTCCAATTGCCGATATACGATTTAATTGCGGATTGTCCCAGCCCTAACCTGTTATGTAAGTTACTATTGTGAATTTAGCCTTTTATTTGGAGGGTATGAATAATTTATAATAATAGATAGATAAAGAGTACATACATTCATGGAAATAATATTAACTGTAACCTAGTTCACAGCTAGGGATGTAATGATAAGTGGTAAAATGATTAACCGTGATAAAATTCCCAACGATTAGTAATACCGTTTCAAATTTTAATTGTCGTTAAGCCGTGACTGATCATTGCGCTTTGAAAACCTGACAGTGGGTCTGCTCATTGCCTGGAAAAGCAGCAGCTGTCCCAGTTTGCAATGTTTAATTTATGAGAGCATGATGTATGGCAACGAAGGCACCCACATGGACAGTGCTCCGGAGATTTTTCCCTCTATTAAAAAGGGCAAAGTAGATGTCTAGACCCATTTTGGATATTTTTACTGATGCTGGGGGGGATTTCAATAATACCACGATAACAATGATAACCGTGATCATTTTGGTCATAATAACCGTGATATGAAATTTTCATATCATTACATTCCTATTCACAGTTTGCAACACCTCCTAAAGTGGTTGAGAATGAGAGAGTTAGATCCTTTGGGATTCCAGATTGAGACTTACAAGGTGGTAATTGCCACACAGACAGACATTGTGATCATGGATGAGCAGCACAGGAAAGATGTTGTGATCAAACCAGCTACCCCAACTATGACATTATCAGGAAAAAGCCACACTACAACTGAAGGAATACCAAGGGCTCGAAGAAGAACTGGAGAAAGCCTGGAAGGTGAAAACGACAAGTAGCCATGATAACCAGAGCACTGGGGACAAGGTCTCTGACACTAGAGAGGTTGCTTCAGCAGATACCTGGAGAAACATCAGATGTATCAGTCTAGAAGAGCGTATTCCTAAGATATAGTGCAGGACCCTCCAGCTCCCAGGTCTCTGGTCAGGGGGAAGCCAAGCTTAAGATGAACATCCATCTACCCCACACACAAGGGGTCAGTAAGGGAAGAGGTTATATAAATCTATTTCTAGCTAATTTGAAGGATCTGCAAGCGTCTGCTGGTGAACAGCCATTACTTGCACTGCTTTTATACAAGTTCATTATCAGAATTTAATAGACGCCCCGCAGCCAGTTTAGCTATACAGACTTTTCACCCAGATCATAGTTTTAATTGCACTTCTTCAATGAGGCTCCTTATTTTTCATTGAAAGTGCGTGATGCCACGAGCTCCAATTAATGTTCTAGAGGAAAAGTTGAGTGCTGACATGAAACCTACTAAACTCAGAATAAAACTTGTTTTAAAACACAGTGAATCTTTTAGGATTTTTGGATCAGACCCAAATGGAAGAAAGAAATTGTGTATGGACAGGACAGAGATCTCTATTGTGTTCATTTCCAACCATAACTGGACAGGATTTCTCTTCAAGCGGGCTGTTGAGCGTTAAAGGTATTTTGTCATTTGCAACAATGAACCAGGGGCAGCCCAGTGTTCATCCCCTGTTTCTGTTTTCAAATTGCTTCCATAAAATATCCACCTCTTCAACAGTGATTATGATTTTCAATTTCAGTGCATTCAGTGTCAGTGATCCCTACTGATAAAGTGCTGCTGGCGCTCATCCATTTAGGAAGAAACAAAATCAAGTACTAGAACCACAAAATTAAATAAAATCAAGACCATGTGCATAAAATAGCTATAAAAGTTACCAAGCTAACTTTATAGGAGACAAATAATCTCTATGGTCCAAGCTAAAATTAAATCTGTTAAAAAGCCTTCATAATAGTGCCAATTTAAATATCACCAGCTGAATTATAATAAAGATATTTGTCAAAATAAATGAGAATGAAGTTGAGCATGTAAGCATGGTTACACAAGCAACCACTTAGAGAATTAGCCCACTGACTCTGTTTAGGATCTATTGGCTATGAGATAATTGTAAATTGGGTCTCTGCATTGGCAAGATACTGCAGCGTAACCCCTAAGTGAGAGAAGAGGCCAACATAGAATATGTTAAGTAAAAGTAAGAGGGAGTGAAGAGCTAAAGTAATGTATCTAATGATCGCCGTATCTCCAAAAGCCATGCATTCTGATATCAGCTGATCAGGTGCTCTTGTCCCTGGAGCCTTATCTCTAAGCCCCCACACTCTCACAGTGTGTTTATGCACTTACAACAGAAATGGAACAGCACAAAAACTGAATTATATGCAATCAACTATAAGGTAATGTGTTGTCTTTTTTTTTTTTGTAATTAGCAACATTATTCCCTCAAACCAGCATCAACCAAGTAAGACCTCACTATAAACTTACAGCTTTATTATTAGAAGCATGTTGTTGTCAATCAAGTTATCATCACAATAAGTAATCACAAGTGTTTATTGTTCTTATTTTTTACTTATTTCCAGATTGTGCTTTTTTCAAATTAGTTATTGACTAAATTTAATAATCTAACCTTTGCTCTAACACTACACCTGAGGCATATCCAGTTTAGGTAGAAATTATCTCAAACAATTGGATGCTCCCCTTTGGCCTGAAATGTTCTGAGTTGTCATTTGAAAGTTTTGTTTTCTTTCTGCAAACTAACTTTTGTGCACAGCATCCAGGATGCAGGAAAGTAGATGTGATAAAAAGCAACGTAACCCAGTAGTCTGTAAACATACATTCAGCAGCAGGCAGGCAGGGGAGCAAACAACAGATAAACAAAACAGATCTAAACTGGCAAGCCATACAGTATATATTTATATATAAGTTAGACCAGAAAAAAAAATGTATACACAGGACACGAGCTGTCCTGTACGATATGCATTTATAATTTTAGAGGTACAATGATAGGAGGCAGCTGTGCAGACAGGTTATGAGGTCAGGCATCACGCTGTGCAGCAAACCAATCAGTAGTGACTGGTAGACTGGTCAAGAGCTGGAAAACAAAAGCAACGAAGCAGCATACTGACACGTATAGTTAACAAGATAAGGAAAAACTAAAATAACATAGTGTTCAATGTTGAATTAAGTGTTACTATAATATGAGATAGTCTTTAACATATTTTTTCATTCTAATATTGCAGGGATGGTCCAGTCCCCGAGAGCCTCAATCCTGCAACTTTAAGATGCATCACTTCTCCAACACACCTGAATCTAATGAATGGCTCGTTAACAGGCCTCTACAGGGCTGAATTACTTGTGCATGAGCATAGATATCTATTTGAAATCACTAGAGAAGACATGAGGGTGTTTTGAACGTCCACACTTGTGGCCATCTCACCACAGTCAGCTCTCCCACTCATTACATTGATTTAATGATACATATGAACTTTAAATAACCATAATTTGCTCAATTTTTGACTGATTCTCAAATGGTTTGGTTTGTTATAAATCCGAGAGATGTAGTTATAAAACTGCATGTGCTCCTGAGTAAGGGAAAACAGCTTGAGAAAAGAACACAAACAACCGTCCAGCTCTCAAGTCAATAGGGCTCAATAGGGCACATGACATTTCGCATTGCATTGTGGGCTTCACGGGCAAGAGATCTGGTTTATATAGCGTAGTGACACAGACTCAAACTCATGGAAAAATGGATAGCATCTGAGAGAATGTTGCAGTTGCACTTATGACTGCCGTATCATTCTCCCGTCTCCTTTTTCTCCATGTATATCTGGCGTTATCTGCAGCTTTCACCTCCGTGTGTCCCAGGTGTGCTGACGATCCCCAGTCTGGACGGGTTTCATTCATTTCACACGCAGGTCTCCCACACACCCGTTATTACTTTTGAAATGAGGTCAGTCATAATGAACTCTAAAAGTCAATCTGTTATGAGTGAGGACATTTGCCCAAAAGTAATCTATAAGTGGAGGAAAGAGAGTAAGAGTGTGTCTGCACCTTTATGGGAGGCAATCGGCATACTGAAATTCCTCCACTCCAGCATGGGTCCCCAGTTGTTGAAGTGGCAGCACTTAAATTTCTGCCAAACGTCTCATCGTTCCGACATTTTTTTCCCCTTTTGACCGAATGACAGTATTTAAAAAATAGTAAACATCCCACCATTCTGATAATTCCTTTAAAGGTCCAAACAAAAGGGAAACAAATAATATACTTCGTTTTTTTGCCTGTGTCTGTGAAGTTCATGAGCTTCAACGGGACAGCCGGCATGACGGATTATTTATTTAAAACTCAAACAGGACCTGACAGGCCAGTTTGGCGGCCAGGCCAACGGGAAATGCCGCGGTGCTTTCAACTTTCATATAATGGAGTTCACCGGGTTCCGAGCCAAAAAGGTCCATAAAAGTCCACAAAAACTTCTCAATAATCCTCCATACTGCTCGTCCAATGTAATCCAAGTGTCCTGAGTGGGTAGCATCCAGACTTTACTCAAAACAACATCATTTAGTATACTTTTAGACCCTAAACAGTAGTACATGTCATCTCTAGCCAGCACGCCGATGCAAGTTCACAAAACTACGGAAGCCACAGCAGATGCACGTTCTCTTTTTCTTTCTTTGTTTGTTTTAAATCAATATCCAACCCCTCTTGGACCCTCTTGTGTTTGTCCTGGTTTGTCTGCAGCTCTGAAGCTCTTAGCACAATGTAAACAGCGAATTTCTTCTTCTACGCTTGCATTATCGGCAGAGTAGGGTCTGAGCGCCAAGGCCTCCGTAGTTTTGTGAATGCACATGTGCGCGCTTTGTGAAAGTAAGATGTACTACTGTTTAGGCTCTAAAAATATAGTGAATAATGTTGTCTCGAGTAAATTAGGGACGCTACCCACTCAGGACACTTGGATTACATTGGACGAGCAGTATGGAGGAATATTAACAAGTTTTTGTGGACTTTTATGGACCTTTTTGGCTCGGACCCCGGCCAACTCCATTATATGAAAGTTGGAGGAAAAAGAGAAGTCTTCCTGATCGCCGGCTGCATTTGAGATATTAAAAAAAGTGCTCCAGAGTCTTGCTCACCGTGAGGGTAAGTGGAAAACAAAGTTACATCATTCTGTGGGTGAACTAGTCCTTTAAGTAATTCAGGAGTGCAGAGGGGATGCATCTGAAAGTTGCAGGATTTAGGCTCTTGAGCACCAGACTCGGCCACCCCTGTAATATCACATTGCTTTATAATTCTAAGTCTAATTAGAAGTTTTAATTTTGTACCTTATTTGATGGTCTAAAAATGCTAATGATGTTTATCAAAAGCTAGTTTTATGGACTTGAATAAGAAATCATTGTCCCACATCAATTTAACTTCAATCGTGCGCCTTAGCTGCTGTTTTAGCATGCTGCTAACAAAAAAAGAAGAAATACATTGATTAAACATTTGAGCATATCATGTAGAAAAAAAATGCTTAAAGAGATATATTGAATAATAACCCGTGAGTAATAAGTCAGTTTTTGTATGAGGTCTGAGCTGCATTTGATTTAAAAAAAAAGGAAAAAAAAAAAAAAAAACAATTGAAACTTCTCCTATTTCCCCTCCAGCCTTGACACAAACACACAATGCTCTCTTTGTTTCCCAAACTGCTGAAAAGTGATTCATCTCACATAACAACTTTTCCTTTCTTCTGTACTCAACTAAAAATGTGCACAGCAAAATGAATCATGCTCCTACTGCTCAAGTGGGGCTCCTTTGCAGGTCTCAGAGAGAACAACCTATAATCTAGCGATTGCCTCCTCACTGTGTGAGTTAAAGGCATTAAATGTATCGTTTCTCTCAGCAGGAATGTTCACTAAACTGCCTCACTACAGCAAAGGGCCTCGTTATGCTCACCTTGCCTCATCTTGACCTGTGAGATGCTTTTAAGGATCCCTTCCAGATCATTTCTGAGCATTTAGCCTTTTGGCACTTTAACTGATGTGGCATACATCATTTTCAAGTGCAGCATTGAAAGCTGCATCCATATTTCTAGGAAAGCTTAGTAGTGTAATTATTCAGTGTTTGCTAGTTACTGAATAAGTATTAAACATTTATGAATGTTATACTGTATATTTATGACAAATATGTGTGCAGAAGCAAGAAAATTGCGATTTAAGGTGCAATGTCTCATGTTTTATTAAAGGCACGATATCACAAGTTTGAATGTTTGTTAATGTTTGACTAAAACACCGACTTACTGTAACAAGCATTAATATTCACGTATATACTGTAGCTTCATTCAAGAGTTGAGCTCTTAATTTGAGGCCAGATTACAAGTTTCCTCTTTGGTTGAGCTACCCAGCTTTCATCCTATTGAAAAGTCCCAGCTCTCATGCAGACATGTTTCGCTTCCCTCCGGTGGTGTGTGCTCTCAGATTCGCTGCTTTTGGTACAAACACCCCGGTCTTTCCTCGTGTACTCAGGCTTCTTCTGTGAGCTCACAAAATTTCTCCTCTTAGATTTACTCAACTCAGATTACTTTTGTTTTGAATTATCCCCAATAAAGCTGAAATAAAACAGTGACTGCATGACTTGTAATCCAGTTCTCATAAATTTTTCTGGAGGGGCCACAATGAGGTAAATGAGTGCATCCACACAGACTTTGACGTTAAAGTCATCCACACAATATGAGCTGTTTTTTTTTTTTTTTCATTTTACAGTAATTTTACGGCATACAGAGAAAATCCATGAGCAAAATTCCACAGAAGAAGCCGAAGTGAAGGTGAAAGACTCGAGCTGGAGTGCAGGAAATTTATAAGCATCAGTGTGTCTGTAAACATAAAACAGTGCAGCATATCTGCATGCAACCAGCACTGTCTTGGTGTGGAAATGGAGTTTTCCAAAAACAGTGCAATGGAAAAAATGTAAATATCTACTGTATGATTGTTTGTTTTAAGGTTTTGTCTTGTCCAGATGCAATATCAGCAATGACAATCTGTGAGTTTTCATGTATGAGGGGAAACCATTATTTTTGTGGTTTATCAGGAAATGTGGGAGAAGAAAGGAACAATGGGGATGATGCATGTAACAGTAATACGTCATCTGTTTTTACATACAGAAAATTAAAATAAAAAAAAGGAGAATCTTTCAAATTAGCTATCCTACTTTTAATTTAGCCTGTTTTTATTTATTTATTTATTTTTTGTTTTGTTACATTTACCACAACATTAAAACACCCTCCCTCTCCCTGGACTCTACTCTCCAGGCCATGGCAGCTGATCACTTCACTCGGTGTAGTTTGCATGGTGGAGCATCTGTGTCTTTGGTCCACTGCATCCCGCAGATGTTTCATCAGATTGGGATTTGAGGAATTCTGAGACTGAGTCGATGCTTTTGGCTCTTTGTTGTGTTCCACAAGCTGTTCCTCGGCAGTTTGCGCAGTGTGGCAAAGTGCATTGTCCTTCTGGGAGCGGCAGCTGCTGTTGGGGAGTGCCGTTGCCATGGTAGGGTGTTCTTTGTCAGCTTTGTCAACAGTGGTGCTGCTTAACATAGCAACGCACATAGTTGCAAGAAGCCAAGGTTTCTCAGCAGCACATCATGTTGCGACTGAATTATCAGTGTTCCTCATATCACCTGTCAGTGCTTTCATGTTGTAGCTAATTGTAAATGTTTCATTCTCTGTGACACACCAATATAATCTCAATAAGCCACATATAAGTCTTTGTGTTAACAAAATGGGGCTGCACCGTAATCCCCTCCCTGCTCCCTCTGGAACTAAAACTCATTGGCATCAATTAGGGATAGTCTTGTTCAGTGATCAGAGTTTAACGATTAGTCTGAGAGCAGTAAGAAAGAAAGGTAAGTCAGCATCTGCAAGCATAGCGTTTACAGATTGACTTGTGAAACCCTTTTATCTCATCTACTGCAATTACCACGGAAATCCCATCAATACACACATTATGGGTCTTAATTTTCTCATTTAAATTCAGTTGGATTAGGACGGGAAATAAAATTACAGTGAAAACAAAAGAATTAGCTACTTCCTCAATTGATTTTTTTTCTCTGTACAACCAGGAAAAGACCATTTAAAAAAACAAACATATCTTCACTGTTATCTCTTATTGTTACCTCCCTTTTCTTATCTAAAAGAAATAATGTTATTTCATCTTGTGCTGTCTTTGTATCTTCACAGGAAGTAGTTTTGTGGTGAGCATGGGCAGTTTCCTGGATGTTTCTAATTGGCTAAATCCAGCCAAGCTTACGCTTTACTATCAGACCAATTCATCAACACAGTGGGTCAGAGACTACTGCGGCCAGAGGACCACCGAACCATGCGAGCAGATTTGTGACCAGGACACAGGTTGGTGCACACAAACATAAACACTGGAGCCTAATTTGGTTTGTTATGACACAACATTACTTTAAAAAAAAAAAAAAAAAAATTTATCTGGTAACTCATAAGATATGAAGACAGGAAGTACTAACCCCAAAACCTCAATACTGCCATGATGTTTGACAACTTGGCTCAACTCCAGATACATCTAATTAGACGTATCTAAAGTGAGTCAACTTGAAATTCTATGATGTGGGTACAAAATATTCTTCTAAAGCTTACAGGCATTCAGTGTTCTTTTATGCTGCGGTAATTACAAGGACATCCATACTCAGAATGAAGTCTGAGCCAAAAAGGCTACCATCATGAATTAATTTCTGTCCTGTAATCCTTGTAGCAATCAGATACAAGTTTCCTGTGGTACACATGCAGTAAAATGTCATCAGTGAAGGTTAAATAAGTGTTCAGACGGTGATATTGGATCTGTGATTGCCATGCATTAATGAAAAGCATTCATTCTAATTTGCATTCAATTTTTTCACTCTGATCTTGTCAGCTAAGGGCTGCAGGATGCTTATGTGGCAAATAGTAGTAAGGAAGGTTGAGCCAAAGTCAGCAATATTAATACAAATAAAATATTTGATGTATGTTGTGTGAATCAATCAGTTGCTCTCTTAGAATATTGATATTGATCACACAGAGATAATATACAGTCACCATCTGAAAAATTAAGTCAATGTAATGCACTCTGAGTAAATGGGAAATAGCTTCCTGGCATGAGCAAGGTCCCCGATCATATAAAACTGAAACGATTAGTTTTGTTTTGTTTGTTTGTTTGTCTGTTCATGGTATGATACATTAAATATCACTGACTTAACAAGAGAACTGCTTTATGACATAAAATATCAACTAATAAATCAGTGATAACGTCCATTAGTGAAGAGGGAACGGAGAATGTTGCAAATGAAAACTAATGAATAAATAGATAATAGTGGGGGAAAACAAGTTATTTGTCTAAATGTGAATGTATCACAAAGGCATTTTCACATTAAAAGTTCAGGAAACTGTGTTACTGCCTCCTGCCTACAGATGCATACGTGACATAAGGAGACACCCAGTACCATCTGATAGGTAATGGAGCAGAGACAATGCAGTCTGGTAACAACTGTAAAGGTGTTATTTGACTAAAGGTGGCTGAACAGTGTGCATCTTATGCTGCAAATTTACTCTGAGCCACACTGAAACAGCCATCTATTAGTTATGACATCGTGCTTAAGGTATGCAGCTTGTGCAATTATGACAAATAATGAATCATATTAAGATGTGTGAAGATCAACACAGATGATGATACAGGCTGAAAAAAAGCTCTTTCTCATATGGTGTGTTAATGTGTTTGCTGAGCGCTGCAGTTCCTTAAATCTTTCCTAAATGCTGCATCCTCTGTGTGGCATGAGCTGGAGGACATGTTTGAGTTCCACATGTTTTCATTTGACTTCCTGTATTTGACTTGTGGACCTGGTTCATTTCAGCGGTGAGACTGGAGCATGATGATGAACATGTTACATGTTTTACAAAGAAATGTATTCTTGGCTACGTGTCTGTGAAAGATTACTGCAGCCCATGCTCATCACAAAGGCAGTGTTCATCTGAGGGCCATTCAAAGTGGCCTTTGACCCTTTCTCAATGATGAAGGACAGTATTTATTTATTTGTTTTTTTAGCTTTGAACAACAATCATGACTTTTTCATGTTAAGGTCCAGTTATGCTCCCTTACGTACGTAAATGGCAACCTCCGTTTCACGCGTCGCCCTGTGTGTCTACCTTCATACTGCCATCTCTCTTCTGCATCCCCATGGTATATTAATCAGTTTGTCCGCTAGGCGGCAGTGCTGTCTGTCCCTGTGCCCTGGCGATGTGATGTCGTAGATATGAGTTTATTTTCGGACACACTCGCCCAGCAACTCCTCAAAAGCTCCAGCTATGTGTACAGGTGCTCTCTGTTTGTTTAGCGTCTTCTTGCTTAAGTGCTTTTATTGGGCTATTTGGCCCCGGCGGTTTTTCTGTTGTTTTTGCTCCAGTTGCTGTTCTTCTTCTCTGATTTGTTCATTTTGCTGGCTGCATATCAGCTACACAGCTCAACGCTGACCCGGCAGTGTCCGATGGTATTGCTCCACCTTCTGTGTCCCGACCAACAGTGTGACGGACCAACAAGCCCATCAAAAATGCACCAAATTACGTGTGTAACCTGAGCAGATAACGGATTAAACTGTCTGTCCATCTGTGTGTCCGTCCATCTGCATATCGGTCTTCTGCGTTGAGCGCAAATGGGACTTAAGTCTTCAGCTGGTACAGCCAGGATATAACCAGTGTAAAACAGCACCTTATAGAGAAAACAATAACCAGTAGATCAAATCATGAGATATGGTAAGACTACAGCTGTCATGCAGTTAAGATCTTTCAGACAAATAATGACATCAATCAATAGTCACATTAGTGACGTTTAATTACATTTCAAAATATGAACACCTCGCTTACAGTCTACTGAAGGTGAGGCTTTACTTCTGGACCCAGAGGGCTGGAATAAACTTGCTATTAGCGCAAGCGTGCGCGTCTGCATTTGGAATGTTTGTGTACACAGTGGCTGCAGCACATCAGGAACGCAAGACGGCCAAAACGCTTGATACTGGAGGTCTCTGCTTGGAGGACTACGCAGCACCTTGATGCTGAAATAGCTACTGAAAGGCCAGTCTGCTGGTCAAAGTGTATCCCTGTGCAAACAACAGTTCATCAAACTGTTGCAGTTGCGACATGAATGTTCACTATGCAACAGAGAGGAAACAATGAAGACGGTGGTAGTTGTGGACAAAGTCCGAGCGGCGCTCTTCAACTTGCCGTTGTGTTTACTTCTGATCTCATGTTCACGCTTTCTATGCATGAGGACGTCTACTGTAGCGTTCAAGTCAATATTGCACCACATGCATGCAACACGTTACCTCGCATCATTGGGAGCATACTCACATTCAGCCATTACATAGATGCTTTGACGTTTTCATCTTTATTTTGGCAACAATCTGGTGCATTACTGCCATCAACTGGTACTGTAAGTAGAGTGGACCAGAATGTCAGATGTGACAACTGAGTGGCAATCATCCTGCACATGCACTAATGTAAAAGTTAACACTTAATTTTACAAATTAGCATCTTTGCATGTGCGCTATTTTTTGCCACCTTTTCAGTAACACCATTATTGTAAAAAATCATCAGCACATAGTTTTTAATGCAAATTATTGCCTGGTATTAAATGACGAACTGAAGGGGACTCTGTTTTGCCAGGAATATGAAGTCACTACAGTCATTTATTGGTGCACACCGATTCATACTGTAGCACAGATTTGAAGTTTGGATAAATATACTAATGTCTTTCTGTTTGTAAAGGAAACAAATGGAAATATATTAGTTGAGATGTTGAGCTTTGTTCGTTTTCTGTATGTACTCTTCTTCTAGTTTTTACATCAAAGCGTAGTGCACCAATCAGATCCCAACATTCATAGTGTGTAAGCAGAAGCTCACAGTTTCTTTGCCCCATCTCTGTAAATAATCACCAGCTGTAGCTTGTACTCATACAGTTTTATGCTTAGTGACATTAAGATTGTCCCAACAAAAGCTGAGCATGCAGCTAGATGATATTTATCTTAGCTAGGGAGGTGTAACTCCCTTGTGCTTTCTCTGCCCAACTGGATAAAGTCTAAGCCCATTAGAATGGATTACATCTGTAATGTATGTGAAATTTATGTAACCCTATTCAAGGACATGTTGAGGGCTGATGCATAATGTATTAGAGGTCCAGACACTCAACTTAGTCAGAATTCATGAAGATGCCAAAGATGGAGTTGGCACGTATGTGTTTGTAGAACAAAGATGTGTGTGGATACAAGTGCATATGCCAGCAGTTCATCAGTCCCTGTGCGTTCCTACAATGTGAGATCATTAATGGTTGTAATTCAGTTTTATAGTCATTTATTCAGACTCCAGTACATTCAACATTCTCACTTTATTAGTGCTGCTGCCTAGCTCTGTCTTGCTGTCTCTGTCCATTTATTTCCCTTTTCATCTGTCCTTTTCAGCAGCAAGATTATTTAATCAGTAATTGGCCTCGAGTATGCAATTTCTTCTCAGTGCATTGAAGTTTATCCGGCTGCCAAATTAAAGGTGCTCTTCAAAACAGATTTGATTGCTGTAAGTGCCCTCTAGTATACCTTATAGCATATTAATACAAAGACAAAGTCATGGACAACACTCTCAATAAGATTTGATATGATAAATTTTGGAGTTCTTAGGTGATTATTTTTTGATCTAGTGAACAAAAACAAAAAATAGCTGACAAAAAATAGTTGCTGATCATGTGTGATTGACCAGCAGAAGATGTAATTGTTGACCACAAAATTCATGGCCAGTTTATTCTTTGTTAAATGGTCAGAAGCTTGTGTGATTCCTCTCTTGCATTCAACTTCAAGTTTTGAAATATGATATCATATAATTTAACGTTATGATATCGGTCATGCTAAAAAATACAAACCTTATTTATTCATATCCAGAAAGTTTTTCTCAAGCAAAACAGAAGCCATACTGAAAATTTTACAATCTATTTTGATATCTGAAAATCTAAAATCTGAGGATGTTAATTGCACTACTTTTATACCCAATCTTGACACCCTCACCTGTTGCCAATTAATCTGTTGATTAGTGAGTCTTCCAGAAATGTTACTTTTATAATCTATCAACTTTTATTTATTTGACTCTCTTCTTTAATACTGTAATATTTCAAAGTAGAATGCTGATGACATCAAACTATTTAGATTTATCGACTCAGTATCTCATTGTCAGAGTGTTTCTAGAATCAGTTCACTGCATTATACCTTACATACAGTATACAGTACATAAACAGTTTACAATGTAAACCTGTATTTTACCATTTGTTCTTCCTACTGTAAGTTCATCATTGGTTTTAAAGCACGTACAGAAACACACTTGCAAACAAAATTTTTCAGGCTCAGTGTCCACATATAGACACTGTTTGAACAACTCCATCAGGTGCCTTCATCATCTTTCAGTGTCACGCTGGTTGACTCATCGTTCACTACCTGCCACTGTATCACTGTGACTAGATAATCAATCATCTGTGCCTTCACCTTCACTCCATGACTTAACTGCTGGAATGGAGGTCAGTATATTGGCATGATTAAACATTTCCTGCCGTCTGTTTGGATTCTGACTGACTATAATTGGACAACTGGAATGCAAGGGATGAAACTATAGCAATCATGTAATAAAGCTGTCTTTGTTAATAATTTACAGTACAATAAACATGTGAATATTTTATTTTATATCACTGTCAATAAAATAGATTTTACATAAGATTGAAATTATTCTTTTTTTTTAATATATAGACATTTATAGTAGTGTGATGACTTTATATGTTGTGCAGCACTCAGTACGTTTGGTTGTGTAGATGTGCTATGTAAATAAACTTAAACTTAAAAACTTGACTTAAGGTCATTTATGTTCGTTTATGAAATATTTTATTTAATTGCATCTCAGAAAAATTTAGACTTACAAATAATAAATGGTTCTTCTGAAATGACTGATGTGTACAGCATGTACCGTACACTGCTGCCTTAGCTGTCCATACAATTTGTAATTTACTTGCATGCCCACATACACACACACTCACTCCATGGAGAAAACACTTTATATCAAATCTGCCCAAGGTCTTTTGGTCGAATGACTTTTCTACCTGGAAATATTATTACAAGCGCAAACAGGCATCAGACTGACAATAACTCTTTTCTGTGCCAACACTATGAACCTTGAAATGTGAAAATCATCCACGCAGCCAGAATGAGATACTAGAAATCATTACAGTGACACACATCATTTCTGGCATGATGTAAAACAGGAAGAAGAGAGACGATTTGGGCTCTCAAGTGATTGCTTCTGTTTTACTTCTTTGGCTTTTAATTTCAAACGCTAACAGCTGAAAAGAGAGATGGAGTGGGAAAGCGGTGGAGACGGAAAAAGACCACAGAGACTAAATTTACTGGGAATGTTAAAATACAGTTTAAACAGGATATCCCTTTGTGCTCGTATCGGTTTGTGTTCCCGTTCAGAGTTGGAACTGGATCAGGGCAATTAGATGTCATCAAATGGTCATTTGAAATCACAGATGATTAGCTCTGAATTAAACCTGCAGTATGTTCTTATCAGTCAGCCTTAACCTGTGGCATCCCAGAGTTAACCCACTTATGCAAACCCTCAGGGTAGATATAGTCTGTGAAACATACGATTTACATTTGCAATCTGTAGTTATGACAGCCTGGTGGAAACAAGGTCAATAATATGCTTGCTTTTTAACCTTGTGCCACTGCTGTGAGCTTAATTGTTCATATAGTTGCTTGTTTACTCTTGTTACCAGAGGATTCGACGCAGGGGCGCATTAGAAAACTCACCCCAGATAAAGATGTCAAATTTATAGGGTGGAAACAAAACTATAAACATGGCTACAATGGAAGAGGTTAGCATTATTATTGTTTTCATATTACAGTGCAGCAGAAAAAAAAAACAAAACAACAGCAGTGTTGTAGATGGTCTGTAGTCATGAACCAAGCACGCCATGTCTTGTCTTTCTAACTTCTTGTCATTTTTACAGCCATTGACCCTGGGAGCTTACTTCTAGTCTATCCAGTCCAGACACAGCTCCGACCGGTTGCTACCATATAGCAGTTTGCAAACGCGTTGCAACACATTCAACGCTTCAAACATATTACATTATAATGCTTTTCATAAAATTCAAAGCTGCTGTACATGTCAAAAGACAAAAGAACAGTTAAAAACAAGATAAAGTACGATACGTATATACTTAAATCAGTATATTTTTAGCCTACAGATACAAGAAAAGCAAATACAGTGCAGTTTAATGATAACATTTCTTTTTCACAAGTACTAAAGAGAAAACAAAATGTTTTGGCACCATCCTGTAGAAGAAAAATGAAGTTTTTGGCTATCATTTGCTGATAATCATTATCATCAAAGCATCAATTGAAGCCCTGAAATTAACTCTAACATAGCAGATGGTGGGCACGGACTTTAATGATATGGTCAGTGTGTCCCTAGAATTGCAAGATAATTGCAGCCAAGTGTGTACTGTTAATGTAAAAGGGCTGCCGTTGCCATGGTACATTATCAGCTCAGTGACATTCAGATTTAATGACCACGCAATGACAATTCCCCTTCCTGTATATGTGAGGTGTTTTTACTGCTGCATTAGTCATTTTCAAAAGGTGTTTCTTTATCACCTGCCTCTGCACAACTCCTCTCTGTCACACTTATTTATGGCACATTCACTATGATTGAGCTTTACTCAGAATATAATCAATTTGCCTTTTCAACCACAATGCTCCTTTTTGAATGCGCGGACCATATCTACTTTTTCAAAGCTGAGAAACTGACACACAAAACAGAAGTCTGCAAGTTGTATAAAGGTTAATTCATGGAGCCTGTCTAATCAAGCAGACATGTCTTTTCTTGTTAATTGCTAGATCCGCCCTTAAACGTATTTGCAGGAAAGAAGGAGCCACAATTCACTGATTACTTGTAAGGTGTGTCTCAGATTACAGGAAGAATGTGCTTTCAGGCTGGTGCACTTCATCTTTTAAACAAGGTGGAAAGATTTACTGAACAGGGCGCCGTGCAGCCTCACAGACACACTCCTATGACCAGCTTTTCTTACATTTCAGGTGATGGCAGCAATCTGTTAAAGTAAATAAGAAAATGAGTTTTATTTTCCTGGGATGAATTTCTTTATTGATATTTGTATGCAGTATGTAAAACCG
Source organism: Atherinomorus stipes (assembly GCA_023101725.1). Lineage (NCBI taxonomy): Eukaryota > Metazoa > Chordata > Actinopteri > Atheriniformes > Atherinidae > Atherinomorus > Atherinomorus stipes. The sequence continues at coordinate 274,553 of JALJCO010002607.1, forward strand.
TGATGCACGGACCTTTTGACACTTCTGCGGGAAGCAAGACGAGACAAGGAAAACAACCTAAATGACATGGGGAGAGTTCTGTTTTCTTCTTGCCATCAAACCTGAAGCTAATGGAAAATATTCCAGCCATAATCTCCTCCCAGAATAAGTTTTCACAAAGATCTGTTTTATCTCCTACTTCTTTGGAACTCATATCTTTTATTCAGAACTCTTCTGAGCTAGCTTGAATTACAAAGGAAAATCTTACTACTATCCACTCGCCCTCCTGCATTTTCTTATTTTATTTTCAACTTAATCCAAATCAGGACAGCTATACTCTCACATCAAATACTGTTGAAATGAAATTTAAAGGCTCACATAGTGGAAATAAAAATGACTGAGATAGTCTTGCTAATATTTGAATTGTGAAGCTTTTACATATGTCTGAAAAGATGCTTATAGGTACTTGATACATATAAGGAGCAAAATATTGGCTGATATGCAAACAAGATCAACTACTTATGATGAGGCCCTTCATGTTTGGTACCAGTAGGGATGCGCATCGTTAACCGGTTCCATTTAGACAAAAAAGAAAAAGAAAATTGCATATAATGAGCAAAAAAAATTCTGCCAATAGAACAAGCAAAATTTTCTTGATGATGTTTCTTGAAAGAAGATGCATTGCCTTAAAACAAGTTCTCATATCTCACTGAAATGTTTCTCGTTAAAGGCCTCCTTCCACTGAAAACCCGTTTAACTTGCTCCTTCTGAAATACGGAGGGTTTCCCCTTGTTTACTTACACATGCTGACTTGCTAGCGTTGCGTTCCCCCCAGTCAGCTGTGCTTCCTCATCAGAGAAACAATACGAAGAAAAGAGCAAATCGGGAACAGCCTCGCACTTCTACGTCACATTTCAAATAGCGTATCCCACGTGGGGTTTCTATCTGTCCATTGGAAGGCAGGTAACCCTCCACTACACACTAGAAGTAAAGACGGCACGAATGTAGCTTCGGAGTTGAGAAGCTAATTAGCTAACTGTTTGTTAGCATGGCGGAACAAACTTGTTTGTCGGCTCTATTTCCTGTCTGTAGCGAAATAAGAGCGGAGGGCGGAGCTTCCTTCATACACTGATGGGAGGCAGCCAATCAGACGGAAATTCATGAGAAGGACCCGGAAAAGCCTGCCGTTGGACCACAAGCCTCTCTTCTAGTATACAAATACAGCTGGATACAAAGATACCAGAAGGTTTTTTTTTAAACAGAAACTATGCAGAATGCATTCAATAATAATGGAGAACACAGAAATATTAATGAAATGACCATGGAAGTACAACTTTAAGTATTTTTGTATTATTTGAAGAGTGATGAGATATTTTGACCAGAAATTAGAAAAATATATTTTGTAAGATTTGAGATGTTGCAGTGCAAATGACACTATGAGTCTGCGGATGTTTAAGAACAATGGCTGGCATTTAGGTCTCACGTTGTTTTCACATAAAGTCCACCAGACTCTTGTGCAACTGGGGGCTTTGTTCAGTTGGTCGCGTCATGCAGTCCAAATTTGTCTATTAGAATGAATCTTTTAAACATGTTACTCCTCCTTCCCTGAAGCAGTACTGCATCTGGAACTACTGAAGAAGTTGACAAGACAAACAACAATAAAGAAAGCTCCCTCATCTATCGGTTAATCCAGACCATCTTCCATTTCACATATGTTGTGGTTCACAACTCTGTTGGCAGCCAACAGAGAAATTTTCGTTCACTTAGGTTTTAATTACCGTAGTTACTTTATGATTTGATGAAAAAAGAAAAAGCACAGAAATTAATGATGAAAATGTTCCATTATTTATTTCTACTTCAACCAGGTTCAGTGTGAATGTAATGTCTTGTTGCAGCAGAAAAACGTGTCAGTTCTCTCTCTGTTCCCTTCTCCTTCTTATTAATCACATCCTTTTAGTCATACATCCGCTGTGGCATTTCACATTGCAAATAACAGCTTGCAATGGAAATATTTCAGCTTACATATACTTAAAGAAAAAGAAAAGAAAGAATAAAGTATAAACTGTCAAGAGGCTTGCTGTATTTTTTTTTATCAAATCACTAAAAGACCACTAAATGAAGGTACACTTTTCTGTGAAAAGGTAACATTACCGCTGCAGTCTTTAAGTGCCAACGTGTGAAGTGACTGCAAAAGTGTGCAAGATTGTTTATGAGCACTTCTGATGCCAGGTGGGGAGAATTACAGCATAACAGGGTTAAAAGTGTATGTGAAGTGCATGTTTTTGCAGGATGAACACGATACATATTTATGGGCTTCTAAACAGGGGCAAATATCAGTCATGGAGTTATTTAGTTAGAATGTGTCTTTTGTTTTTGATTTGCCAGAAAGAAGGAGGCCAAGTTGGATACTTTTTTAAAGCAGCTGTTCCCTAAAATAGCCATTCTTATCCAATCCTTTTCCCCCATATCAGACTAGAAAACAGACCTTGCCATTGTTAAACATTGTTTTCCTGCTGGCGACAATGGTGTCAGATCACACTCTGTCTAAACATGCAGAAGTATGAGTCACTGTTGTTACTTGTTGCATTATTTGTAGTATATGTGGGATGTGTTATAAACGGGAAAAAAATGAGAATAAGTCCTCACAAAGGATTCGGCAACCTTGTAAAGTGGCTGGATTTCCTTTCAAGTCGTGTCAGGCTCCATGTTATTTAATTGCCATAACAAGAAAAAAGCTGGACCAGTTAGCAATCACAGCTCTTTTGGTAGAGATGCTTGATCCAGTCACCTGCTAAGCATCTTATTCATAAGGGCCAGTCATTTTCCAAGCAGTTTCTAAGGAGAATTTTCCAGATGGCTCTGTGAAGCAAACCATCTGGCTTGTCAGGTTATAATCACCATCCTGCAATTCTTGTGCTTGCCATTTATCTTTTACAGTAGTTGAGATGGACCCTCAGATTTAGACAATCTTTACTTGCAGTGGCTTTTTAGAATGGCTTAATTTATTTATCATATGAATTTAAAAGTTTCATTTAGTATTTGATTTTTTTTAGATTGCATTCTGATTCAATACAAGTTAATAAAAAGCATTCATTTGTTTATCTGTGAGTCGGATTTCACAATGGCATCCATCCAATTAAAAGGCGTTACACAGGGAGTCGTCATTCTTATATGCCTCTGAGCAGGTGACAGCTGTAGGGGGGTTTGAATTATGTCTTCATAGGGTCCATCCATCCACCCATCCATTCATTCGTTACACTTGAATTCAAAGATGAAGTGAGGAACATCCATATTTATAGCATTGTCTACTGTCATGGCTGCGATGATGTGTTCAGTCAGAACTAGTTTAATTGGCCAAGCATGTGAGCACATACATCCCTGTATCACAAATTTGCCTCTAGGGGCTTCACAATCAGCTCAGCAAACATCCTCCGTCCATAGATCTTCAACTCAAACGAAAAATAGCTCCCATTTATTTAAAAAACTGCAACGTGGATACAAACTTGTACTAGGCAAAGTTATAGACAGAGTATACAACCACATAAAGCTATTCACGCTTTACTCTTCTCCTAAAGCTTCACACCACATTTCAAGGCCAAAAAACCCACACATTTCACTATTCAGTGATCACTGCTGTGACCTTTTTAAGGGAGACATATTTTGCCCTTTTTACACAAGCTGACAGAGTTTCCTGAGGTCTTAATGAATACCATATTAAAATGCCACAGAGACACAGAACAGCTTTCCCTTTTCCCACCATGAAATTGCGCCTTTATTCACATCAGCTAGTTTTAAGGTGTGAACTGAACTGCTCGACTCCATTTAATCCCTCTTTCCTGCAGTGTCTGCCCCCTTTAAAACTGCCAATACTCAATAATCCTTGAAGCAAACTGAACTTGTATGACAGAGCATACAGTTGCAGGAAGAGCTAACACTGGCACACACAGCAAACTGAGCTCAGTCTACCTCACACCAGCTCTACTGGCTGTGTATTTGGCTAATACTTACATTTCCCTCAAATGACTTTTAGCTTTTGACAATTTGAACTGATTCGACTTTGACACACATCATTTAAGACTGGTCCATTGTGTTAAAAAACTGCACTGAAGAATATCTGGCAGAGCAGCTGGCAGTTTTATGCTAATTTAAAAGTATGTAATATCTCTGACACTTACCAGACTTGACTACCAGTCTCTTTCTCTATTTTTGTACAAGTTTTTAGAGGCTAGTGTTAAGAACTTTTAGCTTCTATTGGCTTCTTTTTACACAAGTCAATGAGTTTCTTTTAGTAATGGTGGAGGTACTAATTAGGATTTTTTTTGGCAAACAAGACAGCAGAATTTTAACTCCCAACTGGGAATTTAATTAAACAGTGTGTTTTAGAAGTCAGATTTCCTCGTTGGGATATAAAACATTAGACACATTTACCCAGCATCCCATCATTTCATCATTTAAATGAACTATATAACCACTAGGGATGTCTGATAATATCGGCCTAATGATATTATCGGCCGATATCAGCATTAAAATATGATATTGGAAAATATCTGTATTGTTTTTTTCGGACTGATGTTTTTACGAGATCTCATAACATGAAACCTCTCATTTTAACAATAGTTAAAATTGTCATTGAGTTGCAAAATCCTGCGAGGTTTTATAACAAAACAACAAAATCTCGCAGGATTTTGTTGGCAATCTTGCTCCATTAGCACCAGTCCGGCATGTATAGAAGTCCCTGTTACTCTGGAATAACTTCATATCCCAGCATTCCTTTTAGGGTCATGTGACTACGGTGCAGCTGCTGCTGCTACAGACTGATTTGCTTTGAAGCTGCTTATAATATGTCTGGCTTTAAGTTGTTGGTTAAGTTACCAAGTTGTCAGAAACATTATAATTAGCCAAATGTTAGCTAATTCCTGCAGTATCTGATGTGGTTGTGGATAAAATTAAGCACTCCAGACGGTTGTGGGTGGTGGAAACGTGTGCCCCTTTTATTATTGACAGAAAGAATACATAACACGCTTTCGGGGGGCAGACCTCGTCTAACCCCAGTGGCGCTCCTTTATACTACAGGATGACATCAAGATTTAGCTTACCCCCGTATCATATTAATGCCAATTGCTTATTTATAGCAACAGATTTAATCCGTCCTCTGGTTTAAACACCACCTTCTGTGTGTCAGTCAAATGTAAGGCTACCTCAGTGAGACAGCAGTTTTATAGAGCTAGATACATGGAAATCCACAATATTATATGGCAGCCAGATGTCCAAAAGAAACTCGCCTTGTTAAGGCTATTTTGGGATCTTTATGGGATCTATATTTGGGACTATGGTGGTATTTCTCTGTGATATGCAGACAACCTCACAGCTGTCTGCATATATCAGTATCGGTTGATATCGGATATCAGAAATTAAGAGTTGGACAATATTGAAGATTGTGTATCGGTTAAAAAGCCAATGTCAAACATCCCTAAAAGCCAGATGAAAATGTACTGCCAATAGAAAAGCATGAGAGTGGATTTCAGATTTCCTACATGGAAGGTACAGTAAATACAGCGTGACCTCAAATTAAAGTTAGATGAAGATGAAAATGAGGAGACTGAGTCTGAACTGGAATCCACCGCAAATCTGAACCACAATTTACAAACCAAAGTGCAAGCAAGCTGTCAGTATACGTTTTATTTCTCATTTTTATCTGTTAATCACAACTTCAAACCACCAAACATATGATATTAAGCAAAGAAGTTTTTTTTTATTATTTTTTCCCAAATATATTCCAGTTACTGAGATCTTTTCATTAATGGAAATGCATGAAATAATTCCTGGCTTTCGACTTAATAGCTGTAGCTGGCAGTAGGAGCGCCAATGAACAACTGACCTGAGTGTTGTCTGCCAGCACAAAGCTGCTGTGCTGCCAGCTGAATGTCTCTGTTCATTCAACAATGCAAGCTGTCCAGCCACCTGCGGAGAACAGAGCTTAGATCTCGCACCAAGGATGGAAATTCTTCTGAGAGAATGGTGAAAGACAAGTAGTGAAACCTGCAAACCAAGCTACTTTTTTCTTGATTCTTATTGGAGCTTGCATCACTGATTTCAGGATGGACAGCAGTAGTGTATATGCATCTTATCAGACTAAGTAAACAACATTTTTACTTCTAAAAAGACTAGACTGCAACCTTAGTGTTTAAAGTACTTAACTAATTAACTTAAGTGATAGAGTTTAAATAGTTATAATGTGTTTCAGGAGAAATAAATAGTTAAAATTGTTATGGAGTTGCATCGCAATGACCTCGTGTTGCACAGCCCAAGAGAATGATTTCTACTAAATTTGAATAAATGTATTAGGAGAGCCCAGTTTATTAGCATCACTGCCAGTGAAAATGTATTCCAACTTTGATCACTGGAGAAAATTATCTGCAGAATTATGTAGCACAACAACTGCTTATTTGATACATCTCAAAGGAATGAAGTTGCCGGGCTGACTTATATGGTAATTTATTCAGTTAGCAAGGCTGAATAAATGTCTCCCTCATTTCTTTTTTTTATTCCTTTTTTTTTTTTTCTCTGCCACAGGAGAATGCAGCTGTCATGAGGGTTATTCCCCTGATCCTGTCCATAAACACCTCTGCGTTCGCAGCGACTGGGGTCGCAACGAAGGGTAAATCCCATCTGCCAGTTTCACTCATATCTGAAGACTAACCTCTACCTCAGCAGCTTTATGCATGATTTCACACTGCCTTATCCCAACTTATCTGGTACATACAGTACGTATTATCTATTTTGGCTTAAATAATGGCGATTATTCATAGAGATGACTTTGATATCTTTATCAAGTGTTGTGAGGGGGTCTTCTCAATGTTAAAGTGAATCAAGACCAGGGAAGAAAAAGAAACCGAACAACTTAAGGAATATAAAATACTCACGGTTTGAAGTTAATGGGCTGAAACATGCAGATGCAGCTGTGTAGTCTTTTATTTTATTTTATTTTTTCTGTGGGAGGCAAACCCACAGATAAAGTATGAGGAAAGTTGCCGTGCATAAAAACCCAGAGCAGCAGGGATGGACGTGAAGCTTGACAGAGAAGGAAAGTAGAGACAGAGAGAGATGAGCCCTCTCTCTGTCTCTGACCTTGTTTGACAATTAGCTGGCTTGCTCAGTCAATGGCCACACGTTGTTTTTCAGCTTCACCCGTCACCTGCTGGCTCGGCTCCAGTCACCGATCAGATTTCCATTCTCTGTTTTGTAGAGGAAGCTGCAGACAAAGGGTAATCTTATCCAACTGAAAACCTTTGATCAGAGGATGTTAGTTTGAACTTTGTGTTTCAGGTATATTGCATTTGCTGCCAGGCATTTAAACAAAAAAACATCAAAACCATGTCGGACTTTAGGTTGCATAAACTCTTATGTATGTATTATAATAATGAAACTGTCATTGTGTCTCTTCTTCTTTGTCCTCCTCAAGTCCTTGGCCATATGCTAACCTGGAGAAAGGTTATGACCTAGTTACAGGAGAGCAGGCCCCAGAGAGGATTTTCAGGTGAGTCCTAAACCGCGGGTGCATGACTTGTGCCGGCCATCTGTGACTCTGCCGACACACTGCCGGTGATCTTGGCATGCATTCACATGCCAGTTGCATGTGTGTGTAACAGAGCGTACAGATAAGTGGCTGGCAGATGCACATAAACACAGCTGGATTAACACAAAAAGTCACCTCAAGATGGAGTGAAGTCCCTCTGACGGGCAGAATAGCCCAAGGAGCAATCCTGGTGGACTCCTTTCAAAATGCTTTTACTGCCATTTTTGTTACACTCCTCAGTCTTGATGGGGTCATTGTGTCTGACATTTTTCTTGAAATGTAAAGCTCAAAGGACTCATCCAGTCTCATCCAGCTGTTCCCACACCAAACCTACAGACACAATTTTAAAGTTTAAAACAGGATCGGATTTTTAAAATCTAACTATTTCTTCCTCCCTAACCCTTCGCTTTGTAAGAAATATTTTTGTCACAGTAATTCATCTTCAGAGATAACTGCCCTCTAAGATTCCACCAAAAGAAACTGTTTCCCCACTTCATCTTCAAGCCATGTGGAGTCATTTCTGAGCTCTATAATATAATTTACTCACAAAAAAGACAATTCATTGAGGCATACGGAGCAGAGTTTATGAGTGAGGAAAGATGAAAAGACAGCCTCGTGTACATATAGCTGCAGAGCATGAATCCACTCTGCCCTGAAAACAGATACAGATAACTGACACTGTGAATGGAGATGCAGCTACCAAGTAGAAACCTGCGCTGGGGTTAAGTTGGAGAGTTGTTATATCAGTGCTGTGTGTAGTGGATAAGGATAAAGGACTGCAATGCACTTCAGCCGGACAGTCAGTCCTATATGTCAGTGAAAAGAGGAGCTTAATCGTAGCATGGATTAGTTTCACAGTTGGAAAGCTTTCTACAAAACCAAGGCTGCTTCTAACTTTCTTCTCCATGCTAGGATCTATGTGGAAGTAAGCATCTGGCAATCTCAAGGTATAAGGGATGCACAGGGAGTGGGTTTAAATCTAATATAGCCTGAACTCTCAACTCTCAGCAGTCATGAGTGTAATGTATTCTGAGCTGATGATTCAAGTGTTTTGTTCCAGTTTCAGGTTTTTCATTTGTACTGTCATGCAAATTAAAGCAGCACACACACAGACACACTTGGCAACATTTCATATCAGTAAGTTTAAGATGTTGGGAACAACATGTTTTAATGCGTTTCATGTAGAAGCGAAGTTTAGTTAAATTTCATGGCAAAAATACTCGGGTAGCAGTACTCAAGCTGGGCTTCTGTATTTCTGGGAACACGTGGGCTTTTCTCCTGCCAGCACAGATGCATTAAAGGAACAAGATGCAAAGCAATGCCTTGTGCTATTTGTGAAGCCTTACCTTGTGTTGTTATTCCCATGCGACAAGTCTTGGCCTCCTGCACAGTCGCCTGCTGCGAGGATTAATCTTCACTCAAGAAAAACATGTCTGGCTATACCAAATTATTTTTATATCCTGAGCAGTGGTCATCAGCACACATGTCACAGATGCTGCACTTGCCCACAGCTTCCTTGGAATACGATTTTGTGTCCCACTGTGCCACAGATGCACTTTATGTAAATAACATTTAAATGAGTTGAATCACAAGATTGTCGTCATAAATATGTCCTCCTTGTAACACAACCCTTTAGACTCTGGTTTCATAAAATGACCAGTATTTCTGTTATCTGATTATTGTTTCTTAAATATGAAACTATCTTTGGGAATTATAACATTTAAGAATAATTTGAAGTAATAAGAGATATGTATATTATATTTACTGTTGAGTATCATACATTATGTAACAGATAATCCCAGAGGATTCAAACTCCCACAGAAACCCCAAAAAATCATAGCTTATTACTCTGAATTCAAGGAATACCATCAGAGCATTCATATCTGTTAAATGTAGCAATGAATGTGTAAGTGCATCACAGTGGCTGCTTCTCGGTTTGAGCTTCCATGACCGGTGACTAGCCGATCAGGTTCAATTACATCTACTTCTGCCGAGGCCAAATTTACACACGAGTGACATGATGGTTCAGTTTGTGCATGTAGTGATGCAGACAGTAGCATCAGAACACACTAACATGCTTGTAGCATGCATCTTCTTTAGAATGAATAAACCAGATGGAAAACTGAGTTTTTTGCCCAATTCCTCCCTTCCCCTAGCCCTTCCCCTTGGCCCTAGCACTTTAAACTTCATTTCAACCGCAAGGGATTTGATTATTCCCCTAAGAAATGGGATGACCTTTCGAGATCCTCATGCGTCACCAACAGTTGTCTGTGGTACAGTACTGTTAACTCACATCATGGTTGTTTCCGGAACAGTTCGCATTGCCGTCTGCAGCACTGAACTGTCAATAAAGATTTGTTCAAAAAAAAAAAAAAGCCATCTGCAGCACTGAACTGTCAATAAAGATTTGTTAAAAAAAAAAAAAGATTATTTTTTAGCTTTGGGCCAAAAAACATAAAAAAAATAAAAGGAAAAGAATACGCCCTCAATTCAAGTGTTAATGTTGCGTTACAGAAATGAGCAGATGCATTGTAAAACTATCTAATAAATATCTAATAAAACTGTCTGTATTAATTAAATTAATTAAGTTAAATTTAAAAAATTGCAACTTTCGTATTTCATTTACAAAAAACACATTTGTGTGTTTCTTTGGCTGCCATTGCTGACTTCTTTGCCATTTCTTTCTAGTGTGCCCCTGGAAAATGTCCGTTTTGAAGGTCAGATAGCCCGATAGCACCCCCTCCCCTCAGTCGGAACCAGAATGGGGACACCACTACCCATTCACAAGAATGTGCAAAACGAAGGGTTAGGGAAATTAGAATTCACCTTTGTTTTACCTTTAAAACCACAACCTGTGTGGGACCATAAACTTAAAGGTAGAGTCCGAAGTTTTCCCCCTGAAAATAAATATTAGACTTGTGGAAGCGAAATCTGTTTGTTAAACTGAATGGGTGAGGCTTTCAAAGAATAAAAAAAGGGGGAATTGATCAATTTCTCCAACAGTTCTACGCCTCAACATACAATCTTTGTGTCACACTCAGCACGGTTTCTGATGTGTCACTTGTCGTGTTCAGATGTTCAGTCATGTCCTTCTGTTTACGTCTCAGTGCTGTACAGTGTGGGTCTGTATATACTACTGCAATGTGATAATGTGACAGGAGTAAATCTGACGTTCATGTCTTGTTGTCATGCCAACACAGATCATTCTACAGTCTGGGCCAAGGGTTGTGGCTGCCAGTCAGCAAAAGCTTTGTAGTGCCGCCGGTGGAATTGTCAATCAACCCCATTGCCAGCTGTAAGACAGATGTGTTGGTTACCGAAGATCCCGGGGAGGTCAGGTCAGTCTGGCTCAATACAGTCTGCTCCATGGAAATGTTCACTACTTAGAAAACTAACATTAATACCACTTTTCTACAACTATCTTTAACTTAATTTTGATTATTTTATTATTGAAAATGCAGGTAAGTATATTGTGTGAATGTAAATATTCAAAAGCTCAAAGGAAAGAAAAATAAAGATCTAACCACAAAGTGAGAAGACAGACTGTTTAGTCCTCAGACAGTCTTTTATTTAAAGGCTTTAAATAACTTTCAGAACAGCATGAAAACATATTGGGCCGTGTCCACATTGCAGGGATTGAGAAACAAATCCAAACAGTACAGTTGTGTCAACAAGCTTATAGGTTTGGCATTCCAGAGGGACAATAACAAAATGTTGGCAATGTAAAACTTGTGTTTCTTGATCAGCCAACAGAGGCTGGTGCGTACGAGTAGCTAAAAATCACAAAATATATCAGAGCTTCAGCTGGGAATTAAAATATCTCCTCTCTGTCAAAACTGAATGAAACCAGTCTGGGAGGTGATATTTCACTGGAAGATGAATGGACCATCATAAAGGTGTCACACTTTTTCAAACAGGCGATTTTCCCCCACTGACCCTAAATGTTCTGGTTCAATGATGATCATGATAAAAAAAAAAAAAAATCATTCTGTAAGCTTTTGGATTTTTTTTTTCTGTTTATTTACTTAAACCACAACCTTTTTTTTTTTTTTTTTTTTTTGCCACCACAAGTCAACATTAAGTGTCTTCATGGAATAATATATCATCTTCAAATTGTAAGAAAATATTTCAGCAGCTGGAAAATAAAAAGATTTCTAGGTTCTATAACTGACTGAATGAACGCTGAGATTAATATAATGCTGATTCTGTTTAAGAAATATCCTTGTAATCATTGTTTTTCAAAATAGTATTATATTTAGTCACACATTCATTGGTTTCTGGATGCAATTAATTGCAGTAGCCAGATATGCAACCTTAAATAAAAGTAATGCAGATGTAGTAATTACAGATGACCTTCACTGACTGGAAGCATTTTACTTTAAAGGTGGTATAGAAGATGTTTCTTTAAATAGTTTTTGTAATATTCAATGAAATTGGGTTCACTGCCTCTTGAAGTATGATAAATTAAAAGCTTTAAATATATTAATATTATTATACATTAGTTGTGAAAGTAATTGGATTTAAAACACATCCGCCAATCATTTCTGCTCTCATCACGTGTTTAAGTTGTCTGTTGCCCGTCAATCGCTCTTACTAGGGCTGTTGCAATTAGTCAGTCACAATCATGTCAACAATCAAAATAGTTGGCAAATAATTTAATAATCAATTAATAGGTTATTATTTTAAAGCTTTGTTTTCCTCCTAAAACTGTCGCTGTACCTCCTGTTGCCTTGTCTACCTTTCTGTCCTTGATGCACATGCATCGTAGTGGCCATTGGGGTCAACTTTTCTTGAATTGAACATATATACACACAAACATTACCAGTCAAAAGTGTGGACACTTTTTTTCCATCAGTCAGTGGAAGAGGTGAAGTCAAAAGTCCAAACGTTTGACTGGTACTGTACAGTGTATTTTATGTATTTATACTGTATGTTTACATATGCTACAATTTACATACAGTATAATCTTATTAGTCCACTAATCACAAAAATAACTGGTGACAAGTCAGTTATCACAATTATGACAAGTAAATAATCGTTTGTAGCAGCCCTCACTCTTACGACTGTAATGAGAGCGATTGAGTGGCAAAAGTGAACAGGCAGCAGGTGAGTGCGCTGCTCCTGGCGCATCGTATTACGATGTGCCGGAAGTGGCGCACTCTCGTCTTGTGTTTACATTAGGTAGCTAACAATCATTCTGCTAGCAGTTTGCAATGTTCAGACATGATATCTGTCTTACTTGCGTTTGTGAGCTGTGAATACCAAACTAGACTTGCACATGCACTTTATTCAAAAACTTGCTAACAGTCTGTTTTTTGAATTGTCACAAACGCCTTTAATGCTAAATGCCTTTTCATCGACAGTAGCAGGGCAGAGAACATTCATAGCAGCTATTGTTTCCTTCATGATTCAGATAGACTTATATTTTAACAGTTATTGTACTGTACCTAAATATTATGTACATTTAATACAGGATACAACTTTAATACTAAGAAGTTTGATTATTTCAACTTGCCATAAGCTTTTTATGTAGGCACAGTATATTCTATACTGTACTGTTTAAAGTGAGAGCATGACTGGCGTCATTCCTCTGAAAGTAGTTTCAACAACTAAAAACACATGTTCAGAAAAAGAAATCATTTTGCCCAACACTCTTGGATGTGTTTGATGTCAGATATTGCATAGAACATGCATATATGATACATAAAACTTGGATAGCTGTAATTATAAAGTACGGAGCTCCTCCATGTGTATCATATTATTTGTAGTTGCAAGTTTTCTGCATTGCAGCATAAATCTAAACTTCTCTTCATAAAATTGCTTCAGGACCATACAACTCCCAGGGCGTTTGCACACATGCTCCTGACTCACTGTAAACAGGATTATAGCACGCCTCTTGATTAATTAGCTAGAGTTTTTCATTTATTATGAAATAAGGTGGTAATCAGTGGTGGGGAGCTACAAAATGAGGACATGTTGTAGAGCAATAACAGTTAATAGCCACATTCCTCACACATGTTGATCCAATCAGGTTTGAAAATTTGAAAAATTACAGTCCTCCCATTTGGCTACAAAGGAAAACACTTTTGTTAAAACTTGTTATAGTGTTTTCTTTTTATTTATTTATTTACACTCAAACGTGACTGTTAATGATTGAATATTGTTACATTTTATTGCAACAAAAGGCAGCATCTCAGCTTTTGTGTGTTTGCAAAGCTCCATTCAGGTTACTGTGAATTAGGCCTTTAGCAGAAGAACATGTTGTCAAGGAAGCATTAAGTTGCATCAGTAATCTTTGTAGAATGTTTTTTTTTTGCTTTATTGTATTCGTCAAATTTAAAGATGACCACTCAGAATACTTATTTCATTCCTCTGCACTCGAAGGGAGTTATTACATCTGACATTGGCCTCTAAACATATTACATTGACCATACAAACAGGAACCAAACCATCCATTATCATCAGTCCTTGGACAGAAAAATCAAACGGTTATTTGGAAATATGAAAGAGATAAGAATATTCACTGCATGAGTGATTAAAATCCCATTTCATTTGAAAAAATAATAACTTAATGTCCCTATATTAAGTTAATGATTAGTCCCTGTAACTGTGAGGCAAATCTGTCAGATTGTCATGAATAATGCAGAGAGCTCATTATCCAGAGCATTTTTTTGTGGGACCAAGTCCCACGGGGACTCGTGGAGATTGAAGCTGATGCACTCTCCCAGAGTGTTTATCTGCACATTTATGTAGTCACTTAGTCATGATAGACGCGCTGATGTAAAAAGGGCTGAAATACTCAGCAGCCATGGAGTTTAAAAGGATGCATCAACATTTTCATTCGTGCCCTTTAACTTACAGTCACCTTCCGATGAAATGCATTTAACTGGTTATGAAAAAAAAAGCACAATAACAGTCATCTGGAAGATGTTTCCGTTCATATATAAAGAAAAAAATGTGCATTAGTTATTAGATACTGGGAATTTTATTAAAATTGTATAAGAATGAAAATATCTTGGCATGCTGATTGCATCGTGTTCAATAAATTGAGTCAATAAATGAATTATTATATTTGATTTAATTTATAAGGGCTTAAAGCACTTCTACAAGACTTCATGCGAGGGATAAAGCAATGCTGTCAGGAAGTTTCTGCAGCGACTTAACGACAAATTAGTGCATGTTTATTTCTTCTAGTTGAGCTGATTACAGGTGAACCATGCAGGTTCAGATAAAGCAATGTCAAGGCCAGTCACAGCTTTGAGTAATCTTTAAATTGTTTTTGTTCAACTTGTTATTTTAGTCCCTGATAAAAAGAGAAAAATTGAACAAAAATAAGTGGATTTCAACATTTAAAAACAAACCCCTGGTGAAGCCAGTTGAGCGAATGCTTGTGTCATTCATTCATTACAAACCCAGACATGGCGATGCCATAAATTAAAGGATAAAACAGGACTGAAATGGAATAAAATGCCTTCCTGATTTCACTCTGACTACATTCCCTCCTTCAAATGTCATCTTGATAAACAACACAAAAGGGTTTCCAATAGCTTCGCTGAGTTATTCAGCCATAAAGAATTGTTAAAGCATTTAATGCACAAGCGATTATTAAACTATCAAGTTATATGTCAAAAATGTTCTCCCTTTATTTCCATTACCATTACTTTGATTATTTTACTTGCATAGTGTCTGACATTTAAAGCCAGACAGAGATTAGGTAAATTTATTCCATAATATCTGAAATATCTAAATTCTGAAACATAAAAATGATCAAATGTGTCTTGATAAGAATAAAAGCAAAGGGACTGTTTATGTCATAGCTTTTACAATGGTTTGGGAATATTTAATAGTTGAAGTTTTGAGGACCAGATTTAAAATAAAATAAGATTAAACTCATAAATCAGTGAGCTGGGAGTCAAACGGCTCTTTCTTTGTTTGCAAATACAGGCTCACAACAAAAGGCTTCATGTTTGTGAGCTAGCTTGCAGTAGGCAATAGGACCTGTTCAAAGTAGATTGCAAACTTAGTTTTTTTTTGTTTTTCTGTTGTAGTACAGGATGGGTCTTTGGTTGCCATTTTTTTTTTTTTTGCAGAAGAAACGTGGCTGTTTTCACTGTCATCTCATTTTCCTGTTAAAAGAGTGATGACATAGTACAGTATAAACTATTGTATGTAGCTGATATTGCTGCATATATAAATTGGCTACATCATTTTTTTGGAAAAACTAGGTCAACCTGCCATTGCCAGCAGTTTTTTTTTTTTTTTTTTTTTTTTTTTTTTTCTTTTGCTAGGCTATCTGCATTATGGGCATTTCAGACACTGAACGTATGTTTATCAGACAAGACAGCATTTAGAATATAAATAAACTTGGGGGGGGGGGGGGGGGGGGGGGGGTGTTCAGTTGATGATGTTCTCTAATTTGAGAATATATATTCCATAGAAAGCTGAGCTACATTGAATGAAGTGCTGCTCTCTGATTGGGCCATTTTTAAAAAAAGAAACAAAGCCGACCGCCCATGAACAGACTTTGATGCTCTTGACATTCACATGGCCTCATCAGTGCACAACAGATCATTTTACTGTTTACCCCCAAAACCACAGAAAAGGGAAATTTGTTGTCATAAGCCCTTTCAGCTTGTCTTGCACTTCTCTAGTGAGAAAAAATTGGTGGCTCAACTTTCTTTATTTGACTAATATTCCATCATTCCATCTTTCTTGCCGCTTATCAGGAATCGGCTCACGGGGGCAGCTGCATAAGTAAGAAAGCCCAGACTTCCCTCTCCCCAGCCAAATCCACTAGCTCATCCAGGGGGGATCCCAAGGCATTCCCCGAACAGCCAAGAGACGTATTCCCTCCAGTATGTCCTGGGTCCTCCCCGGGGTCGCGTCCTGGTGAGACGTGCCCAGAACACCTCACCAGGGAAGCGTCCAGAGGGCATCCGACTAGATGCCAAAATGTCATATATTTTCGGTTGAGGTTTTAATATGTAAAAAAGCCAAACTGCAGTCAAGTTAATGCTTTGTGTTCCCACTGCATCGCTTTGAACCAAAGCCAGTATGTCAGCAAACACCTTGTAAACCTCACAATACACAATGATTCAGGCACTTTAACTGTGTTCAAAGACTAGCATTTAGTCAATAAAGAACTGTTAATAACCACGAGTAGCCGTTGACATTTTGGAGTTGTGATTAATGAGCTTACTTGCTGTGATCAAGTGAACCATCAAAAGGTGCCATTGCCAATAATCCAATGCATCTGGAAGAGTAGGAGACTACAAAAAGCGAAGAAAAAAGTACATAAATCCAATTCCACTCACTCCCAGATCTAAAAAAAAATGCTTTACAACTACGCATTCAAGCAAAAGAATCAATGCATCAATCTTTATTTTATCTGTAACGTTTACCTGCTTTTTCCACCTACTACATTTTTCCTCAGTGATTATAGAAGGTCTAAAGAAAATGCACTCCTTCAATGACGAAAGTGCTTGATGAGAGTCAGCATATTTGTGGGGAGCAGGAACAAGAGCATTAATCAAGTGCAGGGGCAGACCAATAACGGGCTCTGTAATCATGCTGGACCAGCGCTCTAACTTTGGGCTGTGTCGCGCGGTCATTCATCATCTGGAAAAGCAAGAGGCAGAAAGGGAGATTAATAACAAGTACATTAGGCAGTGTTTAGATGCAACCAATGTGCTTCTGGGTCATGCAACGGAGTCACAGTGCCAGAAGAAATGATCTTGATTAGCCAGTGATTTGGAAGAGAAATATTACCGTAATTTGCATCCCTACGAGTTCACTCTAAACAATTTTTTAGAATGATTACAGTATAGATTTCTATGCTAATTTACACGTGGAAGAGTAAGTAAGTAAAAACCTGTAAGACCAAAGCAAACATTGCTGAGTTCTTTCATTCTCCATGTCATAATTCATTTTGTGGTGGAACACTTTCCAAAACTTTGTTAGGAACTTTTCCCCTCGCTTTTGCACCAGTAACTAGACTGAGAACTGTTCTACATGTATATGTGTTGTTTTCTTTACTTCATTGCTGGACAGTCAAAATTGACATGCACCTCAGAGCAGAACCATTATTTTTCAGCCTCTCTGTCCCCACCATCTAGCTTCCTCTGAATAAAGGATTCATTTTTCAGAGCTTTAAATGCTTGGCAGATCGAACCGATGCACAGAATGCGAGGCAACGCCTGGATAATTCATAAAAAATGAGTTGCCAAGTAGAGGACAAGGAAGAGGCAGGGAAGAGAAGGAACTGTCTTTAGTTGATTTTGGTGCATTATAATAGCAGCACATTATTCATTCGTGGCTCTGCTAAGCAAGAGTGTAACGCACAGGCAGGTTAAAGACAACAGCAACAAACTATCAATAGGCAATTAAGAAGAGGGCACCGGAGAAATAAGTCTTAAAGAGTTAATGCTATCCTCTGTAAAAGTTCCAGCGTTACAGTTTTGTTTAATGTTTTAATTGGAAATGTTCTATGAGGTGGCTCCATGTCCCAAAGATTTGACAGTGACATCACTATTTTGGATTTTTACTTGCGACTCTTTGTGGCACAACAAAAAAACTGGCCACAACTAACTTCCCTATGAAACAACTTTCCTCCAAATATTTTTCACACAAGGACATTTTAGTAATGCAATAAAACTCACACTAGAATAAAAGCTATAAAAACATATATGAAGGCTGACTATGTAACATCTACTACATGGGATTTACCTGAGCTACATCAGTGTAGTTTTTAGTTAATGTTTTGGAACTCACGGTTTCTGGATAACACTTTCTGCCCATAGATGTGTTCACATGAATGATGTGTTTTGGATGTCAGACTCCTATGATGCACATATGTGTCACTTGAAGGCAGCATGGACAATTTGGATATATATTTTTTTTAAAAGGCTCACAACTGAGATCTGATTGTCGTCGTTCATTTGAAAGAGCTCTTCAAAATGATTTATTGGTTCATGAATGTGACACATTTACTAGTTTCAAGTCTCATAGTTAACCTGTTTTTGTTGACTATCATCTATAAAGTAAGTGCATTCCAGTAATGGTTTACCTCTGCATTAAGCAGTCTTATGTTGCCCTCCCATCCACCTGGAGAATGTCCAGCTGTGCAGCAGCCAGCTGGTAATTTGTCAGTAGTACCACCCCCAGCACAACTCACCACAGGGGGAAAAAGAGAAAAGAAAAATAGAAGTGACTCGACCATCTATCAGCAAGCTTAGCTCCACATCTAAAGTTGTGCATTTTGTTTGTAGTCCTTCTTCTCAACTTCATATACCAAGTCAGGAACTTCCCCAGGTAGTCATTATATCTTGTATTGGAAAGTAAATATATCTGTGATCTGACTTGCTGCTGTATCGTTTCCTGTTTTCTCATGTTTTTGCTTTTTTTGTTTGTCTTTTTTTATTAGTTCATTGCAGGGCATAATTCACTTGGAAGACTGGAAGGATGTATTTCTATTTAGTTACTGATTCAAACATTAATGAAAACAATTCCTTCAATTTAATGAAATATTTAATTAGTTAGTTAGTTAATTGGTTGGCCAGTTACAACCAGTAATATAATTGTTCTGGTTCTTGTGGTCTGTCTGACTCTGCTGAATCTGTTTTCTGTCCACAAGGACAGGAAAGCAGTCAAATCGATTTAGATTTATCTTTATCTTTATCTTTATTTATCCTCAGATTTATCTATTTTACTACCAGTACCAACCAGTTTTTAGCATAGTTTGGATAAATTTAATATTATCTTTCCTTTTTTTTTTAAAGTTACTTGTTCTCTTAATTTTCTTTCCTGGCTACTCATCTAAACACTGGTTTACAACCAACAGAAAAAGTCTGGCACAGGTTCCTGTACATCTAAGGTATTAGACCAGCTGGCCTGGCTCTCTGTGATACAAAGCAAGGCAAGTTTATTTTTATAGCACATTTAATACATGAAGCAACCCAATGGGCTGTTCATAATCAAGCCAGGAAAGACTATGCTGGGTTACATATAGGACAAACATCACATCATAAAGAAAAATATTCAATGCCGTCATCATTAATGTACATTTTCAAGACAATAAATTAAATGTAATAATCTCCCACAATGAGGCAGTCTAAGTAGAGTTAAGGTACCTGCTTCCAGTAGTTCAGGGGTCCGTTTCATGAAGCAGGTTCAACAAACTCTGAGTGTAACCCTGAACTCTGAGTTAATCTACTCGGAGATACGAAACTCTGAGTTTTCGGTCCCAGAATAGCTGATTTGAGTTGGTTTAATCACCTCAGGTTAGTTCAACCCGGGGTTTTACACTTGAGCAACCATGATAAAAAGCCAGCATCAATGGAGCACTGATTCGACGAGTCATCATGGCATCGTAGACGCGAGGGCGGGGCTGCATTCGCCACTGAATGGAACTATATCTTCTAAAGCCTCATATGGCAAGTTTGAACTGCTGCCACAAAACAAACAAAAAAGAAACGAAAGAGGGGGAGGAAATTGTTTAAAAAAAGTAGGAGAAAATTAAGGAAAAATATATGTTTTTTTTTGAGTTTGTTAAAATTTTTTTTATTTATTAAAATTATATAAAAAAAAATTAAATTATTTTAAAATTTTCTTCATTTGTGCATATTTGAGTAATATATATGAATATTCAGGCCAAGCTGTAGCTTCCTTAACATGACTGACTGATACCGGTTACGCGGGGTGGGACCAAGATAAAGGACAAACACGCGCGGATGGGAGGACCCCCTCTTTTAGAAACAGAAAAAAGGGACCTGACTCTATTAAATAGAAGATTTCCTCAGAGACAAACAGCCATCAGCTAAACAGACGTTTGCTCCAGAGTTCAGGAGGTTTTTTTTGTTTTTAAGCTCTAGAGGATGGCAAGTTGGGAGAAATGTGGTTATGTTCAGCGTGGGAGTTTATTTGTTGTACTTGATGAATTGACTTGCCAGAAGTGGTTGGATTATAACTTCAGGAGCAGAAAAAAACCTCAACTTTGTGTGTGAACTTCACTCCTGACAACTTCACGAAGGCAGTAAAGTGTTTTTTTCTCAGGGATTACTTCTGAAATCTGACGCAGTTCCTACTATAAAAACGCGCATGGACAGACAATAGCACCGGTGAGTGAAACACATCTCTCAGCTCAATGCTAACTGTTAGCCTATGATTTGTTCGCTAATTTACTTACTTGTCAGGGGTCTCTGTGGTACTTCTGTGGTATACTGTGTGTACTTCAAACTCCATGTCAGACTCTGGCTTGAGTGCATACAGCCCCATAACAGGCTGCTCCGTTTTATCCCATCAATCGGAGTCCGGTTATCCATCAAAGTTTACAAATAACATCCATGTGAGCTGCCAGTGCTATAAACAATTCTGTGACCCTTCAGAATCAGTGTCTCTTCCGGGGCGACGTCATGAAATGGGCGTAAAACATGTTGCAATTGCTCAAGCGCTCTGTGGATCAGTACAGTCAGCCATCTTACTTCCGTCTTACAAATAAGACGCATAGAAAAACTGATATTTACACCAAATTAGTTTCTATAGTAGCGATGGGAACGTGTTTAGCTTATAAATGCCTGTATTTGATTTTTGGAACGTTTGAAAAGCATGATACAGCTCCTTTAGGATGAAATATAACCGTCGCATTTCTCAAATGCCCTGCATTTCCAATGAAAGAAAAAAAAAATCTATTTGCGAAAGAACGCAGGGTATGCTTTGAGGGGAAAACATACGGCAACATGAAAGAAGTCACAACTGGTATTGAACCCCAGCCTGCCGGATGAGAGACGTGCGCCTTGACACCCAGAAGTAGAGACAGCTATAAGGTTAGATAATCAGGTGAGAGCATCTTTCGGAAACAGAGAGACAGGACTTCCAACTGTCACATACGGTTGATAATATCACAAATATACGGACGGATCAGCTTGTGTGTGTAGATAACTGACTGTGATATGTAACTGTAACGCCAGACATGACAACTGTCGGGAAATGAAACTTCTATTCATGGTCTGATAACGATCTGAATGTTTAACTCTCCGCAGTCATGCAGCATCTTCATCCCTGAAATCCTTATCGAAAGGACATGTCTGTAACCTGCCGACTCTTATTAATTTTTAACATGTTTTATTTGAGACGGCAGCAGCCAAAACTCACCGCTGATTGAATGAAACAGCAAGTGTGGCTAAAAGTGGGCGGAGACAGCGAGAAACCCAAGGTTTCTCCACATTAACCTGCTCCTGACCAAGTTAGTTTCAGAGAGTCTGTTACCATGGTAACTGACCGATGGTTTAAGTTACCGGTCTTCATGAAACAGGCTAGAGTTAATCCTCTTTTCCTGGGTTGAGTTACCTACCTCTGTGTTACGGAAAACTCAGAGTTCCCAGAATTTCAGGGTTAAACAACTCAGGGTTTTCATTAAACCTGCTTCGTGCAACAGACCCCGGGAAACCTGGATGGTGTCATTTAAAGAAACACAGAATAATCAGACAGACTCAAGATTATTAGAAATATTTTATACATCTTACTGTATGTATTTGGACAGTCGATTTTGCTCACATACCCTTCAGCAATCCTAGCCAAAGTTATCTAAAAAGAGAAGGAATATATGTGACGCTGAGATACACACCACAGCAGACTGACCAGAAGGTATAAAGATAATAATACTAGTTTTTTTAATACATTAAATGCTAAACTACACCAGAGCTTATTAACTGAGGTATGGTAGTTGTTTCGCCAAATGTGTTTTATGACATTAAATTCAATACTCGCTAAAATATTAAAACATAGATAGACAAAGCAGATTGTAAATTTACCACTCCAATATTTACCAACTATTTTGAAGTAAAGGTGTATATTGAACAAGTTTATTGCTTGACCAACACATTCAAGCTTGTGGCCTTAATCTGAATCATCACAATACAAGTGTGGCTGGAGCGGCCTCTTTCAACATTTTCCCCTCTCTTAGCTCTTTGAAAGTAGGTAAAGTTGTGCCAAAAAAGTCTTTGACTGCAAGCACTTTTTTCCTTCACATTCAGAGCATGTGACAGAGTGAGGGCAGAGAGTGATTTGTTGCCCTGTGCTGTTTGAATTTGTAAAGAGGCACCTCAATGTGTTTGTCAGTGAGCTGTAGCGCTTCCACAAGAGTGATCTGCTGATGTGGCAGAAATCAGGTGTAAATACCAGAAGATAAACAGGTAGAATCTCTCACAACTGTTTAACAAGTTAACATTTCAAATGCTGATCAGACATGGAAGAGACAATGAAAGAAAGAAAGGAGAGTATTTTGTGAATGAAAAGATATCCTGATGATGTCGACTTAGATCTCCAAAATATGTCTAAGGACAAACAGTTATGTTTCAAAGGTTGTTTTTTTTTTCTTTGTCCTTAGCTTGAATTCTTTGGAAAGATAATAACATGCCATCTCTCATTGTGGTCTTTCCTCTAACCTTAAGCTTTGCAGAGCAAGTATCTTTGAGGTGATTAATACTCACTATAAACTTAGGTTTTGAAGAATCTTTTCTTTTTTTTTAAATGTGCAGCATTGGTTCAGTGGTCATATCATTTTTTTTTTCCTTTTTGGAACAATATTGTAAAATAAAGAATTCACCTGTCTTTCGATCAGCCAAGACCTTTTTGCAGGAAGCAAAGCTCCTCAAACTAACATAGCTGGAAATGCTGCCGAATGGTTTGCTTAGCCCATTATTTACTGTGACAACAGGTACAGATGTCAGTGGATGGACATGTATTGGTCAAGTCACACCTTTTCCTCGGTTTGTAATGACTGGTGAAGAGCAGCATTAGAACTGGCACAGTGGCACATACACAAATTAATTACTGTCTAGTCAAACCTAATCTGATTCTTACCTCAGTTTCCCACCAGAAGCAGCTGGTGCGCGAAAAGAGCTGAATTTTTGAGAAAAAAAATTTGCCATCTCAACACATCAAGTCTGTTGGGGGGGGGGGGGGGGGGGTGTCTTCAAATCCATTTTGCTTGGGGCCCCATAATTCCTTGAAATGGCCCTGACAGAGAAATAAAACAAGCGCACCTAGTTGCGTACATCACGGGTGCTACATGCTACGTCATATACCCGGCTGCATGTAGCAGCTTCTCTGGCAGAGAGCCCAGGTAGCGGCAGCAGCATAAGCTATAAAAAAATGGAGGGAGAATTCATCCCAAAGAAAAATAGTACAGGATCCATCATCTGTTGGTGGTTTGGATACCAGAGAGGATACTGACCAAATAACTGTCATATGCAGAGTACGTCACAAAAGCATCGCCACAAAAGGTAGTTGTGCCGTCACCACGTGAAACCATGTGAGGCGAGACAGCCAGTGAACAAAGCAAAATGAAAAAAAAAGGAAAAAAGCTCTCTCCTCACAAGGTTTGCTTTTCTTGACACAGAAGATCTTTTTTTATGTATTCTTGTCTTTCCACCGTAAACTTTTTTGTAACTGAAACATATGGAGAAAGGAGCAAATCACAAATACTTCTTCGCTTAAGAACCTACATGACATCGTGCTTCACATTCCAACCAACCAACTACTGTAATTAACACACGTACACGGCACAATACTTACAAAGACATATGGTTTTTGAGGCTCACGTGTGTGGAACGCATTTGGCGCACACATGAGTTGTTTCCTCACTTGTCTCTCTGATCCTTATGGTGCGTTCTTGGGATTCCGAGCACACGTGAGTTGGTGATGTCATTACCAGGTATTTTACATTCCAGTTGCACCAACTTAGCCTCGTGAGACCATCCCGATCTCACCAGCTTCAGGTTTTCACGTGCAGATCAGTCTGGCTACTTTCCGTTCAAGAGAATTTGGAGTAGTTCCCCAAACGAACGTCCAGTAAGCGTTGGCTTTGAGGCAGGTCGAGGTGTGACGCCACGAGAAGCAACAGTTCAGTCTAAACAACATGGCGGCTTCTAGCGCCTAGCGTCAGCGTGGCTATCGCTCAAGTTTTATCGGAATTACTGCCGACATGTTCCTTGTTTGCTAAGCTAACGAACCATTGCCGGCAGCCATAGATATCATTAGATGCTGCCTCCGACGCTGCTGTCCATTGGAGCGATGCGTCAGCTCGGCCACCATCTTAGGCAGGGGGAAGGCCCGTCTCCTCATTGCATTAATCAAGGTAGGCAGAGATCTATCCCCGATTAAATACTCCATAACTGACTAAATTTTCAACCCATTTTCAAGCCGTTTGTATTACTATAAATATCTGACATTTATGACAAAGCATAGATTATTTCATTTACATACACATACTTAGACACACCTACATGCATACATAGTGATTTTATTGCCTGGTACACCAGCGTGACCAACGCCATGTGTGAGACACATGGCAAGTCAGACTTGCCATGTGTCTCACACATGGCGCTGGTCAGGCAGCTTTTTTTTTTTTTTAATAATAAAAAAAAAATCCTGACCCTCTCTCTCTCTCTCTCTCTCTCTCTCTCTCTCTCTCTCTCGCTCTCGCTCGCTCTCTCCATATATATATAGTCGTGGAGCACAAATATAATGAATAAAGAAATAAGCTATATCAAATCTTAAACCAGAACAAAACCCACAAATTGCCATAATAATAAAAATATAACATAACATAAAACCGTTATTCATTCATTTTCTGCTGTAGTAAAAACTACAAATTTGAACACATAAAAAGCAGTTTGAATGTACCATAACAACAGAATTTATTCATCCTCTTCATGCTCATCATCCAGTTCTGCTTCAAGTAAATGTGAGCTGATTTTAGCTACCACGTGTAATTTTTTTTTTTTTTCACAGGGCCTTTATCAGGTTTGTATTTCTGGTGAGTCTACATAAATAAATAATATTCTACATTCTTCAGGTACTTAAGAATAACTCATCCATGTGATGTTTAAAAAAATTCTTCTCAGAATATTTAATTTTAACATCAAGGATGTGACACTAATTAAGTTTTAAATGTTTATATGAGTATAAATTCAAAAAGGAAAACTTTCTAAGAGTTTCTTTTATAATCATTTAGTGGCACTGAAATATTTTGATCATGTGAGAAATTATCATGATACAAACTTTGCAAAAATGTCAGGAAAAGTAAAACTAGATGGTATCAGTCCTTTCAAACGAGTTGACTGTCCAGTTCTGTCCAAGTCTTCAGGTCTGAAATGAGCTGCAGGAGGCTGAATCTTTCTGCGTGAAGTCAAAGAACAACACCTAACCATAGATATGGACCTAGCTGCTTGTAAGAAACCCCTGCCCAAGATGGCGGCCGAGCCGACGTACGCTACAGGTCCGAAGGCGGCATCTAGTGTTTATATCTATGGCCGGCAGCAGCAAGAGTAGGCTGGCATGTGGTTGTGTTTTCGTTGTCGCTCTGTTAGTTCGTCATATGCTTCTTTGATCTGATTGGTTGATTTGGCCCGTCTATCACCAACATAAGTGGTGATAGACAGATGCCTTATCCAATCAGCTAACCAGTATTTTCGCCCCTTCCCAAAACTACTCCAACGGATGATTCCCAGATGGATATATGAGAGCAAATCCATCTGGTGAAGTCAGGTTAGCACCAACTCAGGAAAAAATAGACATCTCCAAACCAGCCGATTTGTGAGCTAGAACAGCTACAGTAGACATTAACAAATTTCTTGCAAGAAAAACAACACAGACGTTATAACAATGTTACCATGACAACAGCAGCCAATTTCATTGTGTGTGTTTAAAAAGTTTAACATATATTCACGTTACGTTTTAAAGAAAAAAAAGACAGCCGTGAGACAATAACAACTCGGTGCTCTTTACACTTGAAACTTATGAACAGAAAATACCTGTTTAATAAATGGAACAGGACGCAGCCATCTTCAAATCTACATTCTGGGGGTCCTCTGCAAATTACGAGCCCGTATCTTGGAAAAACGAGCTTATTACGTCACTTCCTCTGAAAATTACCTCAGAAAAATACGTTCAGAGACGACTGGAATGCACGATTAGCTCGCAACATTGTCGGGGGAAAACCAACAAAGATTCTTGTGAAGGTGTGAGCACTCACTCGCTTGCATAACTGAGCATACGTTTTAACAAAGAGCTTTTTAAGGAAAAAGATGTATCACACTAATTAGATCTGATCCAAACGTGGGGGGGGGGGGGGGGGGGCGGGGGGGGGGGGGGGGGGGAGAGGAAGCAGGGAAAGAGAAAAAGGAGAAGGGAGAGGGCGGAGGAGAAGGGAGAAGAAAAAAAAAAAAAAAAAGAAAAGAAAAAAAGAAAAAAAAAAAGAGAAAGCGGGAAAAGGGAAACGGACAGGAAGGAGGAACTAAACCACGAAAAGGGAAGAAGAAGAGGAAAAAAACAAAAAAAAAACGAAGAGAAAAGAGAAGGAAAAAGGGGAGAAAGGGAAGAAGGGGAAAGAAAAAAAAGAAAAAAAAAAAAAACAAAAAAAAACAAAAGAAAAAAAAAAAAAAAAACCCAGAAACAGAACAGGGAAAAGGAGGAGAGGAGGGGGGGGAAAAACAGGAGGGGAAACGGCCTAAGAAACGAAATAGAGAAAAAGAAAAAAAAAAAAAAACGAAAAAAAAAAAAGCAACAAAATAAAACAAAAAAAAAGCAAAACAAAAAAAACAAAAAAAAAAAAAAAAAAAAAAAAAAAAAACAGAAAAAAAAAAGAAAGAAAGAGAAAAGGAGTCACAAAACGACAAAAAACAAACGCGAAAAGGAGAAAAAAAAAAAAGAAAGGAGAAAGAAGAGAAAAAAGGAAAAAGAAAAAAGAACAAAAGAACAAAAAAAAAAAGAAAAAAAAAAAAACAGAAAAAAAAAAGAAAAAAGAAAAAGGAAAAAAAAAAAAAAAACGAAAAAAAGAAAAAAAAGAGAGAAAAAGGAAAGGGAAGAAGAGAAAAAAAGGAAAAAAAAGCGGACAAACCCCCGGAACGCCAAGGGGGGCGAGGAGGGGGGGGGACAAGGGAAGGACCCTTTAACTGTTTTAAGCATGAAATAACTTACTTTTACTATCAAATTGTTTATTCCCTTTTTTAATGTAAATTATTCACACCATGAACTAATTATTTCTGTCTTTTACCAAAAAGGCATAACAGTAGTAGTAGGCACTTTTTGTTTTAAAATTACATGATTATTACACTGCTTTAACTGTTCAATAAATACAGTTTTGATCAATTTGTTTAGTCATGATTTCACACTTTTGGCATGAATGTTTAAAATGAGCAAATATTAAAGCAGTATGAACAGTGATGTTTAATGTAGACACAGAATCATCTTATTGATGTGATTATATGCATCAAAGCATTAATTCAAGGCGAAGGTAAAATATTGAGATATATATCGTGTATCGTGACATAAAAATATTGGGATATCACGCAAAGGCAATATCACCCAGCCCGAGGTGCCTGATTGTTTATGAAAGTTAACTGAAAACATACCTTTTAATGTGACTTAATTATTTGCACATGTCAAATATAAACAAGGCAGCCTATCTACCTTCTCCTTGGTGTTTCTGTGATGCAGGAGCCTAACTGATTGTCTTTACTTCATCAAGAATTTTGTTATTTCAGAGAAATATTTGAATCTAGCACAGGATTGAGGCTAATTGTAAGAAAGAAACAAACAATAAGGTTTCAGCCTTTCTCTATTACATTGATCAATTTATTGACTTGCACTGTGTTGTGTGTTTGATTAGTCCAAGAGAAAAAAGTTAGCAAACTTATCTGAGCTTGACGTGTACACAGGGCAAGAGTGGGAAAGTATTCTTTTCTATCTTGACTTGACTTTGCAGTACATGCAGAATAAAAAAGGTTATGCTATTTTATGTGAAATTTTAGCAGTTGCAAGCTAATATATACCATTGTTTGCATGCATGAAGCTGATACACACTCCTGCTTCCATAATGTTTGACTCTCCAGCTCTGTTCTGTGTGCTTGTGTCACCAGTTTGTTTTATGCATTGGCCTTAAGACAAGCATCATATTTTTGCTGCTCACACTTTACAACTCTAATGTATGAATTTGCATTGTGATTTGCAGATGTGCAAATGGATTTGTGTATGTGTTTTGCATCATCATCGGCATTCATTGCACTGCAACAAGGTAATGAAAATGAGAGGATTTAGGTGTCCTTTATTCTACTGGTAAAAGAGAGACAGGATGCGGGCAGAGGGAGGATGATATGCAGCAAATGGCCATGGGTTTGTACTGTAAATAGAGCCTCTGCAACGATGACCTTCAGCTTCTCTATGAAATGTGCTCGCTTAGCTGTTGAAGCTACTTGTCTATGGAGAGAAATTGGATTCAGTAGCAGTTACAAATGTGTTAGCCATTTTTGAGTTACTTTGCGTACCTGTAATTGTGTGGTGAAATCCACACACAAACATCATGCACCTGACTTGCGTAGATCTGATTACATTCTTGCATGGATCAGCTGCAGGGTGCATAAGCATTTTTGGCTTGGATACATCACAGTTTGGGTTTAGTGGTTAGTTGTCCCCATACTTTTGGTCTGATAGCATATGTTAACAAACAGTACATGACTTGTTTTAGAAAACAAATCATCAATAATATTCTTAACTGGTGTTTGAAAAAAACAAAGAAAGAAAACAAATACCCAAGACTGTCTGGTTTCAGGTGTAAAGCAGTCAAAGGTTAATCTGGCGGTTTTCTGTGTATTAGACGCAGCAGGCTGTATTCTGTAGGTGCTGTACCTAAAGGTCAGTCACCCACTTGGTATTAAGGTGGCGCAACACGTTACTATCGCTTGACATGTTTTGACTTTTCCTACTCTGAGGTGATTTTGAATCCTTTATAAGGAAATTCAGATTTTATTAAGTGTTCAGTAACTTTGTTTCTGAACACCCAATGATAAAAAAGCTATATGTAAGGATTGAAAACTGTCTGAAACTTCTGAAAGGAGGATAAATGGGTTTTGTTGGATTCGGTTTACTGCTGTGACAAGGCATCCAACATGCCCAAAATCAGCTTCTCTTGCTGAGATAATGCCAAATTTAGATTTTTTTAAATTTGATATTAGTAATAACTTCGTTATTTGTGCAGTATTTTAAAAAAGATCAATCAATGTCTTTGCAATAATGCATTAATTTTGATAATCCTAAGAGTCCAAAAGTATTTGATAAATGTAGGCTGCATACTTTTTTATAACAAAGATCTGGCAACCCCCTGAAACCATCCTGCAAAACCCTTGGGGGTCCCAACCTCCAGTTTGAGAACCATTGTGTTAGAGCAAGCGTTTCATGGGTGTTGGCCTGTGCCAGGTGGCCATTTAGGGGGCCTGTTCCTCCTGAGTGTTGGTTGGGCCTTCTGTCGGGGCCCGGGGGGGTTGCTCCTGGGGCCGGTCTCAGCCCTTTGGGGCCTGTGCCCCTGAGACTGTGGAGCGCTTCAGCTGGGGCCATTTTCTGCCAGCCGCTGGATGCATGTCCGTCTCTTTGGGGTGGCGGCAGGGGCGGAGCTATGGGGTGACCCAATCACTGACCACCCCCACGCTTTAACCGGGCAACACTCAAGCAGTTACAGAGACCCCCAAGCTGCTTCCAAACCACGTTCCCTTCTTATTTTAGACACTAGCTACCCTGTACAGTTGGAATTTTTAAGATCGGACATGCAGAAGTTGAAAATTTCTCTTTTAAGCTTTTCCCGCTGAGATATTGCGATTGGGGAAAGAAAACTTCTGCTTCACAGGGGGGACCTCAAACTGCTTCCTAACCACTTTTCCCTCTTATATTACACTCTAGCTACCCCATACAGTTGGATGTATATATAATATACATGCATGCCCTCTGAGGTATCTACTTATGGCCACCCCTATGTGAGTAATGGTCTCTCCCTGGCCACCCCACTGAAAAATTTCTGGCTCCGCCACAGGGTGGCGGCTGGGGTCCAGGCCTTTAGGCGTTTGCTGGTGGCCTGAGTCTTGGGCCGTGCAGGCTTCTTCCGGATGCAACAGTTCATTGTGTATCCATGTTTTATTTTCTTCCTTCTCTTCACTCTGTTTTTTTTTCTGTTCCACCCCTTATTGTTTCTTTCCTTAGCCTTCTCCTCCTTCCCATCGGGCCCAGCTATATTATGTAAAATGCAGTTATAAACAAGCGTTCAATTAAATAACTTCTATAAATTTAATTTTGGTAAATAGAATTGTTGAGGTTGATCTCATTCTCGGTTCATAAAATGTGTAGTACGAAAGTACTGTATGTTGTGAACAATACTTTCCACTCTATACAGTACACACACTTAGATAGGGCTGTTGTTGCCATTGCAAAGTTGTCTTACCCTGACTCAGGACAATAAAGAACCAGGCTGGTGTGTACAGGATGGAAGAGGAACAACGCATGGACAACTGATTACGTGTGTGATGAGACCTTCACTTCTTGTGCTTAAAATGATGTGACAGACAATTCTTTGTATATTTATATCAGAAATGCTGAACTCCTTTCTGCCGCTGCCTACAGTAATTGATCAGTTTTATAATAAAGCCCAGAAAGACAATTGTTTGCCTAGAGAGTTATTCACTAAGGCTTTATTTGCTAATAATGAAGAAATTTCTACTCATATTTATGTGCAACCATTATTAAGTGTAACTTCTTTCCATATTTTTGTTTTAGAAAGAACATTAATTTCTCAATCTGGTAAAACAAGTTTTTCACCTTAAATGAAAAATACAGATGATGAAATGATCATATTATTAAAAAAAGAGAAGGTAGAAGTTTTCAGTGCCTTAAACATTATTCCTCTGTGACTTCCAATCTACCGACTTACACGAATGACTTTTTACTATAAGTGAAAAATTAACTTGCCACTGGTAATCAGGTGCATTATTCTGTTAACTTCATATTGTCAAATTCCTTAATGGTCCAAATAAAAGTGCATTAAAAGTCAATAAAGCTCCTGGAATTGATTTAAAACTATAAGGATGCTAATTTAATTAAATGCCCTCTACATACCTCTCAATGCTTTTGTTTTGCTTAGAGCACATATGCATGTGATTGTCAATGCTTAGTTGTTTTCTCTCCATCTCATCATAAGTTTGTGTTTAAATCACGTTCACATTACCACAAAGGAGTTCTGCTTTGGTTTTGAATTAGTTTAAGATAGTTAAATGTGCCTCGTGGAGTTGTCTCCTAAATAAACAAATTCTTTATTTACATTCATGGGTGGTCACAAAATGCAATTTGTGGACCTGAGAGGTTTAACAAACGTGACAATCATATCACGAGTAAAACTTTTAGTCAAAGACTGTGCATTGCATTACTTATAGGCATTTGGACATGAACAGCAAAATTAGAAAGTGTCACAAATATGTCCCTAGTAAATCTTTATTTCCCATGTGCCTGTCATCACAGAAACATGACAAAGGGCATCGATAAATGTGCACCACATATAGCTACAAAATGTAGTTTAATCTCATCAAAAAACATTGGAATTTTAAATTAAACATTTTTGGCATTAAGCAGACTTTTATATGCTATAATCGGCAACAAA
>JALJCO010002608.1:0-12746 GCA_023101725.1 Atherinomorus stipes
AACTTTGCCAGTAAGTAAATGCACGTATATACTCCTAGAAATAAGGTCCAGGTTGAAAAAAAAGAAATTTATCCTTTAATGTGAGCAAAACTGTCGGTTTTTTCTGTGAACCCTGATGGTATCAGTTCCCATGTGACATGTTACCAGCCAATCGTGCTTCGCTGAGCGTGAGATATGAGTGACATCTATGTGTTGATTGGCTGAACGGTAGCTGCACCCGCCCAGGAGACGCTCGGACAGGAAGGCGAGCGAGATTCAAAACCAAAACAACACGACGGAGAAGGACACATTAATATAAATGATAAATGAGTAGAAGCAGGATTGACTGCTTCGGTTGCACCGGTCACAACTCGGTTAACAACCACCACGGCTGAACGATGCCAGAGCTGCACAGCGATTTTTGCTGTAATCGGCGGAACATGAAAACAGCACACTGGGAGTTACTTTTCACAAGTAAGACTGAGCATCACTATAAGTTGTGTTTAGTGGTTAAAATATTTACCTGTAATAATCTGTGTACTTGTGACATCATGCCCAGCTAGCCAGGCTCATGCACGTTTAGTGCTCACTGTTAAAGTTCTGTCATAAAAATAAATCTATGAAACTTCATAAACCTACATACGTATCAGCTGTGTAGATTACAGCTGATATCATGATGCTGCTGTAGAAATAAGCCTGGTGTGACTGGTATTACACTGTTTGAGAGTATTTTACACAGGAGACATCACACAGAAAATAATTTAATCCAAGATATTTCTCATGTTTCATACCCTCCATTTATGGTCATTCACATCAGCACAATACTGATTTCACACTTGAGTGTATAAACTCCCGTATGTTGTTGAACATACACTGATACACTCTCAGAGCCAAAATGCCAGCAGTGACTGACAAGTGATAACTGGAGGTATGATGTATTAATGTAGATGATCAGACAAAATGATGTCCAAGTGACTTGTGTATATTAAGACGTTTGTCCGTTCTACCAGGATCATACATTGCCTGGTTGACTGACTTCTCTGAAGGTCATAATCCGCCAGTCTATGGTAAGAGTTTTAAGTCTGGAGTGAGAGAGAAAGAAAAGTAGGGAGGCAAGGGAAGACAAGATTTTACTGTAATGTAGTGTTTTCTGGAGGATCTGAGGGAGGAAAACCTCATAAATGAAGAACTTAAGACAGGATATACTGTAGATAGAATATTTGTATTTTATTACAATTTAATGTTACTGATATTTTAGTGGAAGCTTCTAGTCTTTTATTATTTCTGTGAAACTAACACAACTATGAGTCACCGTTAACCCATTACGTACTAACGCAGCGAAGTCACGAGTGCCTCTGAGCGCTTTTAAACAATAGAGTGTATATATTTCACGCATCACTTATGAAGGGTGTACGATAATTTCCCTCAAAATACGATAATTTTGAGTCTCTGGTAATATTAATTCTATATTTCCCACCTGGCAACACTGGCGCGTCACATACTAGCAAACGGATATGAACCAGACACGAACACATCGGGTGTTTTGCATGCATCATGGAGGATTTAGCAAAGAAGTGCAAGGAAACATTACCAGAGGAAGAGAAGATGAGAAAGAGAGGAAGGGACAGAACAAGATTACTGTGAGCGCTTTGAGTGCCTTGAAAGGCGCAATATTAATCTAATCCATTATTAAGATTCAAGATAAGACTGTCTTTTACTGGCTGGAGGAAATCACCGTACAGGTACGATGAAGATGATGAAGTTTAACCATCAATAGGGGGGTCACTGAGAAAACTGATCAAAATTCTGGAGTGTGTTTTAATGTCAAGTTTGCAGGTGATTTAGTTTCGTCAGAAGTGAATGTAAAACCTTCATGGAAGTTCAGTGATGCTCAGCCAAGATGATGCAGGTGTGGATCTAGTTTCCACACTTACCAGTTATAGACCCTGGTGACCGAAGTGACCCGGCGCCGTGCTGGCAGAGCTACCCCTAACCCCGCTGCTTTCCTCTACCTGATGATGAACGTGCTTGTTGCAGACGTTGCACAGATGATGCTGACACTCTACCAGAAGCTGAGAGGAACCAGTACCAGGAGAACTGAGCAATGATGACGACTGGGGTTGAGCCCGAACCCGGCTCCGGGTCTCCCCCCATGACGCAGGAGCTTCCTCTCACCAAGAACCGCTTAAAGGAGCCCTATCGTGAAAAATGGAATTTTAAGAGCTTTTCAGCATGTTACTGTGTTATTTCCTCATAAAAACTTCATTTAAGTTTTTTTTTTTCTTCATTTGTGCATATTTGAGTAATTTATATGAATATTCAGGCCAAGCTGTAGCTTCCTTAACATAACTGACTGACACCGGTATACGCAACGAGGTGGCACCAATCATAAAGCCACAAACACGCATGTGCAGCATCGTAGCAAGACGTCCTCTTGGTTGAACAGAAACTCTTAGAGAATCCTAACCGATACACACTCTCTGAGGAAGAAACTAACAGCTGCAGGAAGATTTCCTCAGAGACAAACAGCCATCAGCTAACAGACGTTTGATCCAGAGTTCAGGAGAAAAACTTTTTTTTTTCAGCTCTAGAGGACGTCAATTTTGGAAAACTGTGGTTGTGTTCGGTGTTGGGAGTTTATTTGTTGTACTGGACGAATCCACTTGTCAGAAGTGGTTGGATTATAACTTCAGGAGCAGAAAAAGCCTCAACTTCGTGTGTGAACTTCACTCCCTGACAACTTCATGAATCTCAGGCAGTAAATTGTTTTTTCTCTGGGATTACTTCAGAAACCTGACGCAGTTCCTACTATAAAAATGCCTCACAGACAGACAACAGCACCGGTGAGTGAAAACGTCTCCTAGCTCAATACTAACTGTTAGCCTATGACTTGTTTGCTAATTTACTTGCTTGTCAGGGGTCTCTGTGGTACTTCTGTGGTACTGCGTGTACTTCAAACTCCATATCAGACTCTGGGTCGAGCGCATACAGCTCCATAACAGGCTGCTCCATTGTATTCTGTCAATCGGAGTCCGATCATCCATCAATGTTTACAGATAACGTCCATGTGAGTGCCGTGCCGGTGCTACAAACAATTCTGTGACCCTTCAGAATCAGTGTCTGTTCCGGGGCGACGTCATGAAATGGGCGTAAAACATGTTGAGATTGGTGGAGAGCTTCGGTGGATCAGTACAGTCAGCCATCTTACTTCCCTGTTGGAAATTAGACGCATAAAAAACCCTTATGTTTAACATCAAATTAGTTTCTATAGCGGCGATGGGAACATGTTTAGCTTATTTGACTTTTGGAACGTTTGAAACCCATGACAGCTCCTTTAAATCCGGATTTTCCTCACAGTTGGGGTGTTAACCCTGACTGTGGGCAGTATAGTGGGCGGTCCCAGGCTCGCCTCCGTTTCACCTCAGCATCCATTTCTGGATCTTTCTCATGCTGATAAAACTAACCCCCTGACCTGACCACGCTGGCCCGAACCCGAGCAAAATGATTGAAATTAAGCCTGAACTCGACCCGTCCGGTTCGGGCAAACATCTTATGCTCTACTTCACATACTCGTGAATGTTTTAGAAAAACTTACCAGTGAGTAAATGGTCTGAGCAGACCCTGTACTGGTCCAGGTTGCGGTTTTCAGGTCAGCCCTGCACAGCGCAGCCAGCCAGACCTTCCTCAGTTTGCTCCCCTGGGTGGCCATCATTTTAAAGAAGCACGGCACCGTCTCCTTTCTCATTTACGGTGGAATTGAACATGTAAGCTGCCAAGACAAACAGAATTAATTCTCAAAGTTTTTATTGCAAGTGCATTCCAGAATGAATAATCCTCAAATTTTTCATTACACTCTGTTTTCCATTTTTCCCACCACTACACAAGATGAAATGTTATGATCCCTGATCATGATGACCAGAGAGCTGACTGTATCAGGTTCCAATATTAATGTGAGGGGTCAATAACACTCAATAGGTTTCTGTTATTACTTCTAAATATTTTTTAAATCGTGCAATAAATATTTTACAATTAAAATCACATTTGTAAAGATGAATCTATATTTTTATTACCTCTTAAGGCCCACCTGCAGTACCATCACGGCCCACACTTTGGGAATCACTGGTATAGACAGCTTGCATGAAATATTCTCTCAAGGTTATAATGGTTCAGTATGACCATTGATGTTATATTGATTATGTGTATGCCTAAATCCTTCTGTGTCCCTTTGGGTGAGGAGGGGCATGCCTAGAAAAAGTTTGACCTGAGGAAGATCCGATGTGATCGAAATGTTGTTGGAATAAATGAGCTGGGAGTACTTGTGCAGGCTTTTCCTTTGATTTTTCATGTCTGCGGCAGAAGCCTTGCACCTGGTGATGTGTGTGTGTCTGTAGTGATAAATTATGCTTTAGGTGCTTTTCAATTAAAATGACCATTTTTTAAAACTGATACCAATAACACACATACATGTACCTAATTCCACCAAATCAAAAATTCCAACTGTATGGGTTAGCTTGTGTCTAAAATAAGAAAGCAAAGTGGTTTGGAAGCAGTTTGGGGTCTCCATGTGAAGCAGCAGCTTTCTTTCCCCAATCACAATATCTCAGCGAGAAAAGTTAAAAGTGGGATTTTCAACTTCTGCAATTTCGATCTTAAAAATTCCAGTTGTATGGGGTATAAGTTATCGGGGCAAGTTGTTATGATATTGGACTTATTGGGATGATGTAATAATTTCCTTTTATCAACCCGATATAATTGTGCATTCCGAATTAAAATGAATTATTATTATTATTTTTATTATTATTGGAACAGATTGCATGTTGTGAAAAATGCTGAAAGAATCTAGTTGTACTCTTGTAGATAGTGACCCTGCAAGCTTCACCGTCTCTGTAAAATCTCCGTCTGACATCTGTCTTTAGAGGTGAGCTGAAGTCAGACGGTGGTCTTCCAGGAGTCTTTTCCAGATCTTTTTAAAGTCCTCTAATGTGAGGGAGGCATAAGTTATCAACTGACCTGTAACGTAAACATGGAAAGTATGTAAGTAAACTTAACAGATGTGTACTTCATGTACAGCAATAAGGGGAAAAGATGGGGTGCTTTGTAAAATGTCAGATAATAAAGCAACACTGCCCCTTGATACACGCAGCTCACGCAGGCTGCGTGGGGCCTCAGGTTACCAGGAGGGCCTCCACTTGATAGTTCATTGTATGGCAAAAATATATACAATATATATATATATATATATATATATATATATATATATATATATATTATCTTGGCACTGATATAGGTGCGCGAGTGGCATGACCGCACTGTGGGTCCTCTAAAACAAGTAGTTTCCATTACTGTTTTAAAGTCACAGCGAGACGGATCACGACTCTTCTGCTGCAACAAGTGATGTTCCTGATGTGATCGTTTCACTGAAAGACAGCCACAGGAGCGCATGTGCCTCCCAGTTTCCCTCAATGTAGCCGTCTGCAGCTGCGCCTCTCAGCATCAAACCGGCACCTCGCAATTTCACATGACATTATAGTCATGCTGACAAGTAATTGTGTATTTGTGACACGTTAGTGCTTCACTGCTTTGAAGGAGTGACGACATAGCAGTAAAAACTGGTTCATGTAGGTGACATTACTGCACATGTAAATACTCTAAAGAAAAATGTCACTTTTTACAGCGGGGGGTTGTTTTGGCAGCTAGACCTCCCTTCCTCAGTCATACAGTTGGGTGCTGTAATGATATGCAGTTTACCCGGAGACCAAGTTGACTTCATTTTGATTGGCTACACCTTATTTGACTATAACCTTATTTAGAGAAAGTAGGTCAAGCTGCGGTCGGAGTTTGCTAAAGGCTAACTGCTAGCATCATGTGCATTTCAGAATGTGAGCTACGTTTATCAGACAAGACAGCATTTAGAAAATAAATAAACTTACAGGTAATGACAAGGTTGTGGCCCCCTCCCTCAGTGTTGCTGCAGAAGTTTGCTGTTAAATCCATTTGTTTGAAACCCCAGACCTGACTGCACAGAAGTTACTCAGCTCCACTCACACAGTTGAATCAGAACTGTAGTGAATTTTACGGTCTCACAGCGGTCTATTTTTCGTAAAATGCAGCGTGATTATGTGTTGTTTATTAAACACATGCACTGAAATTAGCTGTTGTTGTCATGGTAACAGTGTTATAACGTCTGTTATTTTTCTAGCTACAAATGTGTTATTTTCTAGCTGTTCTAGCTCACAAATAGGCTGTTTTGGGTAATTCTATTTTTTCCCAAGTTGCAGCTGGAACGCAAAATACCTGGTAATGACGTCATCAACTCGCGTCTGCTCGGAATCCCGAGACAACTGGAACGCACTGTCATTTCAACGGATGTCCACTTTTAATAATTTTAAGTGGATTCAGGTAAAATAGGCCCTCGGAAGTGGTATTGCTTCCCATAAACTGAAATTCCTTTGTCATTGTCAGTTAGAATAAAAAAACAACTTTTAAACGGCTACAGTTTATTTAGGTATAGATTTCTGGTTAACTAATCCCTTTCATCCCCTCACACACCTTTCTAAGGTGGAATTATGCATAAAAAATGTATAATTTTTCTTGATAAGAACTGATTAATGTCCATGTCTTGCAACTGAAAAGCTCTAATTCTACCATGAAATGTGCAGTAGTGTTTGAAAGACCCAAACTGGTCTGTAAACTAAACAAGATGTTTCTCTTCAGTTATAAGAAACTGCAGTGAGCTCTTCAGGGGCACGTCAGAGGCCTTAGTAATTTTTTTTACATATCGCCCAAACCTGAGGTGGGGCCTCATCTGACCCCTTCGCTTGGGGCCTCACTTTGGGTGGGGGCAGCGATGTAACGAAGAATGAATTGGCTTGCATATCTCATAAACCAATATTTAACTCCCAACAAAACATAGAAAATACATCAAATAATGTTTATGAGCTGACAGCATAACATCTTACAGGTCACTGCATCAGCATTGTCTGTTTTGTTTTTTTTAATTAATGAGGAAGTCTAGACTCTCATGTGACGATGTGACCATGATTGGCTCAGTTCTGAGGACTGCGGGGACAAATTTAAGCCGTCCTGACATTGCAGAGGAACAATGAGAATCCCCATAAACCAAATGTAAATGTGGCAGTTGATGGTCCTGTCACTGTGCCTCTGAGTGATCATGCACCCTGGCTGCTTGGTCACAGGGATGTTCCTTTGTCTGAATCGTCAACGTGCATGACTCTCACCTGGGAGTCTCGGTATAAAATCCCGCCCGGGCCCTCTGTAGTGTACCTTGCCACATATAGTTTGGTGGAGGGGGATTATGGCGGTGGGAGTGTTTTTCAGGAGTTGGGCTTGTCCCCTGAGTTCCAGAGAAAGGAACTCTGAATGCTTCAGCATACCAAGACATTCTGGACAATTCCATGCTCCCAACTTTGTGGGACCAGTTTGGAGCTGGCCCCTTCCTCTTCCAACATGACTGTGCACCAGTGCACAAAGCAGGTCCATAAAGACCTGGATGCAGAGTCTGGTGTGGAGGAACTGGACTGGCCTGCACAGAGTCCTGACCTCAACCCCATAGAACACCTTTGGGATGAATTAGAGCGGAGACTGAGAGCCAGGCCTTCTGGTCCAACATCAGTGTGACCTCACAAATGTGCTTCTGGAAGATGGTCAAAGATTCCCAGAAACACTCCTAAACCTTGTGGACAGAATTCCCCAGAAGATGAAGCTGTTCTAGCTGCAAAGGTGGACCAACGTCATACTGAACCCTCTGGATCAGGAATGGGATGTTACTGAAGCTCAAATGTGAGTCAAGGCAGGTAAGACAATACAGATCTGGGCATGAAAAAGTGCCCGCTTCAGCCGATTGCCAGCCACTTACCAGCAACTTGTTCTGCTAATTCAATCGCACAAGAGAAACGCCTGTGTGCCCAGGGGAAACTATTTCAGAGCATAAAATAGAACGCCCGGAACAAGGACATTTCCACACGCCATGTTTGACACTGTACGTGATGACGTATCAAGTGGACAAATCGTTCAGTTAAGTGATAAAGAGCAGTAATAGTGCACTATTACTGGACCACTTCTGGCAGAAAAAGGAGGAACTTTTTCATGCCGGCATCTGTACCCTTTTGTATGGTGAACCTCCATATTCCTCAGTGAGGAAACGTGAGGCTGCTGGTTCTAGGATGGCAATATCATCATACATGTATCGGTCCATTGTTTGCCACTTGTAGGCTGGTCATGGAGGCCAAAGGTTCAGGAGGGAGACCCAGACTCTCCTGTCCAGCTGCTGCTGGGGGATTCCAGGGAGGGCCGTAGGGATACATGATCAATGCAACAGGTCCTGGTTCTCCCCCAGAGTCTCCTCCCGTGCACAGAAAAACCTCCAAAGAAAGGCAGCCCGCATCTTTTTTTTTTTTCCAGTTTTTTTTCTGGACGGCCTGTCTTCAGCCCCCTCGGCAGGTCTCGTCCTCCTGCAGCCTTAGATCAGCGACGTGCGAGGAGTGTGTTTGTGTTTGAGGGTAAAGCCAAGCATTATCCCAACTGACTTGAAAAGGAGGTAATTGGTAAAGCAAAACTGTTCAGCACAATAAAGCAATCGGATTTCCATTCTGCTTGCTATGATGCTGGACAGGACAAGTAGAAGAGAAAAAAAGAAAAGGAGTTAATTATGACAAATGGTCCCATGAACATAATTGTTCATGCTTCCATCATCACGCAAAGCAGGAAAACCGAGATGACGAGCTCTGGTCGTAAATATGCTGCTTTACTAAAATTACCCACTTTTCGTTGGTCCAGCAACGGTCTCTGCATGAATCCAGTTACATGTCAGATTCTTCCTTAGCTTCGGCCCCTTTCCCTTCTGCGCCATCCCTCCTTTATCTTTACAAGAGCAGACAACTGCCAGATACGTTGCAGCCTCCAGCGTTTGTCACATTCTCCGCCTGTTCTTCCTGAGTCCCATGTGTGCTGTCACACTACCGTCAAGCCTGGGAGGTGAGGCAGAGATGCCACAGAGGAAATCTTCCAGACAAAATGTCATGTCCTCTCAGGTCCAGGTGACGTAGAGCTGCCATTTCCCTCACCGCCAGTATGAGCTGCACGTCTGGCGAGAGGTGTAATTCTGATCACTGTCGAGCACTGAACGATGCGTGATCACACAAGGAGAGCAGACTTCATGAAGAACCGTGTTTGTGTGGTCGTGTCAGAAGCTGTGAAGGAGCAGGATGAGAGCTCAGTGTCAGCTCGAGCTCGGATGATGTAAAAAGATTTCTCCAGGTATTGTTTCAGGTTGAGGGGATTTCACTAGGACTGCTTCTTAGTTAAACTTAGAAGAAGTACTGAAAGGACTGGACTGTCCATCATCTCCAAGTCTACGATGAGGTGGTTTTCTTTCCTTCTCTTTTTCTTTCTCCTCCTTCCCTGCCTCTTATCTCTCACAGTCATGTCTGTCTCTCAGTGGGATGTCTGTCTTAGATATGGTCTGTCTCTAAATTAATCACTCCTGTCCCTATCACCACCCAGTCCAGAGTCCAGCTGCTGAACTGGTCTGCCTCCAGTCCAGAGTCCAGCTGCTGAACTGGTCTGCCTCCAGTCCAGAGTCCAGCTGCTGAACTGGTCTGCCTCCAGTCCAGAGTCCAGCTCATGAAGTAGTGGGCTCTCTGGTGTCGAGAGAAGAAGTGGTAATGGGGTTTCCTGGAAGTCAAGGGTTCACCTGCTGAACTGGTTTACCTGCAGTCCAGAGTCCAGCTGCTGAACTGTTCTGTGTAGTGTAGAGAGTAGATGTGGTGAAGGGGTGTCTCTGGTCTCGTGAGTCCAGCTGCTGAACTGGTTTCCTGCAGTCCAGAGTCCAGCTGCTGAACTGGTCTGCCTCCAGTCCAGAGTCCAGCTGCTGAACTGGTCTGCCTCCAGCCCAGAGATCAGCTGCTGAACTGGTCTGCCTCCAGTCCAGAGTCCAGCTGCTGAACTGGTCTGCCTCCAGTCCAGAGTCCGGCTGCTGAACTGGTCTGCCTCCAGTCCAGAGTCCGGCTGCTGAACTGGTCTGCCTCCAGTCCAGAGTCCGGCTGCTGAACTGGTCTGCCTCCAGTCCAGAGTCCGGCTGCTGAACTGGTCTGCCTCCAGTCCAGAATCCAGCTGCTGAACTGGTCTACCTGCAGTCCAGAGTCCAGCTGCTTAACTGGTCTGCCTCCAGTGCAGAGTCCAGCTGCTGAACTGGTCTGCCTCCAGTCCAGAGTCCTGCTGCTGAACTGGTCTGCCTCCAGTCCAGAGTCCAGCTGCTGAACTGGTTCTACCTGCAGTCCAGAGACCAACTGCTGAACTGGGTTTCCTGGAAGTCAAGGGTCAAATGGTTGAATTGGTTGGCTCTAGTTTATAGAGTAGATGTGTTAATGGTTTTGCCAGTGTAGAGTGTAGATGATATAATGGGGTCTCTCTAGTCTAGAGAGAAGATGAAAAATGGGGTATATGTAGTGTAAAGTCTAGATGATATAATGGGGTCCCTCTAGTCCAGAGTCCAGCTGCTGAACTGGTCTGCCTCCAGTCCAGAGTCCAGCTGATGAACTGGTCTACCTCCAGTCCAGAGTCCAGCTGATGAACTGGTCTACCTGTAGTCAAGAGTCCAGCTGGTGAACTGGTCTGCCTCCAGTCCAGAGTCCGGCTGCTGAACTGGTCTGCCTCCAGTCCAGAGTCCAGCTGCTGAACTGCTCTGCCTCCAGTCCAGAGTCCGGCTGCTGAACTGGTCTGCCTCCAGTCCAGACCTCTCATCAATAGAAACCAGCAGAAATCCAGCAACAAGTGTTCAGGAAATGTTTATAGAGGTTCTAATTAGCAGGTCTAAGACAGACATGATTCACTTAAATCTGTTAAATGGTCACAATGCAAACAGCAAACGTAGCAGCATCTGTTGTAGCCATGTCATGTTTATTTCATGTTTATGTCCATGGTTTCTCTCTCTCATGCAAACATTTGTATCTGGTGACATTATGAAGACAGAAGTCATCAATCATGACAGACTTAAAGTGTGGCCTGAAATTTACACATAACCCATTCATTAACCCACAGCCACAGTTAGTGATCCAAGCCACATCAGTCAAGCTTAATTGGTGTAAGCCAGTGGAAACTGCTGTGTCAACATATCACCAGATCCCCGGGGAGGATAAAAATGCAAACAGTGAGCATCCGCTGGGGTTTAACAAATAAATTCCAGCTCTTTTGGTCACTTTATCCTGGATTTTCATTTTCATTTTACAGTTCTGATATTTGGAGGTTTGCAGCATCCTCAGATCTCAGAAGTTTTCAAATGAAAGTGACAAATTTTAAAAGGGGCCTCCGACTTGAAGTCCTTTGAAAGACAACTGATACATGTCAGTTTTCTGGGATAATGTTTTATACAGAGGTAGTAAAATGAAGGTGGACGCTGAGGTTCTGCTGAATCTATTTAATGGGAGAATGTGGTGCTTGAGTAAAGCAAATCTATAAAACTGACACATGGAAAGAATGGAGACCTGCATGTGGGTCCATTAGGCTGCAGGCTCTTGTAAAGCAAAGGAGGGCGTGATAAAAACTGAAAAATCTGGTTTAGGACTTCTGACTAACTCTTTCTGCTGAAACTGACCATTTGTGTCGCGCTCCGGTTCTGCTTAAATTCTCTCCCTGACAGTGTCATGGCTTCATAGCTTGCTGTCTAACTGCAGCCAACGTCAGCAATAAGGCCATATTTAATCACGACAGCATCCAACGGGCTAACAGGACCAGATCACCAACACCTCTGTTGTAAAAAGACACAAAATGAACCTTTTACAGACGTTTACCAGATGCTTGAAACTAATCATCCTGGTGTGTGAAACCTCTGCAGCTCCTTAAGCTGATACGGCAGGTATGTTTCTGTAGATAACGGGAGTATATTTATCCTGTTTTAATTCATTTCTAGCGCCTCCCACTGGAGAGAAATGAGAATTTGTGTTTTTCGCTTAAAGATGATCTATGTGATTGAATAGGAATGAAACCTCAGGTCTTAAATTTTTTAATGAAATATCATGAGATTTTACTAGTAGAAATAGGTCGATACCACATTTTTAAACGTAAATTTGATATCAGCATATGAAAATATCGCAAAATTTTAGTGAATTCTCATGAGATTTCATAACAGAACGATGAAATATGAGATTTTATTAGTAAAAGAGATCAATACCGCGTTTTTAAATGTCAATGTGATATCAGTATATGAAAATATCGTAGTATTTGAGAATATCAATATTTTTTCCAACTCCTAGTCTTTAGAAGTTTTAAAGTCTGTAAAAAGAAGTTTTTGAAGAAGAAGAAGAAGGTTTTTTTTTTTTGACTTTAGAAAACAGCAGGCTGATCAGTTAAATATCACAACATCGGTGGGGTAGCTCTATATCCGATACTCAATTTTAAAGCCGATATAGGCTGATATCGACTGGGGGCCGATTATATCGTGCTTCCCTAAAAATGCTTGTTTTGTAATATCTTTAAATGAGGTGATACATTGTTTTCTTTTTAAGACTATTCCACCACATCCTGATTATAGGAAATCGTTTCATTGTCTATGTTCAGACCATGTTTAGTCGTATGATAATATGCTGGTATTAAAATCTGCTTCATTGAAGATGGCACTGATTGATGATGTCAGCTCAGCGCCGGATTTCACCCGCCCTGTCTGAGAGACATTTCTCTGCTCGGAGGTAAATTGTTATATTGAGCATATGGTTGTGAATGTGTGTTGTTAAAACATTAGTTTAAAGCAGATG
>JALJCO010002609.1:0-250608 GCA_023101725.1 Atherinomorus stipes
AACCTTCTAAACAGATAGTAGAACCTTCTAACAGGGATAGTAGAACCT
Source organism: Atherinomorus stipes (assembly GCA_023101725.1). NCBI lineage: Eukaryota > Metazoa > Chordata > Actinopteri > Atheriniformes > Atherinidae > Atherinomorus > Atherinomorus stipes. Next base: position 49 of record JALJCO010002609.1, read on the forward strand.
TCTAAACAGGGATAGTAGAACTTTCTAAACATGGATCGTAGAACCTTCTAACAGGGATAGAAGCTTCTAAACAGGGTAGTAAAACCTTCTAAACAGGGACAGTAGAACTCTTCTAAACAGGGATAGTAGAACCTTCTAAACAGGGATAAGAGAACCTTTCTAAACAGGGTAGTAAAACCTTCTAACAGGGACAGAAGAACTCTTCTAAACAGATAGAACCTTCTAAACAGGGATAGTAGAACCTTTCTAAACAGAGATAGGGTAGAACCTTCAACAGGGATTGGAGGAGAACCCTTCTAAACAGGGATATAGGTAGAACCTTCTAAACAGGGATAGTAGAACCTCCTAAACAGGGATAGTAGAACCTTCTAAACAGGGATAGTAGAACCTTCTAAACAGGGATAGTAGAACCTTCTAAACAGGGATAGCAGAACCTTCTAAACAGGGATAGTAGAACCTTCTAAACAGGGATAGTACAACCTTCTAAACAGGGATAGTAGAACCTTCTAAACAGGGATAGTAGAAACTTCTAAACAGGGATAGTAGAACCTTCTAAACAGGGATAGTAGAACCTTCTAAACAGGGATAGTAGAAACTTCTAAAACAGGGATAGTAGAACCTTCTAAACAGGGATAGTAGAACCTCCTAGACAGGGATAGTAGAACCTTCTAAACAGGGATAGTAGAACCTTCTAAACAGGGATAGTAGAACCTCATAAACAGGGATAGTAGAACCTCCTAAACAGGGATAGTAGAACCTTCTAAACAGAGATAGTAGAACCTTCTAAACAGGGATAGTAGAACCTTCTAAACAGGGATAGTAGAACCTTCTAAACAGGGATAGTAGAACCTCCTAAACAGGGATTGTAGAACCTTCTAAACAGGGATAGTAGAACCTCCTAAACAGGGATAGTAGAACCTTCTAAACAGGGATAGTAGAACCTTCTAAACAGGGATAGTAGAACCTTCTAAACAGGGATTGTAGAACCTTCTAAACAGGGATAGTAGAACCTTCTAAACAGGGATAGTAGAACCTTCTAAACAGAGATAGTAGAACCTTCTAAACAGGGATAGTAGAAACTTCTAAACAGGGATAGTAGAACCTTCTAAACAGGGACAGTAGAACCTTCTAAACAGGGATAGTAGAAACTTCTAAACAGGGATAGTACAACCTTCTAAACAGGGATAGTAGAACCTTCTAAACAGGGATAGTAGAACCTTCTAAACAGGGACAGTAGAACCTTCTAAACAGGGATAGTACAACCTTCTAAACAGGGATAGTAGAACCTTCTAAACAGGGATAGTAGAACCTTCTAGACAGGGATAGTAGAAGCTTCTAAACAGGGAGAGTAGAACCTTCTAAACAGGGACAGTAGAACCTTCTAAACAGGGATAGTAGAACCTTCTAAACAGGGATAGTAGAACCTCCTAAACAGGGATAGTAGAACCTTCTAAACAGGGATAGTAGAACCTTCTAAACAGGGATAATAGAACCTTCTAAACAGGGTAGTAAAACCTTCTAAACAGGGACAGTAGAACCTTCTAAACAGGGATAGTAGAACCTTCTAAACAGGGATTGTAGAACCTTCTAAACAGGGATAGTAGAACCTTCTAAACAGGGATAGTAGAACCTCCTAAACAGGGATAGTAGAACCTTCTAAACAGGGATAGTAGAACCTTCTAAACAGGGATAGTAGAACCTTCTAAACAGGGATAGCAGAACCTTCTAAACAGGGATAGTAGAACCTTCTAAACAGGGATAGTAGAACCTTTTAAACAGAGATAGTAGAACCTTCTAAACAGGGATAGTAGAACCTTCTAAACAGGGATAGCAGAACCTTCTAAACAGGGATAGCAGAACCTTCTAAACAGGGATAGTAGAACCTTCTAAACAGGGATAGTAGAACCTCCTAAACAGGGATTGTAGAACCTTCTAAACAGGGATAGTAGAACCTCCTAAACAGGGATAGTAGAACCTTCTAAACAGGGATAGTAGAACCTTCTAAACAGGGATAGTAGAACCTTCTAAACAGGGATTGTAGAACCTCCTAAACAGGGATAGTAAAACCTTCTAAACAGGGATAGTAGAACCTTCTAAACAGGGATAGTAGAACCTCCTAAACAGGGATAGTAGAACCTTCTAAACAGGGATAGTAGAACCTTCTAAACAGGGATAGTAGAACCTTCTAAACAGGGATTGTAGAACCTCCTAAACAGGGATAGTAGAACCTCCTAAACAGGGATAGTAAAACCTTCTAAACAGGGATAGTAGAACCTCCTAAACAGGGATTGTAGAACCTTCTAAACAGGGATAGGAGAACCTTCTAAACAGGGATAGGAGAACCTTCTAAACAGGGTAGTAAAACCTTCTAAACACGGATAGTAGAACCTTCTAAACAGGGATAGTAGAACCTCCTAAACAGGGATAGTAGAACCTTCTAAACAGGGATAGGAGAACCTTCTAAACAGGGTAGTAAAACCTTCTAAACACGGATAGTAGAACCTTCTAAACAGGGATAGTAGAACCTCCTAAACAGGGATAGTAGAACCTTCTAAACACGGATAGTAGAACCTTCTAAACAGGGATAGTAGAACCTTCTAAACAGGGATAGTAGAACCTTCTAAACCGGGATAGTAGAACCTTCTAAACAGGGATAGTAGAACCTTCTAAACAGGGATAGTAGAACCTTCTAAACAGGGATAGTAGAACCTTCTAAACAGGGATAGTAGAACCTCCTAAACAGGGATAGTAGAACCTTCTAAACAGGGATAGTAGAACCTTCTAAACAGGGATAGTAGAACCTTCTAAACCGGGATAGTAGAACCTTCTAAACAGGGATAGTAGAACCTTCTAAACAGGGATAGTAGAAGCTTCTAAACAGGGATAGTAGAACCTTCTAAACAGGGATAGTAGAACCTTCTAAACAGGGATAGTAGAACCTCCTAAACAGGGATAGTAGAACCTCCTAAACAGGGATAGCAGAACCTTCTAAACAGGGATAGTAGAACCTTCTAAACCGGGATAGTAGAACCTTCTAAACAGGGATAGTAGAAGCTTCTAAACAGGATAGTAGAAGCTTCCAAACAGGGATAGTAGAACCTTCTAAACAGGGATAGTAGAACCTCCTAAACAGGGATAGCAGAACCTTCTAAACAGGGATAGTAGAACCTTCTAAACAGGGATAGTAGAACCTTCTAAACAGGGATAGTAGAACCCTTCTAAACAGGGATAGTAGAACCCCCTAAACAGGGATAGCAGAACCTTCTAAACAGGGATAGTAGAACCTTCTAAACAGGGATAGTAGAACCTTCTAAACAGGGATAGTAGAACCTTCTAAACCGGGATAGTAGAACCTTCTAAACAGGGATAGTAGAACCTTCTAAACAGGGATAGTAGAACCTTCTAAACAGGGATAGTAGAAGCTTCTAAACAGGGATAGTAGAACCTTCTAAACAGGGATAGTAGAACCTTCTAAACAGGGATAGTAGAACCTTCTAAACAGGGATAGTAGAACCTTCTAAACAGGGATAGTAGAAGCTTCTAAACAGGGATAGTAGAACCTTCTAAACAGGGATAGCAGAAACTTCTAAACAGGGATAGTAGAACCTTCTAAACAGGGATAGTAGAAGCTTCTAAACAGGGATAGTAGAACCTTCTAAACAGGGATAGTAGAAGCTTCTAAACAGGGATAGTAGAACCTTCTAAACAGGGATAGTAGAACCTTCTAAACAGGGATAGTAGAAACTTCTAAACAGGGATAGTAGAACCTTCTAAACAGGGATAGCAGAACCTTCTAAACAGGGATAGTAGAACCTTCTAAACAGGGATAGTACAACCTTCTAAACAGGGATAGTAGAACCTTCTAAACAGGGATAGTAGAACCTTCTAAACAGGGATAGTAGAACCTTCTAAACAGGGATAGTAGAAGCTTCCTAAACAGGGATAGTAGAACCTTCTAAACAGGGATAGTAGAACCTTCTAAACAGGGATAGTAGAACCTTCTAAACAGGGATAGTAGAAGCTTCTAAACAGGGATAGTAGAACCTTCTAAACAGGGATAGGAGAACCTTCTAAACAGGGATAGTAGAACCTTCTAAACAGGGATAGTAGAACCTTCTAAACAGGGATAGTAGAACCTTCTAAACAGGGATAGTAGAAGCTTCCAAACAGGGATAGTAGAAGCTTCTAAACAGGGATAGTAGAACCTTCTAAACAGGGATAGTAGAACCTTCTAAACAGGGATAGTAGAACCTTCTAAACAGGGATAGTAGAAGCTTCTAAACAGGGATAGTAGAAACTTCTAAACAGGGATAGTAGAACCTTCTAAACAGGGATAGTAGAACCTTCTAAACAGGGATAGTAGAACCTTCTAAACAGGGATAGTAGAAGCTTCTAAACAGGATAGTAGAAGCTTCTAAACAGGGATAGTAGAAGCTTCTAAACAGGGATAGTAGAAGCTTCTAAACAGGGATAGTAGAACCTTCTAAACAGGGATAGTAGAAGCTTCTAAACAGGGATAGTAGAACCTTCTAAACAGGGATAGTAGAAGCTTCTAAACAGGGATAGTAGAAGCTTCTAAACAGGGATAGTAGAACCTTCTAAACAGGGATAGTAGAAGCTTCTAAACAGGGATAGTAGAACCTTCTAAACAGGGATAGGAGAACCTTCTAAACAGGGTAGTAAAACCTTCTAAACACGGATAGTAGAACCTTCTAAACAGGGATAGTAGAACCTTCTAAACAGGGATAGTAGAACCTTCTAAACCGGGATAGTAAAACCTTCTAAACAGGGATAGTAGAACCTTCTAAACCGGGATAGTAAAACCTTTTAAACAGGGATAGTAGAACCTTCTAAACAGGGTCCCAGCTTGTTCTGGGAAAGTTTATGACTGCTAACCTCGCAGCCCGGAACTCCAGCACATCATACGTCAGACTGTCGAAGGGGGGGTGAGGTGGCCCCCCTACCTAGCCCTAATAGCTAACTAATAGCCCTACCAGGCCGAACATTAAACCCCCCACAGATTGTCACCTCTTGATCTAACCATCACAAATGCCTGGTGTAAATACACAGATGCGGGTACCACGGTGCCACTGCAGTGGTCAGACAGGCCAAACTCCCAAATGTCAAACCACGAATTCCTCTAGAAAGAGATTTTAAACGTTTTCATGAGCAGGCTTTTTGAATGATTTGACTAGCCTTGAGTGGGAACGGATCTCTCTCTCCTATGATGTGGAATTGGCCTGGAAGTTTTTCATGATGAATTTCTAAAGGTAATGCACAAACATGCACCTTTGCGTGAACTTCGGATCAAGGGGCCTAATAAGCCCTGATTTTCTGCAGACATTGGAAATCTCTGAAAGAGAGTATGCATGGGCCAAGGCACGGAAAACAAGCCTGGAAGCTAACTGGATTCATTTCTGTCAGCGTCACAACAAATGCACTTCTAAAATTAGGAAGTCTAAATCTGAAGTTTACTTGTCAGAAATTACCAAAAATCTAAATGATCCTGAGAAGTTTTGGAATATGTAGGATCTGTTTCTGGTAGTATGTCTTCTAGTGAATTGCCCAATTTTTGGTAAAAGATTCTAATAAACGTGCCACGTTAAAATATTTCAATGAAAATGTTATTGTGGCAGGGGACTTATTTAATTCTATTAACAATGATCCAACAGTGGGAAAAACTTTTGTACCTGCTGTTGCTCAAGGTCATGGTATTGGTGATTCTTTTCATTTTACACCTTTGTGTGTTTCTGAGGTACACGATGCACAACAAAAACTGGACGACAAAAACATCCGCTGGTCCAGATCCTTTTTTTTCTAAAGCTGGCTGCTGACCTTATAGCTGAGCCTCCAACTTGTATTTTTAACTTAAGCATTGTGACAAACAAAGTTCCTAAAGTTTGGAAATCTGCATTTGTCCTGCCATTATGAAAAGGAGGCGAACGCTCAAATGTGAACAATAAGAGACCGATTTCAAAACGATGTAATCTGGCAAAAGTATTTAAAAAGTTGGTGTGTGATCATTGAAAGAATTTGGAGAAACAAACAATCAACCCTGATCCAGTTCTACACCATCACAGAACCCTGATCCAGTTCCACACCATCACAGAACCCTGATCCAGTTCTACACCATCACAGAACCCTGATCCAGTTCCACACCATCACAGAACCCTGATCCAGTTCCACACCATCACAGAACCCTGATCCAGTTCTACACCATCACAGAACCCTGATCCAGTTCCACACCATCACAGAACCCTGATCCAGTTCCACACCATCACAGAACCCTGATCCAGTTCTACACCATCACAGAACCCTGATCCAGTTCCACACCATCACAGAACCCTGATCCAGTTCCACACCATCACAGGACCCTGATCCAGTTCCACACCATCACAGAACCCTGATCCAGGTTGACACCATCACAGAACCCTGATCCAGTTCTACACCATCACAGAACCCTGATCCAGTTCTACACCATCACAGAAGAGTTCCATCACGGTAGTCTTATCACAGTTCAGGTCTGAACACATTCCAGGTCTGACCATGGTCCAGGTCTGACCACAGTGCAGGTCTAATGACAGTCCAGGTCTGACCATAGTCCAGGTCTGAACATAGTCCAGGTCTGACCATAGTCCAGGTCTGAACATAGTCCAGGTCTGACCACAGTCCAGGTCTGACCATAGTCCAGGTCTGAGCATAGTCCACGTCTGAGCATAGTCCAGGTCTGAGCATAGTCCACGTCTGAGCATAGTCCAGGTCTGAGCATAGTCCAGGTCTGACTATAGTCCAGGTCTGACCATGGTCCAGGTCTGACCATAGTCCAGGTCTGAACACAGTGCAGGTCTAATGACAGTCCAGGTCTGACCATAGTCCAGGTCTGAACATAGTCCAGGTCTGACCATAGTCCAGGTCTGAACATAGTCCAGGTCTGACCACAGTCCAAGTCTGACCATAGTCCAGGTCTGAGCATAGTCCACGTCTGAGCATAGTCCAGGTCTGAGCATAGTCCACGTCTGAGCATAGTCCAGGTCTGAGCATAGTCCAGGTCTGACTATAGTCCAGGTCTGACCATGGTCCAGGTCTGACCATAGTCCAGGTCTGAACACAGTCCAGGTCTGAACATAGTCCAGGTCTGAACACAGTCCAGGTCTGACCATAGTCCAGGTCTGACCACAGTCCAGGTCTGACCATGGTCCAGGTCTAATCACAGTCCAGGTCTGACCACAGTCCAGGTCTGACCACAGTCCAGGTCTGACCACAGTCCAGGTCTGACCACAGTCCAGGTCTAATCACAATCCAGGTCTGACCATAGTCCAGGTCTGACCACAGTCCAGGTCTGACCATAGTCCAGGTCTGAACATAGTCCAGGTCTGACCACAGTCCAGGTCTGACCATGGTCCAGGTCTGACCACAGTCCAGGTCTAATCATAGTCCAGGTCTGAACATAGTCCAGGTCTGACCACAGTCCAGGTCTAATCACAGTCCAGATCTGATCATAGTCCAGGTCTGAACATAGTCCAGGTCTGACCATAGTCCAGGTCTAATCACAATCCATGTCTAATCATAGTCCAGGTCTGACCATGGTCCAGGTCTGACCATAGTCCAGGTCTAACCATAGTTCAGGTCTGACCATAGTCCAGGTCTGACCATAGGCCAGGTCTGACCACAGTCCAGGTCTGACCACAGTCCAGGTCTGACCATGGTCCAGGTCTGACCACAGTCCAGGTCTAATCATAGTCCAGGTCTGACCACAGTCCAGGTCTGACCACAGTCCACGTCTGACCACAGTCCAGGTCTGACCATAGTCCAGGTCTGACCATGGTCCAGGTCTGACCACAGTCCAGGTCTGACCATAGTCCAGGTCTGAACACAGTCCAGGTCTGACCACAGGCCAGGTCTGACCATGGTCCAGGTCTGAACATAGTCCAGGTCTGACCATAGTCCAGGTCTGAACACAGTCCAGGTCTGACCATAGTCCAGGTCTGACCATAGTCCAGGTCTGACCACAGTCCAGGTCTAATCATAGTCCAGGTCTGAAAACAGTCCAGGTCTGACCATAGTCCAGGTCTAATCATAGTCCAGGTCTGACCACAGTCCAGGTCTGACCACAGTCCAGGTCTAATCATAGTCCAGGTCTGAAAACAGTCCAGGTCTGACCATAGTCCAGGTCTGAACACAGTCCAGGTCTGACCACAGTCCAGGTCTGACCATGGTCCAGGTCTGAACATAGTCCAGGTCTGACCATAGTCCAGGTCTGAACACAGTCCAGGTCTGACCACAGTCCAGGTCTGACCATAGTCCAGGTCTGAACACAGTCCAGGTCTGACCACAGTCCAGGTCTGACCATAGTCCAGGTCTGACCATGGTCCAGGTCTGACCATAGTCCAGGTCTGACCATGGTCCAGGTCTGAACATAGTCCAGGTCTGACCACAGTCCAGGTCTGACCATAGTCCAGGTCTGACCATGGTCCAGGTCTGACCACAGTCCAGGTCTGACCATAGTCCAGGTCTGACCATGGTCCAGGTCTGACCATAGTCCAGGTCTGACCATAGTCCAGGTCTAATCACAGTCCAGGTCTGACCACAGTCCAGGTCTGACCACAGTCCAGGTCTGACCATAGTCCAGGTCTGACCACAGTCCAGGTCTGACCACAGTCCAGGTCTGACCATGGTCCAGGTCTGACCACAGTCCAGGTCTGACCATAGTCCAGGTCTGACCATAGTCCAGGTCTAATCATAGTCCAGGTCTGACCATAGTCCAGGTCTAATCATAGTCCAGGTCTGACCACAGTCCAGGTCTAATCATAGTCCAGGTCTGACCATAGTCCAGGTCTAATCATAATCCAGGTCTGACCACAGTCCAGGTCTGACCACAGTCCACGTCTGACCACAGTCCAGGTCTGACCATAGTCCAGGTCTGACCATGGTCCAGGTCTGACCATAGTCCAGGTCTGACCACAGTCCAGGTCTGACCATAGTCCAGGTCTGACCATAGTCCAGGTCTGACCATGGTCCAGGTCTGACCATAGTCCAGGTCTGACCATGGTCCAGGTCTAGACTCTGTGATGGTCCATTTCAGATGCTTCCATGTCCAGAAGACTGGACTCTGGACCAGGTCCACATCAGTGGCGTCTGTGGATATAAGTGGACTATGTGGTGATGAAGGTTTCCATGGTAACCCTGGTTCATGTGGTGATGATGTCGGTTCCAATCATCGTGAGAACAGGAAAGAACGAGCCACTACAACGGTGTCATGGCCCTGATACATGGACCCTGATGCGGATCCTGTTCTCAGGTCAGTCCTGGGAAACTCTGCAGGCTTTCATCAGCTATTTGGGTCAGCGAGAGGCAGTTAACGGTGACCTCTGACCTCCTGACAGCAGCCAGAGCGACACGTGATGAGGCGGAGGAACGAGCCCACACAGTCCTCTGCCTGTACAAAAGCCCGATCAGCTGACGCTCCAGAGAGCTTCTGTTTACAGCAGGCTGTTGTTTTCACACGCTCGACATCGGCCCGAGGACACGTCCAATTACCGCGTCCTCATCTCGCCGTCAGACCAGCTCTGCTCAGTCTCGCACGAGGACCAGTCAGACCCAGAAACCTGGACAAGCTAGCTGACTGCTGTTTAAATCCTGCTGATCTGATGCAGATCGTGTTCCTTCGGTTCTGATCCGGTCCTCGTTTCATTCCCGTTTCATGACCTGGAGACAGTTAAAACCCTTTAAACTCTATTTTAGATATGAAGTCATGGATGGCCGAGAACGTCTCACAGCTCACCCAGGACGAGACTGAAGTTTTAATCATCGGTCCTGAAGACGAGACAGAGACCATTTCACCAAAACCCTCTCAGTGTGAGAGAAACATGGGTGTCCTTTTTGGTTCTGAGCTGAACTTTATTCCACACATCAGAAATGTCACAAAGACAGGATTTATCACCTTATAAACATGGCCAGTCGCTCATGTCTCCCTCTGCCAGCACGGAGGTGCTGCTGCTTTTATCTCCGGTAGAATAGATCGCTGTATCGCCCTGCTCTCTGCTCTCCCTACAGTCTGTTTCCAGCTTACAGGTCCACCGTGACGGCATGGGTGGGCGTGGCTCCATGAGTTCATGTTTTCATGTCTGCACGTGTTGTAACTCTTCACCGTGACGGCATGGGTGGGCGTGGCTCCATAAGTTCATGTTTTCATGTCTGCTTGTGCTGTTATAAAACAGAGTTCATTCATGTAGTGTACGTCTTGAAGCTCTGTGATAAATGTCAGTATGTGGCGCTAATAAAACCTCCTACCAGCGGGGGGCGATGTAGCGTACAGACAGCAGAGAAAGCTGTCTGTGATCTGCCGTCTTCTGTCACAGCAGCTGAAGCAACCACGGTGAAGTCTGCCGTGGGACCATTTAAAAAACGCTGATCCGACCGAGCTTGAAGGTGACGAATCCTCCGTTCAACCAGCGTTGCCTCGGTCTGAAGCTGGATGAACTGTGATGCAAAGTGGGCAGACAGAATCACGGAGGGAATCTGTAAAATGATTTCAGTGGATTCAGAAATTGACGACTGGCAATTGATGGAAATGACCAAGATTTGGCTGTTTGGAATCGCCATTGGAGACCGCTGGGACTTGAAGGCGGGCAAGAAAACAGATGTCAGCCTGACCCAAACAATCCTACTTATCTAATCTACTCCCCAATGTCCTTGGAGAAACTGCCGAAGTGAAGCTCTGCAACCCCCCCTCTCCATGGGAACAGTAGACACTCTGGCAAGGCTGTTCTTATCACCTACAGACTTTGTGTGCTCTGTCTCTCGCTCACGCACACACATCACACGATACTGACACACACATGTCCACTGCACTGCTGGTCCTTCAACTTCCTCCCACCAGAAATCGGTGGAGGTTGGAAAAATGCGCCCTGTTGTTTGGCTGCGTCTCCTCCCCCACTGGGCTCTGGACCCCTCCTCCTCCCTACCACATGTGTCATGATGTTGTGATTGTCTGTATACGTGCTTAATTGTACTGAGGGTGTTTTTTTTTTTTAACCCATTATCACGTCCTCTGCAGAGGGCGGGACAGTGGTTTCTTTTTCTCTCCCCCCCCACCTGTTCCAATGTTTCTCTGTTACCCCTCCTGTAAAGCACTTTGTGTGTCCAATGGGTACTGTAAAGGGCTATATAAATAAACTTGATTTGATTTTATTTGATTTGAAATGTCGTAGATGGGAAAGGTTTCCCAGATCTGATGAATTTACTGGAACCAGTCTATCAGTTTTCACGGCGCACCATCACCAGGCTCATTGAAACACGAGAAGTAAAGCAGGAGCTGCTACACAAGTTAGCCATAGCAGCTAGCGTTGCCATAACAACAGACTGTTGGACCGCTTTTAAGTGCCACTGGCATGAAATTCCCAGCAGCTTCCCGTTTCAGTCAGACTCTAAGTACCTCAGTACTGTATGAAAGGATCGTTCGCCGTAACTCAGCCTTGTGGTAGAATCACTGGTGCTACTAGTTAGCGTTAGCACTAGCTAACGCTAACAATGACCGCGTAGAGCTACCTAACCATAACATGCCACCACTGCTGACCTTCACGCCGAAAAGATTATTAAGACTGTTAGTGGGGAGTTGAAATAAATACGTATTTTAGGAAAAAAACTGCCTGTGGTATGTGTAATCTGTTTTTTTAGCATGCATTTCCAAATGATTAAGATCGATAATTGATCGTTAATTCTCCCAACAATTGCTCAAAAAGATGTTCGCAAATGCCCATCCCTTATCAACATGAATGAAACCTCAGTGTGATGCAGAGCATCTGTGATGTCATCAGTGCGGCTGTGATGCGTTACATGTGATGTCAGGCTCCAGCAGCTGGCAGATGGAACGGAGTCCAGCAGAGGAAAACCTCCATCTTTCATGGAAAACGTCATCTGGAAATCAAACGTTGCTCCGTCTCTGATTTATCTCTCCTCTGAGAACTCCTCTCACCCTCTACCGGCCCCTGGTTCGCAGTTGTATCTTTGGTTCAGAAATGCACGTTTGTTTAAATGACATAACTTTTATTTTCACATAAATTCCCAGATCACCTGCATCGCTGAGCGTGCATCTACGAACTGTTTCTCGTTGTGGACGTGTCTGCATTTGTGAGAGGAATCTGTGTGATGAAATTTGAGACTTCCCCCGACGTCGCAGGTCAACAAACGCCACCACTGGCTGATGAACCTGTCAGTCACATTTACAGTCCTGGTTGACAGATTCATCAGCCAGACTCGGATCCGTTCATGGTTTTTGTCACGGATTGCATCAATTTTTCAATCAGCAAAAAGAGGACAACAAATTTATGTATCTATTTATTAATTTCTGCCCATTAAAAATTCAACTCAGTTATATAAAAGCGAATGAATAATGAAGTATTTACTCACATGTGGCGAGTAGATGAAGATATTTACTCGGTCTGTCTCACATTTCAGTCCCTAAATGTGACCGTTCTGTCTCAGTCTGCAGCTGGACTCACCTTTAGAATTTGGCTGGAACTGATTTCATTTACTCTTTTATTTGTCTTTTCTGACTAGTTTTAATCTCTAAATCTTGGGACTAAAGATGGAAACTAGTCTTTGGCGACTTTAATCTCGCATATTTATATGTACTGTACATGTTCATTAATATTTAGTCCCCAGGATTTTTATTCATTTTAATGACGAGGCGATCGTTTTATTCACTAATGATTCATTCATTCTGATGTTTTATCATTAAATATTGAATTCTTCTGTGAAGACGACTTCAATACTGAAAGTATCGTCAGTCTGATCAGATGTGTGCCTTCCTCCTCCTCTTCCTCCTCCTCCTCATCCATCCATGGCTGTGTGAGGACACTGAAGCTGAACCTGTGAGCTCTCGGGGCCGAGCTGGGATGTGGGACGTGTCTGAGACTGGGACGTGTCTGAGACTGGGACGTGTCTGAGACTGGGATGTGTCTGAGGGACGTGTCTGAGACTGGGACGTGTGTGAGACTGGGACGTGTCTGAGGGACATGTCTGAGACTGGGACATGTCTGGGATTGGGACGTGTCTGAGACAGGGATGTGTCTGAGACTGGGACGTGTGTGAGACTGGGACGTGTCTGAGGGACATGTCTGAGACTGGGACATGTCTGGGACTGGGATGTGTCTGAGACAGGGACGTGTCTGAGACTGGGACGTGTGTGAGACTGGGACGTGTGTGTACTGGTCTGTTATCTCCCCATCAGCCTGGATGCTCCCTGCAGCACGTAGACACAGGAACACTGCAGTTACAGCGTCTGCAGCGGAAACAGATCCTTATCTGTCCTGGAGCCACCGGTTATGGAGGTCCTGGATGTTCCCGTCTGTCCAGGAGCCGGTTGTCCTGGAGGTCCTGGTCTGTCCTGGAAGTCCTGGTCTGCCCTGGAGTGTCCTGGAGCCGTTGGTCCTGGAGGTTCTGGTCTCTGCTGAAGGTCCTGGTCTGTCTTGGAGGTCCTGGTCTGTCCTGGAGGTCCTGGTCTGTCCTGGAAGTCCTGGTCTGCCCTGGAGGTCCCAGTCTGTCCTGGAGCCGCTGTTTCTGGAAGTTCCGTCAAATCTGCCTTTCTTCTGCCTCCACGTCAACGTTTCACATTTCTTTCATCTAACAGCTGAAAAATGAAACTTCCAAAAACTTTTCTGGAGCTGAGCAGAGCTCTGTCTTTTCCAGGTTTAGGACAGTCCAGGTAGGTTCAGGTAGACCAAGGTTGGTCCAGGTAGGAGCAGGTAGAACCAGGTACGACCAGGTAGGACCAGGGAGGTCCATGTAGGACCAGGTAGTACCAGGGAAATCCAGGTAGGACCAGGTAGGACCAGGGAAATCCAGGTAGGACCAGGGAGGACCAGGTAGTACCAGGGAGGTCAGGTAGGACCAGGTAGGACCAGGTAGTACCAGGGAGGTCCAGGTAGGACCAGGTAGGACCAGGGAGGACCAGGTAGTACCAGGGAGGTCCAGGTAGGACCAGGGAGGACAAGGGAGGACCAGGGAGGTCCAGGTAGGACCAGGTAGGACCAGGGAGGACCAGGTAGTACCAGGGAGGCCCAGGTAGGACCAGGGAGGACCAGGTAGTACCAGGGAGGTCCAGGTAGGACCAGGGAGGACCAGGTAGTACCAGGGAGGTCCAGGTAGGACCAGGGAGGACAAGGGAGGACCAGGTAGTACCAGGGAGTTCCAGGTAGGACCAGGTAGTACCAGGGAGGTCCAGGTAGGACATGGTAGGACCAGGCAGGACCAGGTTTAACCAGGGAGTTCCAGGTAGGACCAGGGAGGACCAGGGAGGACCAGGTAGTACCAGGAAATCCAGGGAGGACCAGGGAGGACCAGGTAGTACCAGGGAGGTCCAGGTAGGACCAGGTAGGACCAGGGAGGACCAGGTAGTACCAGGGAGGTCCAGGTAGGACCAGGTAGGACCAGGGAGGACCAGGTAGTACAAGGGAGGTCCAGGTAGGACCAGGGAGGACAAGGGAGGACCAGGGAGGTCCAGGTAGGACCAGGTAGGACCAGGGAGGACCAGGTAGTACCAGGGAGGTCCAGGTGGGACCAGGGAGGACCAGGTAGTACCAGGGAGGTCCAGGTAGGACCAGGTAGGACCAGGGAGGACCAGGTAGTACCAGGGAGGTCCAGGTAGGACCAGGGAGGACAAGGGAGGACCAGGTAGTACCAGGGAGTTCCAGGTAGGACCAGGTAGTACCAGGGAGGTCCAGGTAGGACATGGTAGGACCAGGGAGGACCAGGTTTAACCATGGAGTTCCAGGTAGGACCAGGGAGGACCAGGTAGTACCAGGGAGTTCCAGGTAGGACCAGGTAGGACCAGGGAGGACCAGGTAGTACCAGGAGGTCCAGGAGGACCAGGTAGTACCAGGGAGTTCCAGGTAGGACCAGGTAGGACCAGGTAGTACCAGGAGTTCCAGGTAGGACAGGTAGGACCAGGTAGTACCAGGGAGGTCCAGGTAGGACCAGGGAGGACCAGGTAGTACCAGGAAGTTCCAGGTAGGACCAGGTAGGACCAGGTAGGACCAGGTAGTACCAGGGAGGTCCAGGTAGGACCAGGTAGGACCAGGGAGGACCAGGTAGTACCAGGGAGGTCCAGGTAGGACCAGGGAGGACCAGGTAGTACCAGGGAGGTCCAGGTAGGACCAGGGAGGACAAGGGAGGACCAGGGAGGTCAGGTAGGACCAGGGAGGGCCAGGTAGTACCAGGGAGGTCCAGGTAGGACCAGGGAGGACCAGGTAGTACCAGGGAGGTCCAGGTAGGACCAGGTAGGACCAGGGAGGACCAGGTAGTACCAGGGAGGTCCAGGTAGGACCAGGGAGGACAAGGGAGGACCAGGTAGTACCAGGGAGTTCCAGGTAGGACCAGGTAGTACCAGGGAGGTCCAGGTAGGACATGGTAGGACCAGGGAGGACCAGGTTTAACCATGGAGTTCCAGGTAGGACCAGGGAGGACCAGGTAGTACCAGGGAGTTCCAGGTAGGACCAGGTAGGACCAGGGAGGACCAGGTAGTACCAGGGAGGTCCAGGGAGGACCAGGTAGTACCAGGGAGTTCCAGGTAGGACCAGGTAGGACCAGGTAGTACCAGGGAGTTCCAGGTAGGACAGGTAGGACCAGGTAGTACCAGGGAGGTCCAGGTAGTACCAGGGAGGACCAGGTAGTACCAGGAAGTTCCAGGTAGGACCAGGTAGGACCAGGTAGTACCAGGGAGGTCCAGGTAGGACCAAGTAGGACCAGGTAGGACCAGGGAGAACTAGGTATAACCAGGGAGTTCCAGGTAGGACCAGGGAGGACCAGGTAGTACCAGGGAGTTCCAGGTAGGACCAGGGGGTTCAGGTAGGACCAGGTAGTACCAGGCAGGACCAGGGAGGACAAGGGAGCGCCAGGTAGGACCAGGGAGTTCAGGTAGGACCAGGTAGGACCAGGGAGGTCCAGGTAGGACCAGGTAGGACCAGGGGGTCCAGATAGTACCAGGTAGGACCAGGTAGGACCTGGAAGGACATGGTAGGAGCAGGTAGGACCAGGGAGGACCAGGTAGGACCAGGGAGTTCCAGGTAGGACCAGGTAGGACCTGGAAGGACATAGTAGGACCAGGTAGGACCAGGGAGGACCAGGAAGATCCAGATAGGACCAGGTAGGACCAGGTAGGAGCATGTGGGAGCAGGTAGGACCAGGGGGTTCAGGTAGGACCAGGTAGTACCAGGGAGGACCAGGGGGTTCAGGTAGGACCAGGTAGTACCAGGGAGGTCCAGGTACGACTAGGTAGGACCAGGGGAGGACCAGGGAGGTCCAGGTAGGACCAGGTGGGACCAGGAGGGTCCAGATAGGACCAGGAAGGACCAGGGGGTCAAGAAAGGACCAGGGGAGGTCCAGGTAGGACTAGGTAGGACCAGGGGAGGACCAGGGAGGTCCAGGTAGGACCAGGAAGGACCAGGGGGGGTCAAGAAAGGACCAGCAAGGTTCAGGTAGGACTAGGTAGGACCAGGCAGGAGCAGGTAGAAGCAGGTAGGAGCAGGTAGGACCAGGTAGGAGCAGGTAGGAGCAGGTAGGAGCAGGTAGGACCAGGTAGGAGTAGGTAGGAGCAGGTAGGACCAGGTAGGACCAGGTAGGAGTAGGTAGGAGCAGGTAGGAGCAGGAAGGACCAGGTAGGACTAGGTAGGAGCAGGTAGGACCAGGTAGGACCAGGTAGGACTAGGTAGGACCAGGTAGGAGCAGGTAGGAGCAGGTAGGAGTAGGTAGGAGAAGGTAGGAGCAGGTAGGACCAGGTAGGACCAGGTAAGACCAGGTAAAACCAGGTAGGAGCAGGTAGGAGTAGGTAGGACCAGGTAAGAGCAGGTAGGAGCAGGGAGGACCAGGTAGGAGCAGGTAGGAATAGGTAGGAGCAGGTAGGAGCAGGTAGGAGCAGGGAGGACCAGGTAGGAGCAGGTAGGACCAGGTAGGACCAGGTAGGAGCAGGTAGGAGCAGGGAGGAGCAGGGAGGTCCAGTTCTCCCTCCTGCAGGTGTGTAACTGCTCCGTCATGGAGCTGCTGGTATCTGATCCTGTTTGTTGCTCGTTCTGCAGGACGGAGAAACTCCTGCATCCGGTCACGTAGCCGCTACAAGCACACTGTCACACGGGAATAACTACACACACACGCACGCACACACACATGCTCACACACACACACATGCTCACACACGCACACACACACACACACACACACGCACACACACACACACACATGCTCACACACACACATGCTCACACACACACATGCTCACACACACACATGTTCACACACACACACGCACGCTCACGCACACGCACACTGCCTCAGGCGGCACAACCAACGCTTCATTTGGGGATTTCTGAAGAGAGCATTCTTTCAGCCGTTTATAGATAATTATTCTCGTGTCATGCATGTTGCTGGAGTTTTAGTTATTTTACTGGAGGTGCACGTGACCAGTTTAAACTGGTTTTCAGCAGTTTTCTTCCCGTTATTGTTACTATTTTCCTCCACTACGCTGGAACATGAAATCTTCTTGTACGTGAAATGTGACGTGTGAATAGCGGTATCTGGGGAATTTTGCAGATGTGGAGTTGGAAGTGTGTATCTGTGGGGTGACCTGTGATGGATACCTTCAGGTCAGTGGTTCTTTGGACCTCTGAGGGGTCCAAGAGACTTTGAGTGTTCAGAGCCGGTGGGATCTGAATGAAGACCAGGTCCACACAGAGACCAGTTGAGGTGGACTCACATGTGTATCATTCACATGAAACAAATTTCTGAGCCTGAAAACACTTTGATCCGTTTTATTACAATATATATTCATGTTTTTTTTTCTTTATGTATTTATATAATACATTTTATTTATGTATATAAAATATATATTGCATATTTATATATTGATTTTTTATATTTATAGATATATATTCGTTATATATTCATAGTTATGTTATATATTCATATTTATATATTAAATTATTTATTTATGTTTATATAATATATATTGCATGTTTATATATATATATGAAATGTTTTACTTATATTTGTATATATTTATATATTTGTTATTTGTTCATATTCATATATCAAATTTTTTTATTTTTATTTATACATATATACTGTGTATGTATATATATATATATATATATATATATATATATATATATATATATATACTGTTTGTTTATATATTATATATTGCATGTTTATATTTATACATTTATGTTTACATCTTTGTATACTTTTTATTACATATCTATTTTTATATATAGCCTATTTATATGTTTATATTATTTATAGGAATTCTTGATTCCTGACATGATCGGGAGATGAATATCTCTATCCAGGCCCTTTTTCAGGAGGTAGGGTCTAGTAAAGCCGACAGAGTGATAGTGTTAGCACACCTCTCCCCTCATTCAGTGTCATCATTAAAAACTCCACGACTTCTTTCATCAGCCTGCCTACAGGAGGCCAAGGAGAGCCAGGAGAGCCAGGTCAGTCAGCAGCTTTCAGATGTAGCAGCAATACTGGGGTCAAATTTCAAGACGTACACTGAAGCATCAATATAATCGCACTGGGATCGATCAAAGTTGGTACCAACACGAGTGTCGATATTATCGATCTGTATCAATCTGCCCACCAGTCACGTTGATGCTGAGTTGATGGAGATGTTTGGATGTGTAAGCTGAGGCGAACACTAACCCCACCTCCTCCCCATGTGAGGCCACAGGTGGGCGGAGCTGGACTCACCTGGTCGGCGGCGGTTCCCAGCGTCCTGACGGCTCTCTGCAGCTGCTGTCGGATCTTCGTCACGCGGTGGTAAAGCTGCAGGCTGAGAGTCAGCAGGAGGCTGCGGACCCTGGTCCACATGCTGGGCTCGTCATCCTCGTCTTCATCCTCCAACTGCTGCACCCTCATCTCCCATTCCCGACCTGACGGGCAGCAGAGACATGTCGGGTTTTACTGTAAACCCAGCAGGGATGCGTCCTGCTGCTGGTCTGTGCTGGTGGTGATGTGTCTTTATTGTTCCTGTAACTGCTAACTTACTCTGATCATCAGTGAGTCAAAACATCAGTTCTCTGTCAGCAGGCATCAGAATCGATTCTAACATGTAGCGAAGCAGCGCGTAGCAATGCTAACATGCAGCATAGCAGCATGCAGCAATGATAAGGTGTAACATAGAAGTATTTAGCAATGCTTACTTGTAGCATGCTAACATATAGCATAGCGGCACGTAACAATGCTAACATGTAGCACAGAAGCACGCAGCCATGCTAACATGTAGCGTAGCAGCATGCAGGAATGCTAAGGTGTAACATAGCAGTATTTAGCAATGTTTACATGTAGCATGCTAACATATAGCGTAGAAGCACATAGCTATGCCAACATGTAGCGTACCAGCATGAAGCTATGCTAACATGTAGCGTAGAAGCATGTAGCTATGCTAATATGTAGCGTAGAAGCACGTAGCTATGCTAACATGTAGCATAGCAGCATGTTAGCAATGCTGAAATGTAGCATAGCAGCACGAAGCAATGCTAACATGTAATATCAAAACACGTAGCAATGCTGAAATGTAGCATAGCAACACGTGGCAATGCTAACATATAGGATAGCAGCATGTAACAATGCTAACATGTAGCATAGCAGAATTTAGTAATGCTAGCATGTAGAATAGGCTGCGTTCCATTTGAACTCGGAAGTCCAAAATTCCAAGTTCCGAGTAGGAAGTTTCAACTGGAACGCCCCCCTGAAGTTGGATTTGCCACTCGGAAAGTCGGACAACTTTCACAGCTCCGAGTTCAGATTTAAAGATGGCGGCGCCCGGTGTTAGCAGGTTTAGAAGCTCCTGTAATGTTACATTTATTTACAATTCTTATTAATATTTTGTTGCATTAAATCAGTCGTACATGTAGTATTGGATTGTACAGATGTAGGGGGAAGCTGCTGTCCTATATTGCACATTTTTCATGTGGTATATGTGAACTACAATGCCAGCTGTGCTAACAACAGCTAATAACAATAGCCTTAGCAAACACGTTGTTTTGCTAGGCTGCTAACTGGTTTTCGTCACACCCGACCAGTGAGCTGGAACACAAGTTGGTCGGGTGTGACGTCACTCCCCAGTTCCCTCTTCCCAGTTCAGAGGACAATGGAATGCAGCAATAGCAACAGGTTGCAATGCTAACATGGAGCATTGGCTACATGTAGCATAGCAGCATGTAGCAATGCAAAAATATAGCATTGCAGCATGTAGCAAGTCTAAAAGGTAGCATAGTAACATGAGGGCAGAAAATCAGGTAAGACGATACCAAGCATCAACATCCAAATCATCCCTAGTTTCTAGGAGTACTTCCACTGTACTCGTTCTTGGGATTACTCCACTCAATCCTTGATTACTACATTAATTCCAAGGCACACTTTACTATTTCCTAAGACTACTTTATTCATTCTTAGGATGACTACACTCAGTCCTAGGATTACTACACTCATTCCTAGGATTACTGCACTCGTTTCAAGGATAGTTTGCTTATTCCTAGGATTACTTCACTCATTCCAAGGATTAATACACTCATTTCAAGGATGACTTTGCTCATTTTTAAGATTACTTCACTTATTCCTTGGATTACTACATTCTCCAAGGATTACTTTACTCATTCCTAGGATTACCTTATCCATTCTTAGGATTACTACACTGTTTCTTAGGATTATTACACTCATTTTAAAGATAACTTTGCTCATTCCTAGGATTACTGCATTAATTCCAAGATTACCTCACTCATTTCGAGGATTACTTTGCTCATTGCTAGGATTGCTACACTCAGACCTAGGATTGCTACATTCATTCCTAGGATTACAACACTCAGTCCTAAGATTACTACACTCATTCCTAGGACAACTATGCTCATTCCTAGGATTACTACACTCATTCCAAGGATAATTTCACTCAGTCCTAGGATTACTACACTCATTCCTAGGACAACTTCACTCATTCCTAGAATTACTACACTCATTCCTAGGATAACTTCACTCAGTCCAAGGATTACTACACTCATTTCAAGGATTTCTTTGCTCATTCCTAGGATTACTACACTCAGACCTAGGATTGCTACACTCATTCCTAGGATTACTGCACTCATTCCTAGGATAACTTCACTCAGTCCTAGGATTACTACACTCATTCCTAGGATAACTTCACTCAGTCCTAGGATTACGACACTCAGTCCTGGGATTGCTACACTCAGTCCTAGGATTACTACACTCATTCCTAGGATTACTTCACTCATTCCTATGATGACTTCACTCAGTCCTAGGATTACTAAAGTCATTCCTAGGATTACTTCACTGAGTCCTAGGATTACTAAACTCATTCCTAGGATTACGACACTCATTTTTAGGATTACTTCACTCATTCCTAGGATTACTTCACTTATTCCTAGGATTACTACACTCATTCCAAGGATAATTTCACTCAGTCCTAGGATTACTACACTCATTCCTAGGACAACTTCACTCATTCCTAGAATTACTACACTCATTCCTAGGATAACTTCACTCAGTCCAAGGATTACTACACTCATTCCTAGGATAACTTTACTCATTCCTAGGATTACTGCACTCAGACCTAGGATTACTACACTCAGTTCTAGGATTACTACAGTCGTTCTTAGGATTACTTCACTCATTCCTATGATGACTTCACTCAGTCCTAGGATTACTAAACTCATTCCTAGGATTACAACACTCATTCCTAATATAACTTTACTCATTCCTAGGATTGCTGCACTCAGACCTAGGATTACTACACTCAGTCATAGGATTACTACACTCATTCCTAGGACAACTACACTCATTCCTAGGATTACTACACTCATTCCTAGGATAACTTCACCTCAGTCCTGGGATTACGACACTCAGTCCTAGGATTGCTACACTCAGTCCTAGGATTACTACACTCATTCCTAGGATTACTTCACTCATTCCTATGATGACTTCACTCAGTCCTAGGATTACTAAAGTCATTCCTAGGATTACTTCACTGAGTCCTAGGATTACTAAACTCATTCCTAGGATTACGACACTCATTTTAGGATTACTTCACTCATTCCTAGGATTACTTCACTTATTCCTAGGATTACTACACTCAGTCCTAGCATTGCTACACTCTGTCCTAGGATTACTTCACTCATTCCTACGATGACTTCACTCAGTCCTAGGATGACTTCACTCGGTCCTAGGATTTCTTCACTCAGTCCTAGGATTACTAAAGTCATTCCTAAGATTACTCCACTCAGTCCTAGGATTACTAAACTCATTCCGAGGATTACTACACCCAGTCTTAGGATTACTACACTCAGTGATAGGACTACTTCACTCATTCCTCGGACAACTTCACTCATTCCTAGGATTACTACACTCAGTCCTAGGATTATGACACTCAGTCCTAGGATTGCTACACTCAGTTCTAGGATTACTACAGTAGTTCTTAGGATTACTTCACTCATTCCTATGATGACTTCACTCAGTCCTAGGATTACTAAACTCATTCCTAGGATTACGACACTCATTCCTAGGATAACTTTACTCATTCCTAGGATTACTTCACTTATTCCTGGGATTACTACACTCAGTCCTAGCATTGCTACACTTTGTCCTAGGATTACTTCACCCATTCCTAGGATTACTTCACTCAGTCCTAGGATTACTTCACTCATTCCTAGGATTACTAAACTCATTCCTAGGATTACTTCATTCAGTCCTAGGATTACTTCACTCAGTCTTAGGTTTACTACACTCATTCCTAGGATTGCTTCATTCATTCCCAGGATTACTTCACTCAGTCCTAGGATTACTAAACTCATTCCGAGTATTACTACACCCAGTCTTGGATTACTACACTCATATATAGGATTGCTTTATTTATTCCTAGGATAACATCACTCATTCCCGAGAATACTTAACTCAATCCTAGGATTACTACACTGAGTACTAGGATTACTTTACTCAGTCCTAGGATTGCTACACTCATTCCTAGGATTACTTCACTCAGTCTTTGGATTACTCCACTGAGTCCTGATATTACTACACCCAGTCCTAGGATTACTTCCCTCATTCCTAGGATTGCTTAATTCATTCCTAGGATTACTTACCTCAGTCCTAGGATTACAACACTGAGTCCTAGGATTACTACACCCAGTCCTAGGATTACGACACTCATTCCTAGGATTACTTCACTCATTCCTAGGATAACTACACTCATTCCTAGGATTTCTTCACTCAGTCCTAGGATTACTAAACTCATTCCTAGGATTACTTCACTCAGTCCTAGGATTACTTTACCCAGTCGTAGGTTTACAACATTCATTCCTAGGATTGCTTCATTCATTCCTAGGATTACTTCACTCAGTCCTAGGATTACTAAACTCATTGCGAGGACTACTACACCCAGTCCTAGGATTACTACACTCATTTAAAGGGCTACTTCACTCATTCCTAGGATAACTTCACTTAGTCCTAGGATTACGACACTCAGTCCTAGGATTGCTCCACTTAGTCCTAGGATTACTACACTCATTCCTAGGATAACTTCTCTCAGTCCTTGGATTACTTTACTCAGTCCTAGGATTGCTACACTCAGTCCTAGGATTACTACACTTATTCTTAGGATTACTTCACTCATTCTTATGGTGACTTCACTCAGTCCTACGATTTCTTCACTCAGTCCTAGGATTATTTAAGTCATTCCTAGGATTACTTCACTGAGTCCTAGGATTACTAAACTCATTCCTAGGATTACGACACTCATTCCTAGGTTAACTTCAGTCATTCCTTGGATTACTTCACTTATTCCTGGGATTGCTACACTCAGTCCTAGCATTGCTACACTCTGTCCTACGATTACTTCACTTATTTCTAGGATAACTTCACTCAGTCCTAGGATTACTTCACTCATTCCTAGGATTTCTACACTCATTCTTAGGATTACTTCACTCAGTCCTAGTATTACTTCACTCAGTCTTTGGTTAACTACACTCATTACTAGGATTGCTTTATTCATTCCTAGGATGACTTCACTCAGTCCTAGGATTACTAAACTCATTCCGAGGATTACTACACCCAGTCCTAGGATTACTAAACTCATTTATAGGACTACTTCACTCATTCCTAGGATAACTTCACTCATTCACCAGAATACTTAACTCAATCCTAGGATTACTACACTGAGTCCTAGGATTACTTCACTCAGTCCTAGGATTGCTACACTCATTCCAAGGATTACTTCACTCAGTCCTAGGATTACTACACCCAGTCATAGGATTACTACACTCATTCCGAGGATTACGACACTCATTCCTAGGATTACTTCACTCAATCCTAGGATTACTTCACTCATTCCTAGGATAACTTCACTCATTACTAGGATTACTTCACTCAGTCCTAGGATTACTACACTCATTCCAAGGATTACTTCACTCAGTCCTAGGATTACTACACTCAGTCCTAAGATTACTACACTCAGTTCTAGGATTAGTACACTCATTCCTAGGATTACTTTACTCAGTTCTAGGATTACTAAACTCATTCCTAGGATTACTTCACTCAGTCCTAGGATTACTACACTCAGTCCTAAGATTACTACACTCAGTTCTAGGATTAGTACACTCATTCCTAGGATTACTTTACTCAGTTCTAGGATTACTAAACTCATTCCTAGGATTACTTCACTCAGTCCTAGGATTACTACACTGATTCTTAGGATTACTACACCCAGTCCTAGGATTAATACACGAATTCCTAGGATTTCTTCATTCATTCCTAGGATTACTACACTGAGTCCTAGGATTACTTAAGTCATTACTAGGATTACTTCACTCAGTCCTAGGATTACTACACTGAGTCCTAGGATTACTACACCCAGTGCTAGGATTACTACACTCAGTCCTAGGATTACTACACTCAGTCCTAGGATTACTTCACTCATTCCTAGGATTGTTTCATTTATTCCTAGGATTACTACACTCAGTCCTTGGATTACTAGACTCAGTCCTAGGATTACTACACTCAGTCCTAGGATTACTACACTCAGTCCTTGGATAACTACAATCATTCCTAGGATTGCTTCATTTATTCCTAGGATTACTACACTCAGTCCTAGGATTACTACACTCACTCCTAGGATTGCTTAATTTATTCCTAGGATTACAACACTCAGTCCTAGGATTACTACACTCATTCCTAGGATTGCTTTATCTATTCCTAGGATTACTACACTCAGTCCTAGGTTTACTACAGCAGGGCGGCTGTAGCTCAGGTGGAAGAGCAGTCATCTTTCAACCGGAGGGTTGTGGGATCGATTCCAGGCTTCCCCAGACTACATGCCGAAGTGTCCTTGGGCAAGACACTGAACCCCAAGTTGCCTCCCGATGTGCCCATCAGGGTATGAATTTGTGTGTGATCGTGTGTGCGACTGGGTGAATGTGATATGTAGTGTAAAGTGCTTTGAGCGGTTAGTATGACTGGAAAAGCGCTATATAAGTACAGTCCATTTACTAAACTTATTCCTAGGATTACTACACTGAGTCCTAGGATTACTACACTCATTCCTAGGATTACTTCACTCAGTCCTAGGATTACTACACCGAGTCCTAAGATTACTACACCCAGTCCTAGGATTACTACACTCATTCCTAGGATTGCTTCATTCATTCCTAGGATTACTACACTGAGTCCTAGGATTACTACACCCAGTCCTAGGATTACTACACTCAGTCCTCAGATTTCTACACTCAGTTCTTGGATTACTACACTTATTCCTAGGATTACTTCACTCAGTCCTAGGATTACTAAACTCTTTCCTAGGATTACTTCACTCAGTCCTAGGATTACTAAACTCTTTCCTAGGATTACTTCACTCAGTCCTAGGATTACAAAACTTATTCCTAGGATTACTACACTCATTCCTAGGATTGCTTTATTTACTCCTAGGATTACTTCACTCAGTCCTAGGATTACTAAACTCATTCCTAGGATTACTTCGCTCAGTCCTAGGATTACTACACTGAGTCCTAGGATTACTACACCCAGTCCTGGGATTGCTACACTCATTCCTAGGATTACTAAAGTTGTTCCTAGGTTTCTGGCTCCTGTATCTAGTTTCCACTGACAGTAAAGCGGTTTTCTTTCAGGAGACACGTTCACGTGTTCTACTGTGTTCCAGGTGAATTTACTCTGACACGGTAACACGTATCTTAATTTTGATATTTCTGTAGTGCTCTCACATATCTAAGCTTTCTGTAGAGACCGGGATTATACAAACAGCCATGTAGTTGGGGAGATGTATTTAATTTATTTGGGGGGGTTATTTCAGATCGGTGGCAGATAAAACAGGTCTTGGTTGAAGACATTAATGAGATTTATTTCTTCAGTAAATGAAAGATCCTGATTTGGTTTTCACAGGAATCTGTTTTAAGATGCTAAACAGACTGCCTTGATGGAATCTCGTCTTTTCTGACCTCTCGTTGGAAGGACTGAATCTGTGGAGGAGTCTGGACCAGCGTGGTGAGCAGTGACCCTCCTCTGTGGAGGATGCTGCTTTTGGAAAACACATTCAACACTTTTTTTTCTTCTTCTGGTGCAGAAACTTCACAGAAGTCCCCCTCAGTGTCAGATTTCCACGGCTGTGAAACTCGCGCTCAACATTTCACCTTCAGTGTGAACAACGTCATCATGTGACCGTCTGCTCCCTGATTGGTTCACTCACCAACTGTCCCGATACCCGCCCTAAACCCAGTCCTAGGATTACTACACTCATAGTGTAGTATGAGTGCGCACTCGGCAGAAGTGCACAGTGAGGGTTGGATGTGCAGGTTAGTGCGGGAAAAAGGCAGAACTGGAACAGTGATGTTCCTCCATCATCCTGCACCACTGTGTCATTTCATGTCGTTGCTTCCAAACTCAGCTTCATCTCTGGTCCTGGTGAAGAGACGTCATTTTCACACCTAAACTGGATAAAGTTCATTTCATCTGTTCTTGTTGTTATGAAATCCACACGTGTTTAATTAATAAATGAATTACTGAACTAATTTCTGTAAGATGTGAGTATAATTTCACCAGAACAGGTTAAATAACTGTTACATTCTAAGCAAATGTATAATAATGATTACATTGTCGCTCTGTGACTGTTATTGTTGCAAAGAATGTCCATAAACGTCCACATGTCCATAAAAACATGTTTGTCAGGTGAGCAGGTCTCCCTTGATAAAGATGCTGCGTCTCAATGGGACTTACCTGTAAAAAAGTTTAAATAAAAATAAATTTAGCTACTTTTATGAGTAAGCTGATAACTTTCATTATTCAAACTCTTTGGATTTTAATATTAAAGCATATTTCCAAGTAACAGGACAAAAATTATTTCACCTACAGCAGTAAAAGATTAAATATTTCAATATTTGCATCTGAAATTAAATTTTTCCCACCACAGACAGGAGCTCATCACCAAACATGGACATGCTCCATCTTTATGGTTCAAAACGTCACTCGCAGCTAGGAATTATGGGCAATATTGCCCATAATGTGGATTGAGGGCGCAAAGGGAGAGAACTGGGACACACTGCAGACTTGAACCCTCAACAGGAGCGCGCATTCGAGGGGTGCAAGGGTGGAAATGCAGGTGTTGGGACAGGACCTTTGTGATCTTAAAACGTTCAGCATGTAAAGAGATGAAGGAGATGAAGATGAAGCTGTGCAGGAGCAGTGGCGGCTGCAGACCACTGGTGCCCCCCTGCTGGACATGATGTCCAAACTGGAGGAAACGTGGTACTCATGGTTGCATTAAGGATGATGTCCATCATTTCTCTGACAAGGAAGTAATCTGTTATCACTTTCTAGCTCCTTACAGGAAATCCACATGTGAAGCAGATGTCTGCATGTGAAACACATGTGCTTCAAATGTGGTCCACATGTGATTTATATGTGAAAATGTGGTTTGGGAACATTTCATGTGACCTACATGTACACTGAATGCACATGTGAACATAAACAAGTTGTTCCATACACCAGGGGTTCTCAACCTTTTTCATGATGGGTTCAGGTTCCAGTCCAAACTGGTCCAGGTTCATATTTAACTCTGTATCAGTGTAATGATCATTTCTGGTTTATTTCTTTAATAACTAAAGCAAATCCAGCTGCCCTTAACAGACTGAACCTGTAAAATGTGGCTGATAAACATGAATAACATCATCTAAAAATATATTCTGAGATGGTCACAAACACATTTAAATCACACGTATAATTCATGGAATAAAATCAGACTCCTACAAGAACAAATCAGAATTAGGCTATAAACACAAAATCTACAACATTTTACTACAAAAAGAGGAACAACAGAAAAAACTGATGGAAACTGATTTAAAAAGAGATAAAATGCTGCAGTAATAGATCACATTGGAAATAAAAAAAGGCTCCATTTAAATAATCTGTAAAAACCTGGATTTTATTTGTTTAGACAGAAAATTAAAGCACAAAATTTCATTGAACATTTTTTTATTTTAACTTTTCTTGGAATTTTTTACAGAACATCCAAGCATAACAGACATTTTCTGCATCAACAGCTGATTTTTTTCTCTTTATTTCCATAAAAATCTTTCCAACAAGTGTTGGATATTTGCTTTCTAGGGCTTCCATTAGTGTTAAAATTAATGTTAGTGTTAGCATTAACGTTAGCATTAGCTGGTTCTCCATCCATCTTCCAGCTCTGCTTTGTTATCTCCACTCACTAATCCGTATTTAATAAACTGGAGTGGGTTTTTGCCTCTTTAGGGTTTGGGACCATTTTTATCTTCATTATTTAGTTTTAATTATTTTTCTTTACAACGTTAGCTACAGGCTAGCGGCTAGCTGAGTGTCTTCTTCTGCTTGTTTGTTGAACTCTGACAAATTAGCGCCACCAGGTGGGGGGAGGCTACATTGAAACTCATCCAGTCATAAATAGCAGTAAAAATATATGGTCCTCGCAGCCTCTAGGTGGCGCTCGAGGCCCGAGCTTAGACCATGGTTAAGAATGGTTAAGAATCACTGCATTACATCATCCACATGTATGTGGATATGTGATTCACATGGAAATATTCCAAAACCACATTTTCCCAGATGTTTTTCCTTAAAGTGCTGATGACATGTTTTTGACATTTTTTGCCATGTTTTATAGACTAGAACGTTCTTCATGATGATCTATGTAACAGAAACAAACGCGCCTGCATAGGCAAGTTATAAGAAAACCTGCATTTCAGCATCTGACCAGACGGTGGCGCTGTTAGCAAAAACCAGACGTGACGTCTGCCAGAGAACGTTCTCAGCTCATTTAACATTGAAGTCAACGGCTTCATTGTGGTTTTTAAGTTCCTTTTCCAGTTTTACAGACGAACAGTAACGACTCAGCCTTCTGTTGTTTTACCAGTTAATGTTTAAAAGCTTGTAAGTGCAGGGTTAGTTTATTTACATTTTCTCTGGATCCAGAATTTTATTTTGAAGAGGATAAAGCAGCAGGTCGGATTTACCGGGTACCAGCAGGACCTCTCTGGACGTCTCTCCTGCTGCAGCTTCTGTTTACTGGAGCTGCTGAGACTCTAACACGTGGAACTGCAGTCATGTCCTCTGGAATATTCTGTTTCACCATCATAGCTTCATCACATCGGTCATACAGCTGCTGTACGGACAGACAGCTGCTGCTCGGTTATATGAGGACGTCTCCTTCATCACATCGGTCAGACAGCTGCTGTACGGACAGACAGCTGCTGCTCGGTTATATGAGGACGTCTCCTTCATTACATCAGTCATACAGCTGCTGTACGGACAGACAGCTGCTGCTCGGTTATATGAGGACGTCTCCTTCATCACATCGGTCATACAGTTGCTGTACGGACAGACAGCTGCTGCTCGGTTATATGAGGACATCTCCTTCATCACATCGGTCAGACAGCTTCTGTACGGACAGACAGCTGCTGCTCGGTTATATGAGGACGTCTCCTTCATCACATCGGTCATACAGCTGCTGTACGGACAGACAGCTGCTGCTCGGTTATATGAGGACGTCTCCTTCATCACATCGGTCATACAGCTGCTGTACGGACAGACAGCTGCTGCTCGGTTATATGAGGACGTCTCCTTCATCACATCAGTCATACAGCTGCTGTACGGACAGACAGCTGCTGCTCGGTTATATGAGGACGTCTCCGGGACAGACAGCTGCTGCTCGGTTATATGAGGACGTCTCCTTCATCACATCGGTCATACAGCTGCTGTACGGACAGACAGCTGCTGCTCGGTTATATGAGGACGTCTCCTTCATCGCATCGGTCATACAGCTGCTGTACGGACAGACAGCTGCTGCTCGGTTATATGAGGACGTCTCCTTCATCACATCAGTCATACAGCTGCTGTACGGACAGACAGCTGCTGCTCGGTTATATGAGGACGTCTCCGGGACAGACAGCTGCTGCTCGGTTATATGAGGACGTCTCCTTCATCGGATCTCCTCCAGCTGCTTCCAAACATGTATCCTTCCCTCCATCCTCATCCTCATAAACGAGAACTATTTAAAACTCCACTGGAACCATGGAAGTCTTCTAATTTTTTAAAGGATAATTATTAGCACCGGGCCAGCCGCAAGCTAAGTCGTTAGCCTCAAGCTGAAGCAGGCAACGAGTGCCTCTCCTCTGTCACACCTGACTCTGTCAAGCTGGTGTAGCTCCTTCCAGTTCTGAGTCGCTCGGTGTGTCGGCATCGCAGCTTTTATCTGAACCAGTGGACCTGAGGCTGGAGGCAGACTGTAGACAGCTGGACACAGTTGTAGCCCACTTCTAGCTTGTAAGGGCTGATGCAGGGGTCTGCAACCTCTACAGTCCAAAGAGCCATTTTTGCCTCAACCCAGCTAAATAAAAGTCGTCCAGAGCCGGAAATATTTCATGGCCTTTTCTCAAAAAACAACTTATAATTTTGATAAATACTAACTATGAAATTTGTTGCCATTTTTAAAGAACCACAGTTTTTTTTAGACTTTTAGGTTTTAGAAAACAGAACTACGGAAAAGGATTAGGGCCCCTGAATACAAAATAAAATAAAATTCTGAGACGAAAGTCAGAATTTGGACTTTTTTCCAGAACATAATTTTTTCTTCCATGCAAAACAAAACATAAAAACTTTGCATAGTTCCATTTTCCATTTTCCTTTATGGGATGTTGATCTTTTGAGACTGTGCCCATAATTTCCAAGCTACTGAGAAGAGGAACAGATGTAAAAAAAAACATTACTGGTGCTTTACTTGTAAAAATTTAGAGTAATTATTCCAATGAAAAACTGCTAAAACCTGCATTTGTTAACATCTACATATCTAAATATTACTCAGTTCTTTATAATTTTTAGTCAATGTTATTGAGCCACTGTGGAAGGTCCAACGGAGCTGCAGGTTGCAGACCCCTGGTCTGGTGTCTCCATCATCATATTCCTCACTCCTCTGAACTGGCTGACGATCCACCACACAAACCAGTTCCAATCTAGCTGTTCTGGAGCATCTTTCATGTTTTCCATGGCTTTGATTTCACATGTAAATCAATGAGTGGACCGCAACTCCTTATCTTGCTGATGTCATGGAAGCTAGGTTTGCTAGCGGAGAGCTAGTAGCTCTTAGCCGTGCCTCTTTAACATCTGATATTAACATAAATACACGTCTGATTAACTTCTACCTGCACAGAACTACTGATTTTGTCTTGATGTGTTGCTGTATGGCAGTTACTTGAAATTAAGGTCGTGTAATCAGCACTTTAAGGAATAAACTAAATATATCACTCATCATTCATTTGTATGTTTATAAATGTGAATACAGACATAAAAACTATTTACAGAGGGCTGAAAATGTGTATTTGATTAATAATTTGCATGAAAACATGAGGACAATGTTCCCACCAAAAACTGTGTATGCTGGAGGAACCTTCCGCTGTGTCATCCGTTGGTTTCTGAGGAGCTGAAAGCGAAGCCAGTTGTGCGTTTGCACCGTTGCCATCTTAGCCAAGTCGTGTGTATCGTCACTCCCAGAATATACAAAAATGGGTAAAGAGTGGCCTCGGGACAAATGATTGACATCTGACATACTCTGAGCTAAGTGCTAACTCAGAGCTAACAGACTAATGAAGATACAGGTGAGGTACGCCGTTATTCATCTAAAAACCATCGTTGTACTACTCTGCTACAGGCTGAGACCTTCCTGGCACTGGTAGCTGGTAGCCACTAGCCACCAGCGCTAACACCGGCATCTGGTCTGCCGCCTGTCAATCAAAAGGACACACCCTGAATTTTGCTTAATATAAAGATTAATCAACATCTAAACAGATGAATTTTAAAAAGGGTGGCCCATGTAAATAATGTGAGAACCCTTTAAAAAGACAAATCTAGATTCTAGGGGAAAATTTACTAAAGAAATTTAAGTGTTCATCCTTTGGTCAAATTTGTTTCCACTTTATTACCTGGCTCCCTTGCATTTAAAAATCGGTTATATATAAAATATGTTTTTGTGCTTTGACTTTGTTTTGGTTTACTTAATGAAGACAAACATTATCCATATAGCAGTTTTTCCAGAAATTCTTAGCTTTTTTTCTACAAACATAGCAGGCTAAAATTTTGTTGATAAGCCAATTTGAGGAGTGTGAACCAGATTTTTGTACTCACGCAGCGTAGGTGGGAGGGGCAGGTAGTAGGCGGTGGCTTCCTCCAACCGACTCAGGACGTTGTCCAGACCTGATGTGGCGGCTTGGCCCACCTCGGTGTCCTGCAGCTGCCGTATGGTCAGCCTGACTGCATCAGCCAGACGCTCCAGCTGATCCAGAGCTCCGTCCAGGCCGTCCACCACCCACACCTGCACATCGTCCAGCGTCAAGAAAAAGGCGTCCTTCAGGTGAGTCACCACCTGAGGAGCAGAATCAGTCTAAGATCAGCTGATCTGCTGTAAATAAACCTGATCCTGCTGGTTAATTTCTGGTCGATCCTGTCTGTGTGTAATTTTTACATTAGCAAAATAATTTGATGAATTTAGATGGAATCCATGGAAACCTTCAAAGCTCCAAATCTTGATTGATTAAAGGTGAATAAAACTGATTCCATATCTAATCTGCAGCAGAATTGAGAGTGGCACAAACCTCGTCTGTGGACTGGTTCAGGATCGGAAAGTTTCTTTCCAGGACATCGAGACCATCGAGAGCAAAACTGTTGGCGACTTCAACTGCAGAAAAGATAAAAACGTGGGTGACTGGACAGTAATGGCTGATATATCACTTCTAAAGATTTGTGTTTTCACACTCAGCAATTCCAGATTAAATCTGTGGCGCCTCCCTCCAAACTCAGCAGTTTGGAGGGGGGTAGCAGTAGTAGAGATCATATTATCGGAGAGGAATTTTTTACGAACTCTGAGGCTCTAGACTCTGAAGAAGAGGCGTGGCTCGTCTCAGGGCCTCTTCTGAGATGCTGCGAACTCCGACCTCTGCTACTCCCCCCATCAGACCCAACAGAGGGTAGCGATCTTTGACCCCCATATACGCTGAAGACACCGTCTGAAATGCCGAGCGGACCAAAGGTAGACTGGAAGCTCTCAGGATGGCACTGGTCTGAAACACAAGTTGGACAGCATCACACCAGCAGCTCCACCTCATCTTACAGCTTCACCAGTAGCAAGCTAGACCAAACAGCCAATCTAAAGCTCTTCCTGACAACCATGCAACAAAGCTCCCTAACTAGTCATCCAACCATTCAAGCAGTCAATCAACCAACCAGTCCTACAACCAGTCGCACAACCAGTCATCCAATCAATTACCCAACAAATCACCCAACCAGTCATCCAATCAATTACGCAACCAATCACCCAACCAGTAATCCAACCAGTCATCCAATCAATTACCCAACCAGTTATTCAAGCAGTCATCCAATCAATTACCCAACCAATCACCCAACCAGTCATCAAACCAATCATTCAACCAATCACCCAAAAAGTCATCCAATCAATAACCCAACCAATTGGCCAACCAGTTATCTAGTCACCCAATCAATTACCCAACCAATCAACAAATTAGTCATCCAAACATTCATCCAAAAAATTACCCAACCAATCACCCAACCAGCCATCCAATCAATTACCCAACAAATCACCCAACCAGTCATCCAGTCAATCATCCAACCAATCATCCAATTAACTAGCTAACAAACTAACCAAACAATCATTCAACCGATCACCCAGCCAGTCATCCAACCAGTCATTCAACCAATCACCCAACCAGTCATTCGACCAGTCATCCAATCAATTACCCAATCAATCACCCAAACAGTCATTCCACCAGTCATCCAATCAATTACCCAACCAATCACCCAACGAGTCATCAAATCAATCACCCAACAAGTCATCCAATCAATTACGCAACCAGTCATCCAAACAGTCATCCTATCAATTACTCAAACCAATCACCCAACCAGTCATCCAACCAATCATCCAATTAACTAGCTAACAAACTAACCAAACAAACAAACAATCATTCGACCAATCACCCAGCCAGTCATCCAACCAGTCATTCAACCAATCATTCAACCAATCACCCAACCAGTCATCCAAACAGTCATCCAATCAATAACCCAACCAATTGCCCAATCAGTCATACCATCAATTACCCAACCAGTCATCTAGTCACCCAATCAATTACCCAACCAATCACCAAATTAGTCATCCAAACAGTCATCCAAAAAATTACCCAACCAATCACCCAACCAGCCATCCAATCAATTACCCAACAAATCACCCAACCAGTCATCCAGTCAATCATCCAACCAATCATCCAATTAACTAGCTAACAAACTAACCAAACAATCATTCAACCGATCACCCAGCCAGTCATCCAACCAGTCATTCAACCAATCACCCAACCAGTCATTCGACCAGTCATCCAATCAATTACCCAATCAATCACCCAAACAGTCATTCCACCAGTCATCCAATCAATTACCCAACCAATCACCCAACGAGTCATCAAATCAATCACCCAACAAGTCATCCAATCAATTACGCAACCAGTCATCCAAACAGTCATCCTATCAATTACTCAAACCAATCACCCAACCAGTCATCCAACCAATCATCCAATTAACTAGCTAACAAACTAACCAAACAAACAAACAATCATTCGACCAATCACCCAGCCAGTCATCCAACCAGTCATTCAACCAATCATTCAACCAATCACCCAACCAGTCATCCAAACAGTCATCCAATCAATAACCCAACCAATTGCCCAATCAGTCATACCATCAATTACCCAACCAGTCATCTAGTCACCCAATCAATTACCCAACCAATCACCAAATTAGTCATCCAAACAGTCATCCAAAAAATTACCCAACCAATCACCCAACCAGCCATCCAATCAATTACCCAACAAATCACCCAACCAGTCATCCAGTCAATCATCCAACCAATCATCCAATTAACTAGCTAACAAACTAACCAAACAAACAATCATTCAACCAATCACCCAGCCAGTCATCCAACCAGTCATTCAACCAATCACCCAAACAGTCATTCAACCAGTCATCCAATCAATTACCCAACCAATCACCCAATCTGTCAAACAACCAATCACCCAACCAGTCATCCAATCAACCACCCAACCAGCCATCCAATTAATCACCCAGCCAATCACCCCGTCATCCAACTATCACCCAGCCATCACCCAACCAGTCATCCAACCAATCACCCAACCAGTTATCCAACCAATCATCAAACCAGTCATCCAATCAATCACCAACCAGTCATCAAACCAATCATTCAACCATTCACCCAACCAGTCATCCAATCAATCATCCAACCAACCAATCATCCAACCAGTATTACAGCCAATCATCCAACCTACAAACTAACCAACCAGTCACCCAACCAGTCATCCAGCTAATCATCCAACCAACAAACAAACCAATCACCCAACCTATTACCCAACCAATCATCCAACTTACTAGCTAGCAAACTAATCAACCAACCAGCCATCCAACCAGTCATCCAACCAATCACCTTGCCAACAAACTAACCAGCCAACCACCAATCATCCAACCAATCCCCCTAACAATAATCGTACCAACAAACTAACCAGCCAACCACCAATCATCCAATTAGTCATCCAACCAGTCACCCAACCAATCATCCTACCAACAAACTAACTTACCAACCAGGAACCAATCATCCTACCAACAAACTAACCAACCAATCATCCAATCAGTCACGCAACCAATCACCCAAACAATCGCCCAACCCATCACCCACCCAACAAACCAACCAACCAATCACCAACCAGCAAACTAACCGAGCATTCAACAATACAAACAAACCGTTTTGGCAGCTATCTAACTAGTTTGACCATTCATTACTTCAACCAACTAATAAGTTGTAGACAACTAATCACCAGTTAAACCAACAAATTACCAACCATGAGCCAAACTCAACCAAAATCTCAACACTGGCTAACTGATCAGTTCTTAAACAAACTAACAAGCAACCAAGCATCTGCATAAACAACCAATCACCAAACAAAGCCTTTAACCAAACAAACAAACAAATTGACAAACAAACAAACAGTTAGAACTAGTTTCCTGAAACAACTATTAACTATATTTACAAACAAGTTACTACCAACTGCTAATGGATCCGTCTATTCCCTGCACAGCGTGGAGGAGTAATGGTTGTTGTGTTGTAACCGTCTCTGAGCTTACCTCATGTTCCAGATGGGCTGCCATTTCTGCTTCACTGTATCTAAAGAGAAGCAAATTAAACAGAGGTCACACATCATGTTTGTCATGATGACTTCAAACTTCAACTTTTGATTTCAGCATGAGGCAGTCAGCTGCTGGTCATCAACAAAGCCGGGTCTGTTGAGCTGCAACCAGCATGGAAATCATCTTTTTCTCGGCATCATCTGCAGCAGCCTGAGTAGCTGCTGCACAGAATGCTCATTCAGCCCGGCCTCTCCAAAAACCAGAGCGCAGAGAAGCAGCATGAGCGCTTCAATAATCTGTTTTCAAAACATTTCAATCAGCTGAATCTGCATTTGATTAAGTTCCTCATTAGAGGCTGAAAGTCTGAAGTCGTTCCTCATAGAATCAGAAGAGGAGATGTAGAAAGACGACGTCTCTGATTGGAAAATATTTAAATCAATGAGAGGAAGTTGTCCTCTCCAGCACTCGAACCACCATCTGTAGACCCCAATGACAGGACCACCGTCTGTAGATCAGAATGAGAGGACCACCATGTGTAGACCAAAATAAGAGGACCACCATCTGTCGACCCCAATGACAGGACCACCATGTGTAAACCAGAATAAGAGGACCACCATCTGTAGATCAGAATGAGAGGACCACCATTTGTAGACCCCAATGACAGGACCACCATCTGTAGATCAGACTGACAGGACCACCATGTGTAGATCAGACTGACAGGACCACCATTTGTAGATCAGAATGAGAGGACCACCATCTGTAGATCAGAATGAGAGGACCACCATTTGTAGACCCCAATGACAGGACCACCATCTGTAGATCAGACTGACAGGACCACCATCTGTAGATCAGACTGACAGGACCACCATGTGTAGACCAGAATGACAGGACCACCATCTGTAGATCAGAATGACAGGACCACCGTCTGTAGATCAGACTGACAGGACCACCATGTGTAAACCAGAATAAGAAGACCACCATCTGTAGATCAGAATGAGAGGACCACCATGTGTAGACCCCAATGACAGGACCACCATCTGTAGATCAGAATGACAGGACCACCGTCTGTAGATCAGAATGAGAGGACCACCATCTGTAGACCCCAATGACAGGACCACCATGTGTAAACCAGAATAAGAAGACCACCATCTGTAGATCAGAATGAGAGGACCACCATGTGTAGACCCCAATGACAGGACCACCGTCTGTAGATCAGACTGACAGGACCACCATGTGTAGACCAGAATAAGAAGACCACCATCTGTAGATCGGAATGAGTGGACCACCATGTGTAGACCCCAATGACAGGACCACCATGTGTAGATCAGACTGACAGGACCACCATGTGTAGACCAGAATAAGAGGACCACCATCTGTAGATCAGACTGACAGGACCACCATGAGTAGACAAGAATAAGAAGACCACCATCTGTAGATCAGAATGAGAGGACCACCATGTGTAGACCACACTGACAGGACCACAATGAGTAGACAAGAATAAGAAGACCACCATGGGTAGATCAGAATAAAGGCAGAGATACACCGGGCCGAGTTTCGGCTGTCTGGTGTCGTCGTGGAGTCTTCTGAAATTGGGGTCGTGTGTCAGTTTGGTTTGTTCTGTTGTCGGCTGTCTGCAGCCATCGCCAATACCATCGGCTTTCTTTTCAGCCGACTGAACATGTGTAATCGACGTCAGCCAGTTGTTCAATTGGTGATGGGCTGACCAATCATATTGGAGGAGGCTTGACTTTGCTGGGGAATCAGCAAATAAGAAGACCTGAAGTGAAGGTAAACAAATGAGATGAAGAGCGGACATGAAGCAAACTCTCACACATCATTTGGCATCGCATTGGGACCTTAGCTAGCAGTCATCGGTCTCTGCTAACAACAACAGTAGGAGGTTTTACATGTTTTCGTCTTGAGAAATGGTCCGTTATTTCCGGTTTTTGGGGCCAGCATTGCCTGCTGTTGTGGTGACATTACTGTATATTTTGCACAGAAGGTGCACCCAGGTCTGGAGCCAGCTCGGTGTGTTCTTGGGCACTTTTCTCACCGTGTCGGTGAGACTGAAACCGATTGATCAGCATTTTCTGGCGGCAACCCCGGCGGTCGGCAGTCTGTCCGATGTGTCTCTGCCCTAAGAGGACCACCATCTGTACTGTAGACCAGAGGAAGAGGATCACCATTTGTACACCAGGCTGACAGGACCACCATGTGTAGACCAGACTGACAGGACCACCATCTGTAGACCAGAATGACAGGACCACCATCTGTGGACCAGAATGACAGGACCACCATCTGTAGACCAGAATGACAGGACCACCATCTGTAGACCAGAATGACAGGACCACCATCTGTAGACCAGACTGACAGGACCACCATGTGTAGACCAGACTGACAGGACCACCATGTGTAGATCAGACTGACAGGACCATTACCTGTGGACCAGAATGACAGGACCACCATGTGTAGACCAGAATGACAGGACCACCATGTGTAGATCAGACTGACAGGACCATTACCTGTGGACCAGAATGACAGGACCACCATCTGTAGACCAGAATGACAGGACCACCACCTGATTTGTTTTTTAAAAGCCCAATTTCACTTTGAGCTAAAATATAAGAGTTTCTATGTCTCAAATGACTGATTCTGATTGATGGCTCCATTATGGCAGGTGAGCGAACTGGAGTTTTTCCACTATTCCATAGTTTTGAGTTTTGATGAAGAGAAACAATAAATGACAACAAATAATAAATTCATATGGTCAACAGATGGTGGTCCTGGGACCTCTGTATACAGTCCCAGAGGTTCCAGAAAGAAGCCTTGGGTTACACCCTGTGATACAGGAGGAAGGTGGAGGAAGACTCAGCAAACTGGACATGAGTTTAAGTTGACGAGCTGTTGAGAAGCAACCCCAGCGTGTTTCACATGAGGAAGACAAAAAAAAAAAATCATGACAATTTAGTTTCTTTTTTAATTTTGTGCAATTAAACAGCCAATATCAATTCTGCCAGTACCATCAAAATTAACTGATTCATTTTAAGTTGATTAGTAGAACTTTTGGAAGCCTAACAGCTCCTCCACCCACTGCAGTTTGGTTTGAGATTGGGTTGTTCGACTGAAATAGCAAACGACTGTTTCATTGAGAATTTTAAATCCCTGGATAGGGATTGGGTGATAGGGGCAGTATTTCTAGATCTTAAAAAGGCTTTTGAAATGGTAGTGGTCCAGTAGAAGTCCTCATTCTTAAACATCCATATCAGCATTCCTCAGGGCTCCGTACTGGGACCCTTACTGTTTAGTATCTTTATAAATGAACTGCCTCAAGTCTGCCCTGTTGGCAGCTGTCAACTCTAGGATGATGCAGTTTTTAAGGTAGAGGAGGTCTTGTCCTCCTGTATTGCTGAAGTGAGATAGTGGCTTGTTGGTCCTCAACCTAACAAAGACCATGTCAATGTATTTTTCCACTAAGAAAAAAAAAAACATAGAAGAGAGCTCCTAGATACATCTGCAAAATAAAACCATACAACCAGCAACAGAACCTAAATATCTTGGGTTGGTCCTCGACCCCCAACTGAAATTTGATAAGCACATCAAGAACATTTCAAAAACAATAAAAAAGCAATTTAAATTGTTTTAAACTAATCAGGGACTTCATTCCAAACAAGGCTGCCCTCATGTACAGTTGTGCTTGAGAGTTCACATCCCCTCCCATTAACGAAAAGGTTAAATTCACAAGTAATTCAAATAACAAGAAACTGAAAAAGTAATAATTAATAAAAATCTACAAAATTATAATTTTCTGAAGTAAAATACAGATTTTGAATTTTTGTTTTAAAAAAATAATTTTAAAAACAAACAAAACAGTCCCAGACTAATTAGAGCACCTTGCTCATGAACTTCCAGCCAACATACCTGTAACAGGTGCAGACGTCTGATTGGGCATTACAGAAAGGTACTGATTGCAGTGATTGTCTCAAAGCGTTGCTCAACAACATTTTAGGTCAGGAGCCCTAAAATCAATGTCATGATTTTCATGAAATTTTTATTTATTATCACTACTGTTGTCAATTTCATCTTATTTCAACTTATTTCACTGGCAGCTGATTTTAATGGAAGGGGATATAAATTTTCAAGCACAACTGTTCAAGTATGTCATGGTATTTTCGCATATACTGCATGACAGGATGGGGCCAGGACACCCCCTCAGCCACAAAGTGCACTGGATCATTATACAATCAAGCAATAAAAATCATGGATAAAAAGCCAACCCAACACCACCACTGCAAAATCCTGGAGAAGTACAAATTACTCAGCGTTGAAAGGTTTAGACATACGGAAGAGCATAAGGGCCACTGAAGAAAAATAAAAAAAATTCTGAGAAAAAGTCAGAATTCTGACTTTTTCTCAGAGTTGTATTTTTTTTCCTTCAGTGGCCCTAATGCTCTTCCGTATACTCACCGGTGCTTTCTCAAATTAATTTTCAAGTGCATCAGTAACTCAGCAGCAGTCTCTTAAAAAAAAAAAATAATTCTGGAATGTGCTGCTAGGTGGCTGCAGTTTGGAACAGCTCTCTCTAAACCTTTGTGTTTTTTTCAAATATAGTTGTCTTTTTTATTGACATTACTCGTCGGATTAGGTTTTTCTGAGAGGATTTTTATGCTGGTTTGAAGGGTGTGCAATTCAGGAGATTTTTCTTCATATATTTGGCTTTTTTCACCACTTGTTATGATGTGTATCCATAGCAACAGAAAAATTGTTTACCACCTGGATCAACTGTTAAAACTCTCCAAAATCAAGATTACCAGCAAATAACACATCAAATCCCAGTGGAGTTAAAGAGAAAGACAAGAGGATGCAGGGCAGGGGTAAGGCAGAGAGAAAAACGGTGGAGATTTAAACCGTTTCTTCCAACTGTTGTGATGGTAATGTGAGATCGCTAGCTAACAAGATGGACCAGCTTGAAGTGCTAACGAGGTCTCAGAAAGAGTACAGAGAATGATGTATCATGTGTTTCACCGAGACATGGCTGCATGAACACATCCCGGACTGTAATGCGTCTGTACACGGCTTCAAGGTAGCTGTTAATATAATACCAGGTACCGCACCAGAGACAGCCTGTGATGTCATCAGCTCCATCGTGGCTAAACTACAAACACAGCATCCAAACTCTTTCATGTCGATCTCTGGAGACTTCAACAACGTCTCCCTCTCTGCTACGTTACCAACTTTCCAGCAGTTTGTCAGCTGCTCCACCAGAGAAAATAAGATGTTGGACTTATTTTATGCAAATACAAAGAATGCATACAGCTCCTCTGCCCTGCCTCCTTTAGGAAGATCAGATCATAATCTGGTTCTTCTCACCTCCACCTACAAGCCCATCGTTCAGCAGCAACCAGTCATTAGGAGGACGATTAAAACCTGGTCTACTGAGGCTGAAGATGCTCTGAGAGGGTGCTTTGAGGCCACAGACTGGAATGTCCTCTGTGAACCTCATGGAGATGACATCAACACCATGACTGAGTGTGTGACAGATTACATAAACTTCTGTGTGGACAACATCGTTCCAACAAGAACAGTGAGGTGCTTCCCCAATAACAAACCCTGGATCACCAGTGACCTGAAAAAGCTGCTGAACATCAAAAAGAAAGCTTTCAGGGATGGAGACAGGGAGTTACTGAAGACCACACAAAAACAACTGAAAACACAGACTAAGAAGTGAAGGAGGACGACAGGAAGAAGTTGGAGAGCAGCTCCAGCAGAACAACATGAGGGATGTGTGGTCGGGAATGAAGAAGATCACTGGCTTCAAGTTAAAGGGGGACCAGACTGATGGAGGTCTGGACAGAGCTAACGAACTGAACATGTTCTTCAATAGGTTCAGTTCCCCCCTGCCGACAACCCAACATTCCACACACCCTCCATGAGCCCACAGCTTTCCTGTCCCACCTCCACTCTGTCACCCTGCACCTCAGTCATGGACCTGAACACAGCCTCCTCTCCCCCCACATCGGGACATCCTGAGACCTCCTCTCCCCCCCACATCAGGACATCCTGAGACCTCCTCTGTCTCCACATCAGGACGTCCTGAGACCTCCTCTGTCTCCACATCAGGACATCCTGAGACCTCCTCTGTCTCCACATCAGGACATCCTGAGACCTCCTCTTCCTCCACATCAGGACATCCTGAGACCTCCTCTGTCTCCACATCAGGACGTCCTGAGACCTCCTCTCCCTCCACATCAGGACATCCTGAGACCTCCTCTGTCTCCACATCAGAACATCCTGAGACCTCCTCTGTCTCCACATCAGGACATCCTGAGACCTCCTCTGTCTCCACCTACAGCCTGACTGTCTCCTGTGACCAGGTCAATAAACAACTGGAGAAACTGAACCGGAACAAGGCTGCAGGTCCAGATGGTGTCAGTCCCAGAGTTCTCCAGACCTGCTCAGAACAACTATGTCCGGTTCTCCAGCACCTTTTTAACACCAGCCTGAGACAGAACAGAGTTCCTGTGCTGTGGAAAACATCCTGTCTTGTTCCTGTCCCTAAAAAACCACAACCAGCTGAACCAAACGACTACAGACCAGAACCAGAACCAGGACCAGAACCAAATGACTACAGACCAGAACCAGGACCAGAACCAAATGACTACAGACCAGTTGCTCTGACATCTCACACCATGAAAGTCCTGGAGAGATTCTTACTGGCTCACCTCAACAAGCAAGTGAATACCTTTCAGGACCCATTACAGTTCACATATGGTAATGGGCTTGGGGTTGAAGACGCCATCATCTTCCTGCTTCAGAGAGCCCACTCTCATCTGGACCAGTCAGGCAGCACTTTGAGGGTCATGTTCTTTGATTTTTCAAGTGCATTTAATACTATTCAGCTGCTTTGCTATGTGAGAAACTCCATAAATTCCAGGTGGATCCTCCACAACCACCTGGATTTACGACTACCTAACAAACAGACCACAGTTTGTGAGACTGAAAGGTTGTGTGTCTGAGATGGTGATCAGCAGCACTGGAGCACCACAAGGAACTGTACTCTCACCATTCCTCTTTACACCGTACACCTCAGACTTCCAGTACAACTCTGATCCTGTCATCTGCAGAAATACTCTGATGACTCTGCAGTTGTGGGGTGTATCAGTGATGGACAAGAAGCCGAGTACAGGGAACTTGTCAGTCAGTTTGTGAAATGGTAACAATCAGCTCATCTTAGATACCAGCAAGACTAAAAAGATGATTGTTGACTTCAGGAGGAGCAAGAATAAGCAGCATAGTCCTGTCTACATCCTGGAAGAGGAGGTGGAGGTGGTGGAGAACTACAAATACCTGGAGTTCAGCTGGACAACAGACTCGACTGGAAATGCAACACTGACTACATCTACAAGAAAGGTCAGAGCAGACTCTACAAACCAGAACCAGGACCAGGACCAGGAAATGCAACAGTGACTACATCTACAAGAAAGGTCAGAGCAGACTCTACAAACCAGAACCAGGACC
This sequence comes from Atherinomorus stipes, assembly GCA_023101725.1. Lineage (NCBI taxonomy): Eukaryota > Metazoa > Chordata > Actinopteri > Atheriniformes > Atherinidae > Atherinomorus > Atherinomorus stipes. Next base: position 44,344 of record JALJCO010002609.1, read on the forward strand.
AGGACCAGGAAATGCAACAGTGACTACATCTACAAGAAAGGTCAGAGCAGACTCTACAGACCAGAACCAGGACCAGAACCAGAACCAGAACCAGAACCAGGAAATGCAACAGTGACTACATCTACAAGAAAGGTCAGAGCAGACTCTACAGACCAGAACCAGGACCAGAACCAGAACCAGGAAATGCAACACTGACTACATCTACAAGAAAGGTCAGAGCAGACTCTACTTCTTAAGGAAGCTGAGATCATTCAACGTCTGCACCAAGATGTTGCAGATCTTCTACAAGTCTGTTGTGGAAAGTGCAATCAGCTTTGCAGCATCTGCTGGGGAAGCAGCATCAGAACCAGAACCAGGACCAGGACCAGAGACTTGAAGAAACTAAACAAGCTGATCAAGAAAGCTGATTCTGTGCTGGGGAGAACTCTGGAGCTGCTGGAGATGATCGTTCAGAAAAGAATGCTGCACAAGCTGATGAAGATGATGGAGGATTCTTCCTCCTCTCCACAACACGGTGAAGAATCAACAGAGTGTGTTCAGTGGGAGGCTGCGTCACGTTCACTGTAGGACGGAGAGATACAGAAATTCATTCCTGCAGCAGCATCACCCTGAAGAACAAGACTGACTGACTTTTTTGTTTATATATATATATATATATATATATATATATATATTTAAAAAAAAAGTGAGCTTTTACAATACTGAATTTGATACAATGAATAAAGTATTTTTCATTTCATTTCATTTCATTCATTAAGACGCTTTCGGACTATAGGAACTTTTTGGAGTTCTTGGAACCTTTTCAGGAACCAGGCCATTTTTGGTGCATTAGGACACATAGGAACTAAAGACCTCGGCCCTCAGTTCCTAGAATCTTCTTAGCTCCTACTCCGAGGCAGGGTCTTTTCAGGGTGCCATAGGAACTAAAATACGAAGATGTTTGGTGATTGGTAGAACTGGCAAGCCCCGCCCCTTGCGTGATCTCTGCTTCTTCCGGCTGGCCATATTTAAAGTGTTTACCGAGATTGTAATAGCAACAAGTACTATTACAACAGGAGTGTACCAATTCATTATTTAATCCATCACAATGGTACACGTCCTCAATCCACAACTATTCTGAAATGTCCAAAAACAGTTATTTTATCCTGATTTAATGACCCAAATGCAGCTGCAAAGTGTGGGGGTAGAATCTGCGGCTGCTGCCCGGATACTTTGATGAACCGATTTGAGGACCATCCACTAAAGTGTCTGGGTGCACTTCAACAAAAGGTTAAAGGAATAGCACACCCACAGAATGAAGTTTATTCTACTCACCCTCATGCTGAGCAAGACTCTGGAGCACGTTTTAATATCTCAAATGCAGCTGGAGATCGGACAGGTTTTTGTTTTTCCCCAACTTTCATATAATGGAGTTCACCCGGGTCCGAGCCAAAAAGGTCAATAAAAGTCCACAAAAACTTGTCAGTATTCCTCCATACTGCTCGTCCAATGTAATCCAAGTGTCCTGAGTGGGTAGCGTCCAGAATTTACTGGAAACCACATCATTTACTAGATTTTTAGAGCCTAGTAGAACATGTAGCTGTTCTCTTTTTCTTTCTTTGTTTGTTTTAAATCAATATCCATCCCCTCTTCGGTTTGTCCGCCGCTCGTTTGTTCTTACCACAATGTAAACAGCTAATTTCTTCTTCTACGCTTGCATTATCGGCAGAGGTGGCGCTGAATGCAGCGGCTTCCATAGTGTCGTGAGCTCACACGAACGCGCAAATAGAAAGTGCAATGTTCTATACTGTTTAGGCTTTTAAAATACAAATGATGTGGTTTCCAGTAAATTCTGGACGCTACCCACTCAGGACACTGGGATTACATTGGACGAGCAGTATGGAGGAAGATTAAGAATAAGAAAGACCTTTATTTGTCCCACAATGGGGAAATTTGCAATTCTGCAACAGCACATATACAGCGGACCAGTCTGGCCAAAGGTAGTGAATAGACACAAAAACTTACAAACATAGACAAAGGATAGATTAAGATAAATTAAGATAAGTTAAGTAGACTGTACAGGAGTTTTAAAAACATAACAATGAACAAATAATGAATAAGCATTTTTTGTAGTATTATTTGTAGTAATTTTCCAGGCAAGTGGGTGTGTACAGTATATGGATATTCATAAATAAATAAATACCAGACTGGTGTGTATTGTAAATTGGAGCATAAAGAAATTATTGCACATAGTTGTTATAAAGTATTGCACATGATCTAGAAGTGATGGTGCCAGATACAAAGGCTGCACGGGTGAAACGGAGTCTTTAAATGTGCTCATTGACAAGTTTTTGTGGACTTTAATGGACCTTTTTGGTTCAGTCGCCGGTCACTTTCATTATATGAAAGTCTGCAGATAACGAAAACCTGTCCAATCTCCGGCTGCATTTGAGATATTAAAGGAGTGATGACATCATAGCAGTAAAAACTAGTTCATGTAGTTGACATTAATGCGTGTCAGTTCTCCAAAGAAAAAAACATCATTTTTCTCAGCAGGGTATTGTTTTGGCAGCCAGACCTCCTTCCTCAGTAAAAGAGTTGGGTCCGGTGATGATATGGAGCTTTACCAGGAGACCACGTTGGCTTCGTTCTGATTGGCTACACCTTATTTGGCTATGACCTTATTTGGAGAATCTAGGTCAAGCTGCGGTCGGACTTTGCTAAAGGCTAACTGCTAGCAACATGGGCACTTCAGACAGTGTGAGCTACGTTTATCAGACAAGACAGCATTTAGAAAATAAATAAACTTACAGGTAATGACAAGGTTGTGGCCCCCTCCCTCAGTGTTGCTGCAGAAGTTTGCTTTTAGATCCATTTGTTTGAAAACCCAGACCTGACTGCACAGAAGTTACTACTAGCTCCATACACGAAGCTGAATCAGACAGGGGAGGGGAGGGGGAGCGGACGGTGCATAGACCGTTAGGGGGAGAGAGGGGGGGGGGGGGGGGGGCGCTGTTTACTTGATAGTGTGCTCTTATTGGAGCAATTGAATTACGTAGAATGATAGAACTACGTAGAATGATGGAACTACGTAGAATGATAAAACTACGTAGAATGATGGAACTACGTAGAATGATGGAACTACGTAGAATGATGGAACTACGTAGAATGATAGAACTACGTAGAATGATGGAACTACGTAGAATGATGGAACTACATAGAATGATGGAACTACGTAGAATGATGGAACTACGTAGAATGATAGAACTACGTAGAATGATGGAACTACGTAGAATGATGGAATACATAGAATGATGGAACTACGTAGAATGATGGAACTACGTAGAATGATAGAACTACGTAGAATGATGGAACTACGTAGAATGATAGAACAAAGTAGAATGATAGAACAAAGTAGAATGATAGAACTGCGTAGAATGATGGAACTACGTAGAATGATGGAACTACGTAGAATGATGGAACTATGTAGAATGATGGAACTACATAGAATGATGGAACTACATAGAATGATAGAACTACGTAGAATGATGGAACTACGTAGAATGATAGAACAAAGTAGAATGATAGAACAAAGTAGAATGATAGAACTGCGTAGAATGATGGAACTACGTAGAATGATGGAACTACGTAGAATGATGGAACTATGTAGAATGATGGAACTACATAGAATGATGGAACTACATAGAATGATAGAACTACGTAGAATGATAGAACTACGTAGAATGATAGAACCATGTAGAATGATAGAACTACGTAGAATGATGGAACTACGTAGAATGATGGAACTATGTAGAATGATGGAACTACGTAGAATGATAGAACTATGTAGAATGATAGAACTACGTAGAATGATAGAACTACGTAGAATGATAGAACTACGTAGAATGATGGAACTATGTAGAATGATAGAACTACGTAGAATGATAGAACTACGTAGAATGATAGAACTACGTAGAATGATGGAACTATGTAGAATGATAGAACTACGTAGAATGATGGAACTACGTAGAATGATGGAACTATGTAGAATGATAGAACTACGTAGAATGATAGAACTACGTAGAATGATGGAACTACGTAGAATGATGGAACTATGTAGAATGATAGAACTACGTAGAATGATAGAACTACGTAGAATGATAGAACTATGTAGAATGATAGAATACGTAGAATGATGGAACTACGTAGAATGATGGAACTATGTAGAATGATAGAATACGTAGAATGATGGAACTATGTAGAATGATAGAACTACGTAGAATGATAGAACTACGTAGAATGATAGAACTACGTAGAATGATAGAACTACGTAGAATGATAGAACTACGTAGAATGATGGAACTATGTAGAATGATAGAACTACGTAGAATGATAGAACTACGTAGAATGATAGAACTATGTAGAATGATAGAACTACGTAGAATGATAGAACTACGTAGAATGATAGAACTACGTAGAATGATAGAACTACGTAGAATGATGGAACTATGTAGAATGATAGAACTACGTAGAATGATAGAACTACGTAGAATGATAGAACTATGTAGAATGATAGAATACGTAGAATGATGGAACTATGTAGAATGATAAGCTGCTGTCTGATTCAACTGTTTCTGAGCAGAGAGACAAAGCTGACAGACCATAAACAGGAACTTTGATTCTCACTCTGACATTCACATGACCTCATCAGAGCACAACAGATCATATTATACACCCAAAACCCCAGAAAAGGGACATGTGATTTCATGGCACCTTTAAAAAAAAGTGCTCCAGAGTCTTGCTCAGCATGAGGGTGAGTAGAAAATGAAGGCACATCATTCTGTGGGTGTACTATTCCTTTAACAAGACGTTGCGTGATACATATGAGCATGATCAGAGGTGTCAAAAGTAGAAGTAAAAGTAGTTTTCAAGTACAAATCCTGCCATGTTTTCGGATCTGCCAGTACATTTAGAACAGCTGTTTTCTCTAAGGAGCTCATCTACCTGGGAGAGGAGCTAATTAAACCCAGCTGCTTCAGTGATTGGTTGGAAAAACTGCCCGACAGGATTTGTACTTTCTGCTTCTACCCGGTTTTTGACCCCTCTGGGCGTGATGAGGGAGAGCTGGTAAGCTAGCTTTATAACAGTTTTGAATAAAAGCGATGAGGAACCTCAGTTTGTATCAGATCTGCTGGGGCATGAATGTGTCTCTGTCTCAGACGATTGCGTCACGCATGGTCGGCAAGGGTAGCTCTTATAACTGAACTCCAGACGGAGAGATATAGGAACTGTTTTCTTGGAACCTCTCTGTCCGGATGCGCCTATGTTCTCTACACGGTCCCTGCCAAGTAAATGAAATAAAAATCATCTATAATCATGTATAAAACTAAAAATCAGTAGCACTGAAAGTTTTACTCCACTACCACCATTAATTTCAACTCAATGCTGATTTACAAGACGTAAAAGGTTTATTATTTTAACCCCTTCATCCCTGAATTTCTTTATCATTTCAAAGAACAAATTTATTTTAATTAATAAAATAAAATAAATCAGGGGGAGGAAACAGGAAAAGGACTGGAACAGAATTAAGTAAAAGCAATATTAAATATATTAATAACAGTAAATAGATAAATAAATAAACAAATGTGAACAAAATCAAATAAATATGATATAAATAAAAAGAATAAAAGACCAGAAGTGGTTTGATAGAAGTTTGCAACAGCAGGTATGAAGGGGTTAAATGATTTTATAAGATCTCCATATTATCAAACAGTAAATAGCAACAATGAACGACGTTGTAAAGAATCAGGAACTACATAAAGTTTAATCCGAAACCACACCCAACAGTCAAAATACGCAACTTTACTTACTTTGTACTTTGAGATTTGTACTTGTATTCTGAGGTTTTCTAGTACCTGTACCCGTGAACAAGGTTACAAATACACGTCCCTGTTCTGGCTCCACACAACTTTATTTAAAAATGTAACCAAAATGAAAACACGAATCAGCTGAGAAAAGATAAACGCAAGAATTTCTGAGGAAGTTTCCCAAACTGGGACTTCAGCTCTTCTAACTGGTGTGAAGCGTGTCACTGGTGGTGAACTGGTGTCTGAGGATGAATCTTACCCCATCAGAGACGCTCCGGCCTGGAGGAAGCAGCCCGGCTCAGTGATGACGATGATGAAGAGGAAAGACCAGCCTCTCGCTTTATAACCTGCTGATGGAGGTTCTGGGTGGAGGTGGTTGGTACCAGCGAGCTGATTGGCCGGAGGATGTTGTGATGTCACTGAAACAGTGAAGCTGAATCTGCCTCTGACTAATGGATTAACTGGGAATGAAAGAGGACATTTAGGAGGAAGAGACTGGGAGGAACTGGGAGGAACATTCCCACATGCTGGTTTGTTTAATCTGAACCTGAAGGTTCTGGACTTGGTCTGCTCGGGTTTCTGGTGTTTGCCCACCAGCTTCACTCCTGAGTTACAGTTTTTCTCCGTCGGTTCGGCTAATTTCTCCAATCAGAAATTACTTTCTCAGAACAACATGGCCGAACCTCTAAACCATTTGGCAATTTTCACAACATAATTACATTTATTTCATTAAATTGCAAATATCTTAGCACGTCTCAATGTTTCATGACATCTTTGTAAATGACTGAGTGCAGTTAGACCACAGTTAGCACACAGTTAGCCTACAGTTAGCATACAGTTAGCCCACAGTTAGCATACAGTTAGCCCACAGTTTTTTAAAATTTTTTTTTTTTTTTTACTTGTCCTGTCCAGCATCAAAGCAGCAGAATGGAAATCTGATTGCTTTATTCTGTTGAACAGTTTTGCTTTACCAAGCGGAGCTTTATGAACATAAGGCTCCACTTGATATCCTGTTTATTAATTGTATTTCTTTAATTAAACATTTGTCTATTACACCATTCCATATCATACTGCTGGGCCTGACAAGGGAGAAATGAAAGTTAACAGAGGTAATGATAGAAAGTGGAACAGAGAGAAAGGAGTGAGGAAGAGGAAGAGAGAGAGAGAGAGAGAGAGAGAGAGAGAGAGGAGAGAAAACATGGATCCACTTCCACAGTTCACTGGTACATCTGTACAGAAATCCCTAAACAACATTCCAAGGTCTCTGCTGGAAAACAAAATTAACAATCCCCTGCAGGTGGCTTAAATATCCTCAGATCATACAAACACACGCAGAACTACGCAGAGAAGAGGTACAACCTAGTCATCGCAATGGGAAGCAGTGTCACAGCATCAACATGCATAATAAAGGGTCTCCATGGTGATACAGTCATGCAGATGCAGCTTCGTCTCTGCAAGGAGGAGGAAGCCCGCAAGGCTCACGACCCAGGCCCCCAGCAGGGGGGCCTGGGTCTGGGTCGCCAGACGACCCAGACGTCTGGGTCGTCCCGGGCGCCAGGCGCCCCCCGGGGCGGAGACAGCGCCGGGCCCAGGGCCCAAGCGCCCAGGAGCAGCCACCCCCCCGACCCGGGCGGCCCAACTGAAACCCAGGAGGACCGGATCCCCCAGACGACACCCCCCCAGGGCAGGCCAGCCCCCACCGCAACATCCCTGCCCCACACACCTGACACCAGGGCGCCACCACCTCTACCACCCCCTACCCCACCACCACGCTCACACACACCTACCCCAACACCCCCATGTACTCCCCCCCCCACACACACATACACCCACCCACTCCGCTCTCTCCGACCTCACATACCCACACTCACTCCTCCCTCCACCCCCAACATTCTCCTCCCTCTACCGTCCACACCTACCCCCACCTCCTCATACCCTCTAACACACACATGCACTCCCCCCACATAACTGCACCAACCCCTCCCTACCCCCCACACATACGCCCCCACCTCCCTATACCCCCAATACCCCATACAATCCCCCCTTACACGTCCAGCCCCGCCCATCCTTCTGACCTATCACACTACCGTCCTTCCTTCATTCATTATTCTCACATACCCACCTCTCTCTTGCCCATGCCCTCGTGCCTCCTGAGTGGTAGCTCGGGCCGGGTAAGGAGCCGTGAGCTCCAAGCCCCCAACACGTTCCCCCCCACCCCACCCACCCCCCCATCCCCCACCCCCCGGACGCAGCAGGCCAGGCACCCCCCGGGCCAGCAGATCCCCCGCAATGCAGCCAGCCTTAACCACTAGCACGTGAAACAGCCACTACTCCCCCTCTCCCCAGTAGCGCCCGGGAGACCGGGGTATGAAAGGACCCTGTTCCCCCCCACCCCCCGCTCATGACTGTGTGTAAGATGTGTGTTGTTTGCAGTTAAAACTGAGGGGCAGTGCCAAGTCATGCCGGGAGTGGGATCGCGTAGGGGGCATGACCCCCCAACCGGCCCCTCCCCTCCTTCCACACACTATATGGCCCGCCCCTCAGAAGTGGTTGTGAGCTGTTGTTATTTTATGTGTTTAGGTGTCTAAGTGTGGTTAAAACTGGGGAGCAGGCTGTCTCTAGATGTGGCAAACAAAGGCACTTTGGTGCCCTCCCTCACCACGCCCGCTTGACACGCACCCTCCCCAAAACCCTACGTGTGTGTGTGTGAGGTAGAGCAGGGGGGTGGGGGTCTTGGGAAGGGAGACCAGGGGGGTATGAATTCTCCCCCGGAAGATGAGCCGTTACCGGCATTAGGTACCCCTGCCTCCCGGGATCCCCCCAGGGCAGAAGGGGGCAGGCATGGCCGCCCTCACGGCCAGGCAACCGGCATTCACCACAGAGGGGCCAGCCTCGGCCCCTGGGGGCGCTCGACCACCCCAGGCCTGGGAGGGGGAAAAAGGGACGGGAGCGGAAAGGGTCGGCGGAGGGGCCAGAGTCACCGGCCCAACATCCCCAGGCCCCGCAAACCCCCCAAGAGGCACGCAGAGCTGCTTTTTTTTTCCCTCCCCTTTCCTCCCCCACTCTATCCTATCACCCCCACACCCTACTTCAAGCAACCCACAACTTTACCCCCCGTCAACACTCCCCCATCGATTCCTCCTCCCACCCCTCCTGCATAGCCAGCTAGTCCCCGTACATCCGCCCCCCTGGTACCCATGCCCCCCCTTTCTAAACCCAAGCCCGCGCCCCCACCCAGGCCGTGACATGCACAATCCTCCAACCCCGCCAGAACCCCCACCCATTCACCCACCCACACACCTCCCTAATTCACTCAGCTGCCCCGCATCCGATCCCTTCACAGATCCATCCCCGCTCCCCACCCAAACCCCTCCAACCCGATACAGACAAACCCCACCAATACACCACCACTCCCACACTCAAACATTCATCTCCCATGCACCCCCACAGGCAACCATACACACATCCCCCCCTGCATTCATGTCCCCCCTCCAGTCATACACCCACCCACATACACCAAGGATGGGGACCATGGGGACCATGCCCCCCCCCCCCCCCCCCCCCCCCCACGTGCAGGTCAGTCCCAACCGACACAGCAGTTGGGCAGGACAGGCACCCGGCGTGGAAAAGACCCGGCCACCCCGCAACCCCCACCCTCACACATACACCTCTACTGACACACCCGCACGCACACAGCAGAGGCGCCCCGGCCCCCGGCGCAGTGACTAGACACCAGGTCGTGAGGACCGGCCAAAACCAGAAGAGGCACGTCCCGCCGGCCCGCACCCCCCCCCCAGCGCCAAGCCGGGTCCCCCGGCCCCAGAGGCAGGGGCCACCCCCGAGCACCGGGGCCCAGGACCCCCCCCGCCCCCCCCGCCCCGGGACGGCCCCGGCCAACAGCAACCGGCCAGGGCCCCACCAGCAACCCGCCCACCGCCGCAGAGCAGCCCCAACCGCTGACCCCCATGTCCCCCATCAGCTGGATACAGCCCCCGCCCCAGCGGCGAGGCAGCCCAGACCCCCCCCCCCCCAAGTCAACCGCCAGGGATCCATAGCCATCAAGCACTCGCCAGCACCCAACCCCCACATCGCCGAGGCGGCTCTCCTACACCAACGTTAAGTGATGGAGCTAATCACAGGGGACCAGAGGGAGTGGAATTCATCTAACTGGTTCTTAGAGGAGGCAGACATCGTCTCAATACTGATATGGTCTACTAAGAAATTCCTAAACTGGCTAATGCTCAGATTATTTTTGGATTTCCAGTTTACAAAGATAGTTTTCTTTGCAATACATAATACAGTAAGTATCATATGTGCATAGTTGGTTACCATGGTGATCTCATCCAAGTCCCCCAGTAAACACAGTGTGGGGCTTGCAGGAAAGTTACACCTGAGCCACATTGACAGGTCATCACATACCTGAAGCCAAAACCTCTGGACAGGTGGACAAGACCACAAGGCGTGAAGATAATTGTCTGTTGTATTCTCATTGCAGTGTAAACAAATATTTGAAGGTGACAGACCCATGTTGAACATCCTCTGTCCTGTGTAATGTACTCTGTGTAAAACCTTGAATTGTATCAACTGCATATTTGAGTTTTTAGTCATTAGGAACGTGTTTAAACATATCTGTGTCCATGTGTTTTGGCTAAGGGTTCTGGACAAGTCAGCCTCCCACTTCGAAGTTGGAAGGGAAATTGAATCATCGAGTTTTAATAATAATCTATATATTTTCGACAGTAGTTTTGGGATAGAGAGATTCAGGAATTCTGCTACCCTGACCGGAGTCTGCAGGTTCAGTTGGTTAGAGGTATATTTTTTGCTTAATATAGATTTAAGTTGATGGTATTCTAAGAATTTAGTACTACTGATCCCGTATTGTAAGGTGAGTGTATTAAATGACAGGAAATTTCCATTTTCAATGATATGTTGTATTTGTTTTACTCCTTTATCCTTCCAATGCACAAAATGAATCATTTTCTTGTTTTGTAGAATATCCAGGTTATTCCAGATGGGTGTGAGTTTACATGGAATAATAGAAGACTCGGTTAATTTCAGGAATTCCCACCATGCTTTCAGAGTAGAGCAGATGTTGATACTTTTAAAGCATACAGTTAGCCCACAGTTAGCATACAGTTAGCCCACAGATAGCCCACAGTTAGCAGACAGTTAGCCCACAGTTAGCCCACAGTTAGCACACAGTTAGCACACAGTTAGCCCACAGTTAGCACACAGTTAGCACACAGTTAGCCCACAGATAGCACACAGTTAGCACACAGTTAGCCCAGTTTTCAAGTGAATAGATGTTATTGATCTAAACTGGTTGTTGGTTGTCAGTCTGATGGTTGTTCTCTCCTAAACATACCAGCATCATTTCATTCTAGACGTCATCACATGCAGAACCTGTTCTACCATCAGAACAAGTGAAGACCAGAATACAGCAAATGAAATGTGAGGGTTAGGGTTAGGGTCCAGCCTTCTTCTCAGCGCTACGGGCTGCATACATTTCCTTTTTCTGTTTGTGTTCATATTACAGCGGCTATATTCTGCTGTATGCTTTCTTTTCATAGTGATGGACAGAGTTATTTTGTGTGAATAAAAATGGTTATAATTTCTTTGGCAGTATGACTGCAACGTGTGATGTCAAACGTTGGAAACTACTCTTACTGTAAAATCCTAGTCTTCTTCTTTTTTTATTATAACTGTATCCTGTTAGCTAGACAGAAAGAAACAAACTTAGCACAGTAAAAATTGTGAATGAGGGACTGGGCTAAAACTAAGAGGTGGACATGAGGGACGTTTCCATGATCCTCTGCCACGGTGACAAAATACCGGCACATTTTGGTTTGCAGTGCTACACGATGCTGCAGGGATGATGGAGTTTGGATCTGACTATTTCTGTGAGACAGAAACTTGATTTTGACTTACTGATGGACGTTTGGGAGAGAAATGGGCTTCTGGAAGTGAGAACTTACGACTGTTCAGACAAACAATCGTAGAGTTTGGAGATTTCTGATTCCAGAAATGAGCCAGAAATGAGCCAAAAAAGGAACCAGAAATGAGCCAGAAATGAAACAAGAAATGAGCCAGAAATGAGCCAAAAAAGGAACCAAAAATGAGCCAGAAATGAAACGAGAAATGAGCCAGAAATGAGCCAAAAAAGGAACCAGAAATGAGCCAGAAATGAAACGAGAAATGAGCCAGAAATGAACCAGAATTGAACCAGAAATGAGACAGAAATTAAACCAGAAATGAGCCAGAAATGAACCAGAAATGAACCAGAAATGAGACAGAAATGAAACCAGAAATGAGACAGAAATGAGACAGAAATGAACCAGAAATGAGCCAGAAACTAGCCAGAAATGAGCCAGAAATGAGCCAGAAACTAGCCAGAAACGAGCCAGAAACGAACGAGAAACAAGCCAGAAATGGGCCAGAAACGAACCAGATATGAGCCAGAAATGAGCCAGAAATGAACCAGAAATGAACCAGAAATGAGCCAGAAAAGAACAAGAAACGAGCTAGAAATGAGCCAGAATTTAACCAGAAATGAGGCAGAAATGAGCCAGAAATGAACCAGAAATGAGCGAGAAACTAGACAGAAATGAGCCAGAAATGAGCCAGAAACGAGCCAGATATGAGCCAGAAATGAGCCAGAAACGAACCAGATATGAGCCAGAAATTAACCAAAAATGAGCCAGAAACGAGCCAGAAACGAACCAGATATGAGCCAGAAATGAGCCAGAAATTAACCAGAAATGAGCCAGGAATGAGCCAGAAATGAACCAGAAATGAGCCAGAAATTAACCAGAAATGAGCCAGAAATGAACCAGATATGAGCCAGAAATGAGCCAGAAATTAACCAGAAATGAGCCAGGAATGAGCCAGAAATGAACCAGAAATGAGCCAGAAATGAGCCAGAAATGAACCAGAAATGAGCCAGAAATGAGCCAGAAATTAACCAGAAATGAGCCAGGAATGAGCCAGAAATTAACAAGAAATGAGCCAGAAATGAGCCAGAAATGAACCAGAAATGAGCCAGGAATAAGCCAGAAATGAACCAGAAATGAGCCACAATGAGCCAGAAATGAGCCAGAAATGAGCCAAATATGACCAAGAAATGAGCCAGAAATGAGCCAGAAATTAACCAGAAATGAACCAGAAATGAACCAGAAATGAGCCAGAAATGAGCCAGAAATGAACCAGAAATGAGCCAGAAATAAGCCAGAAATGAACCAGAAATGAACCAGAAATGAGCCAGAAATTAACCAGAAATTAACCAGAAATGAACCAGAAATGAGCCAGAAATGAGCCAGAAATGAACCAGAAATGAGCCAGAAATAAGCCAGAAATGAGCCAGAAATGAACCAGAAATGAGCCAGAAATAAGCCAGAAATGAACCAGAAATGAACCAGAAATGAGCCAGAAATGAACCAGAAATGAACCAGAAATGAGCCAGAAATGAGCCAGAAATGAACCAGAAATGAGCCAGACATGAGCCAAATATGAACCAGAAATGAGCCAGAAATTAACCAGAAATGAACCAGAAATAAGCCAGAAATGAGCCAGAAATGAACCAGAAATGAACCAGAAATGAGCCAGAAATGAACCAGAAATGAACCAGAAATGAACCAGAAATAAGCCAGAAATGAACCAGAAATGAGCCAGAAATGAACCAGAAATGAGCCAGAAATGAGCCAGACATGAGCCACGACCAGGTCTCCCGGACCAGTTCTCCAGGACCAGTTCTCCCGGAGCAGTTCTCCAGGACCCGGTCTCTAGGACCAGTTCTCCAGGACCAGGTCTCTAGGACCAGGTCTCCAGGACCAGTTCTCCAGGACCAGGTCTCCAGGACCAGTTCTCTAGGACCAGTTCTCCAGGACCAGGTCTCTAGGACCAGGTCTCCAAGACCAGTTCTCCAGGACCAGTTCTCCAGGACCAGTTCTAAAGGACCAGTTCCCCAGGACCAGGTTTCCAGGACCAGTTCTCCCAGGACCAGGTTTCCAGGACCAGTTCTCCCAGACCAGGTCCCCAGGACCAGTTCTCCAGGACCAGGTCTCCAGGACCACTTCTCCAGGACTAGGTCTCCAGGACCAGTTTTCCATGACCAGTTCTCCCGGAGCAGTTCTCCAGGACCCGGTCTCCAGGACCAGTTCTCCAGGACCAGGTCTCCAGGACCAGGCCTCCAGGACCAGTTGTCCAGGACCAGGTCTCCAGGAAAAGTTTTCCTTGACCGGTTCTCCAGGAGCAGTTCTCCCAGACCAGGTCTCCAGGACCAGTTCTCCAGGACCAGTTCTCCAGGACCAGTTCTCCAGGACCAGTTCTTCAGGACCAGTTCTCCAGGACCAGTTCTCCAGGAGAAATTCTCCAGGACCGGTTCTCCAGGAGCAGTTCTCCACGACCAGGTCTCCAGGACCAGGTTTCCAGGACCAATTTTCCAGGACCAGGTCTCCAGGACTAGCTCTCCAGGAACAGGTCTACCAGACGAGGTCTCCAGGACCAGTTCTCCAGGACCAGGTCTCCACAACCAGGTCTCCAGGATCAGTTCTCGAGGACAAGGTCTCCAGGACCAAGTTCTCCAGGAACAGGTCTACCAGACCAGGTCTCCAGGACCAGTTCTCCAGGAGTAGGTCTCCAGGACCAGGTCTCCAAGACCGGTTCTCCAGGAGCAGTTCTCCACAACCAGGTCTCCAGGATCAGTTCTCCAGGACCAGGTCTCCAGAACCAGGTCTCCAAGACCGGTTCTCCAGGATCAGTTCTCCAGGACCAGGTCTCCAGGTCCAGTTCTCCAGGACAAGGTCTCCATGACCAAGTTCTCCAGGACCAGGTCTCCAGGACCAGTTCTCCAGGAACAGGTCTACAGGACCAGGTCTCCAAACCAGGAGACAGTGAGGCCAGGTCAGCGTGCTGGATCCTGACCCTGAGGTGGACTCTGGACAGTGAGGCCAGGTCAGCGTGCTGGATCTTGACCCTGAGGTGGACTCTGGACAGCGAGGCCAGGTAAGCATGCTGGATCCTGACCCTGAGGTGGACTCTGGACAGTGAGGCCAGGTCAGCGTGCTGGATCCTGAACCTGAAGTGGACTCTGGACAGCGAGGCCAGATCAGCATGCTGGATCCTGACCCTGAGGTGGACTCTGGACAGGGAGGCCAGTCCTGCGTGCTGGATCCTGACCCTGAGGTGGACTCTGGACAGGGAGGCCAGTCCGAGTGCTGGTTCCTGACCCTGAGGTGGACTCTGGACAGGGAGGCCAGTCCGGCGTGCTGGATCCTGACCCTGAGATGGACTCTGGACTGCGAGGCCAGGCTAGCATTCTGGATCCTGACCCTGAGGTGGACTCTGGACCGCGAGGCCAGGTCGGCGTGCTGGTTCCTGACCCTGAGGTGGACTCTGGACCGCGAGGCCAGGTCGGCGTGCTGGATCCTGACCCTGAGGTGGACTCTGGACAGGGAGGCCAGGCCGGCGTGCGGGGTCCTGACCCTGAGGTGGACTCCTGACAGCGAGGCCAGGCCGGCGTGCTGGATCCTGACCCTGAGGTGGACTCTGGACAGGGAGGCCAGTCCGGCGTGCTGGATCCTGACCGAGAAGTGGACTCTGGACAGCGAGGCCAGGCCGGCGTGCGGGATCCTGACCCTGAGGTGGATTCTGGACAGCGAGGCCAGGCCGGCGTGCGGGGTCCTGACCCTGAGGTGGACTCCTGACAGCGAGGCCAGGCCGGCGTGCTGGATCCTGACCCTGAGGTGGACTCTGGACAGCGAGGCCAGGCCGACATGCTGGATCCTGACCCTGAAGTGGACTCTGGACAGGGAGGCCAGGCCGGCGTGCTGGATCCTGACCCTGAGGTGGACTCTGGACAGCGAGGCCAGGTTAGCGTGCTGGTTCCTGACCCTGAAGTGGACTCTGGACAGCGAGGCCAGGTTGGCGTGCTGGTTCCTGACCCTGAAGTGGACTCTGGACAGCGAGGCCAGGTCAGCGTGCTGGTTCCTGACCCTGAAGTGGACTCTGGACAGCGAGGCCAGGTCAGCCTGCTGGTTCCTGACCCTGAAGTGGACTCTGGACAGCGAGGCCAGGTCGGCGTGCTGGTTCCTGACCCTGAAGTGGACTTTGGACAGCGAGGCCAGGCTGGCGTGCTGGATCCTGACCCTGAGGTGGACTCTGGACAGCGAGGCCAGGCCGGCGTGCTGGATCCTGACCCTGAGGTGGACTCTGCTGGTTCCTGACCCTGAGGTGGACTCTGGACAGCGAGGCCAGGCCGGCGTGCTGGATCCTGAACCTGAGGTGGACTCGGGACAGCGAGGCCAGGCCGGCTCGCTGGATCCTGAACCTGAGGTGGACTCGGGACAGCGAGGCCAGGCCGGCGTGCTGGATCCTGAACCTGAAATGGACTCTGGACAGCAAGGCCAGGTCAGCGTGCTGGATCCTGACCCTGAGATGGACTCTGGACAGGGAGGCCAGGCCGGCATGCTGGATCCTGACCCTGAAGTGGACTCTGGACCGCGAGGCCAGGCCGGCGTGCTGGATCCTGACCCTGAGGTGGACTCTGGACAGGGAGGCCAGGCCGGCGTGCTGGATCCTGAACCTGAGGTGGACTCAGGACAGCGAGGCCAGGCCGGCGTGCTGGATCCTGAACCTGAAGTGGACTCTGGACAGCAAGGCCAGGTCAGCGTGCTGGATCCTGAACCTGAGGTGGACTCTGGACAGCAAGGCCAGGCCGGCATGCTGGATCCTGACCCTGAGGTGGACTCTGGACCGCGAGGCCAGGCCGGCGTGCTGGATCCTGACCCTGAAATGGACTCTGGACAGGGAAGCCAGTCCGGCGTGCTGGTTCCTGACCCTGAAGTGGACTCTGGACAGCGAGGCCAGGTCGGCGTGCTGGATCCTGACCCTGAGGTGGACTCTGGACAGCGAGGCCAGGTTGGCGTGCTGGTTCCTGACCCTGAAGTGGACTCTGGACAGCCAGGCCAGGTTGGCGTGCTGGTTCCTGACCCTGAAGTGGACTCTGGACAGCGAGGCCAGGTTGGCGTGCTGGTTCCTGACCCTGAAGTGGACTCTGGACAGCGAGGCCTGGTTGGCGTGCTGGTTCCTGACCCTGAAGTGGACTCTGGACAGCGAGGCCAGGTCAGCGTGCTGGTTCCTGACCCTGAAGTGGACTCTGGACAGCGAAGCCAGGTCGGCGTGCTAGTTCCTGACCCTGAAGTGGACTTTGGACAGCGAGGCCAGGCTGGCGTGCTGGCTCCTGACCCTGAAGTGGACTCTGGACAGCGAGGCCAGGTCAGCGTGCTGGTTCCTGACCCTGAAGTGGACTCTGGACAGCAAGGCCAGGTCGGCGTGCTGGTTCCTGACCCTGAAGTGGACTTTGGACAGCGAGGCCAGGCTGGCGTGCTGGTTCCTGACCCTGAAGTGGACTCTGGACAGCGAGGCCAGGCCGGCGTGCTGGATCCTGACCCTGAGGTGGACTCTGCTGGTTCCTGACCCTGAGGTGGACTCTGGACAGCGAGGCCAGGCCGGCTCGCTGGATCCTGAACCTGAGGTGGACTCGGGACAGCGAGGCCAGGCCGGCTCGCTGGGTCCTGAACCTGAGGTGGACTCGGGACAGCGAGGCCAGGCCGGCGTGCTGGATCCTGAACCTGAAATGGACTCTGGACAGCAAGGCCAGGTCAGCGTGCTGGATCCTGAACCTGAGGTTGCCTCTGGACAGCAAGGCCAGGCCGGCATGCTGGATCCTGACCCTGAGGTGGACTCTGGACCTCGAGGCCAGGCCGGCGTGCTGGTTCCTGACCCTGAAATGGAAGCTGGACAGGGAGGCCAGTCCGGCGTGCTGGATCCTGACCCTGAGGTGGACTCTGGACAGGGAGGCCAGTCCGGCGTGCTGGTTCCTGACCCTGAAGTGGACTCTGGACAGCGAGGCCAGGTCGGCGTGCTGGATCCTGACCCTGAGATGGACTCTGGACAGGGAGGCCAGGCCGGCATGCTGGATCCTGACCCTGAAGTGGACTCTGGACCGCGAGGCCAGGCCGGCGTGCTGGATCCTGACCCTGAGGTGGACTCTGGACAGGGAGGCCAGGCCGGCGTGCTGGATCCTGAACCTGAGGTGGACTCGGGACAGCGAGGCCAGGCCGGCGTGCTGGATCCTGAACCTGAAGTGGACTCTGGACAGCAAGGCCAGGTCAGCGTGCTGGATCCTGAACCTGAGGTGGACTCTGGACAGCAAGGCCAGGCCGGCATGCTGGATCCTGACCCTGAGGTGGACTCTGGACCGCGAGGCCAGGCCGGCGTGCTGGTTCCTGACCCTGAAATGGACTCTGGACAGGGAAGCCAGTCCGGCGTGCTGGTTCCTGACCCTGAGGTGGACTCTGGACAGGGAGGCCAGTCCGGCGTGCTGGTTCCTGACCCTGAAGTGGACTCTGGACAGCGAGGCCAGGTCGGCGTGCTGGATCCTGACCCTGAAGTGGACTCTGGACAGGGAGGCCACGCTGGCATGCTGGATCCTGACCCTGAGGTGGACTCTGGACAGGGAAGCCAGTCCGGCGTGCTGGTTCCTGACCCTGAGGTGGACTCTGGACAGGGAGGCCAGTCCGGCGTGCTGGTTCCTGACCCTGAAGTGGACTCTGGACAGCGAGGCCAGGTCGGCGTGCTGGATCCTGACCCTGAAGTGGACTCTGGACAGGGAGGCCACGCTGGCATGCTGGATCCTGACCCTGAGGTGGACTCTGGACCGCGAGGCCAGGCCGGCGTGCTGGACCCTGACCCTGAGATGGACTCTGGACAGGGAGGCCACGCGGGCATGTTGGATCCTGACCCTGAGGTGGACTCTGGACCGCGAGGCCAGGCCGGCGTGCTGGATCCTGACCCTGAAGTGGACTCTGGCCAGCGAGGCCAGGCCGGCCTGCTGGTTCCTGACCCTGAGGCGGACTCTGGACAGCGAGGCCAGGCCGGCGTGTGGGATCCTGACCCTGAGGTGGACTCTGGACTGCGAGGCCAGGCTGGCGTGCTGGATCCTGGACTTAAAGTGGACTCTGGACCGCGAGGCCAGCCGGCGTGCTGGATCTTCACCCTGATGTGGACTCTGGACCGCAAGGCCAGGTCGGCGTGCTGGATCCTGACCCTGAGGTGGACTGGACCGCGAGGCCAGGCCGGCATGCTGGATCCTGACCCTGAGATGGACTCTGGACAGGGAGGCCAGTCCGGCGTGCTGGATCCTGAACCTGAGGTGGACTCTGGACTGCGAGGCCTGTCCAGCGTGCTGGATCCTGACCCTGAGGTGGACTCTGCTGGTTCCTGACCCTGAGGTGGACTCTGGACCGCGAGGCCAGGTCGGCGTGCTGGATCCTGACCCTGAGGTGGACTCTGGACCGCGAGGCCAGGTCAGCGTGCTGGTTCCTGACCCTGAGGTGGACTCTGGACAGGGAGGCCAGGTCGGCATGCTGGATCCTGACCCTGAGGTGGACTCTGGACCGCGAGGCCAGGTCAGCGTGCTGGTTCCTGACCCTGAGGTGGACTCTGGACAGGGAGGCCAGGCCGGCGTGCTGGATCCTGACCCTGAGGTGGACTCTGGACTGAGGCCAGGCCGGCGTGCTGAATTCTGACCCTGAGGTGGACTCTGGACAGGGAAGCCAGTCCGGCGTGCTGGTTCCTGACCCTGAGGTGGACTCTGGACAGGGAGGCCAGTCCGGCGTGCTGGTTCCTGACCCTGAAGTGGACTCTGGACAGCGAGGCCAGGTCGGCGTGCTGGATCCTGACCCTGAAGTGGACTCTGGACAGGGAGGCCACGCTGGCATGCTGGATCCTGACCCTGAGGTGGACTCTGGACAGGGAAGCCAGTCCGGCGTGCTGGTTCCTGACCCTGAGGTGGACTCTGGACAGGGAGGCCAGTCCGGCGTGCTGGTTCCTGACCCTGAAGTGGACTCTGGACAGCGAGGCCAGGTCGGCGTGCTGGATCCTGACCCTGAAGTGGACTCTGGACAGGGAGGCCACGCTGGCATGCTGGATCCTGACCCTGAGGTGGACTCTGGACCGCGAGGCCAGGCCGGCGTGCTGGACCCTGACCCTGAGATGGACTCTGGACAGGGAGGCCACGCGGGCATGTTGGATCCTGACCCTGAGGTGGACTCTGGACCGCGAGGCCAGGCCGGCGTGCTGGTTCCTGACCCTGAGGTGGACTCTGGACAGGGAGGCCAGTCCGGCGTGCTGGTTCCTGACCCTGAAGTGGACTCTGGACAGCGAGGCCAGGTCGGCGTGCTGGATCCTGACCCTGAGGTGGACTCTGGACAGCGAGGCCAGTCCGGCGTGCTGGATCCTGACCCTGAGGTGGACTCTGGACAGGGAGGCCAGTCCGGCGTGCTGGATCCTGACCCTGAAGTGGACTCTGGACAGCGAGGCCAGGTCGGCGTGCTGGATCCTGACCCTGAGGTGGACTCTGGACAGCGAGGCCAGGCCGGCGTGCTGGTTCCTGACCCTGAGGCGGACTCTGGACAGCGAGGCCAGGCCGGCGTGCGGGATCTTGACCCTGAGGTGGACTGTGGACAGCGAGGCTAGGCCGGCGTGCTGGATCCTGACCCTGAGGTGGACTCTGGACAGCGAGGCCAGGCCGGCGTGCTGGATCCTGACCCTGAGGTGGACTCTGGACCGCGAGGCCAGGCCGGCGTGTTGGATCCTGACCCTGAGATGGACTCTGGACAGGGAGGCCACGCGGGCATGTTGGATCCTGACCCTGAAGTGGACTCTGGACAGCGAGGCCAGCCGGCGTGCTGGATCTTCACCCTGAGGTGGACTCTGGACTGAGGCCAGGCCGGCGTGCTGGATCCTGACCCTGAGGTGGACTCTGGACCGCGAGGCCAGGTCAGCGTGCTGGTTCCTGACCCTGAGGTGGACTCTGGACAGGGAGGCCAGGCCGGCGTGCTGGATCCTGACCCTGAGGTGGACTCTGGACTGAGGCCAGGCCGGCGTGCTGAATCCTGACCCTGAGGTGGACTCTGGACAGGGAAGCCAGTCCGGTGTGCTGGTTCCTGACCCTGAGGTGGACTCTGGACAGGGAGGCCAGTCCGGCGTGCTGGTTCCTGACCCTGAAGTGGACTCTGGACAGCGAGGCCAGGTCGGCGTGCTGGATCCTGACCCTGAAGTGGACTCTGGACAGGGAGGCCACGCTGGCATGCTGGATCCTGACCCTGAGGTGGACTCTGGACCGCGAGGCCAGGCCGGCGTGCTGGATCCTGACCCTGAAGTGGACTCTGGACAGCGAGGCCAGGCCGGCGTGCTGGTTCCTGACCCTGAGGCGGACTCTGGACAGCGAGGCCAGGCCGGCGTGCGGGATCTTGACCCTGAGGTGGACTGTGGACAGCGAGGCCAGGCCGGCGTGCTGGATCCTGACCCTGAGGTGGACTCTGGACAGCGAGGCCAGGCCGGCGTGCTGGATCCTGACCCTGAGGTGGACTCTGGACCGCGAGGCCAGGCCGGCGTGCTGGATCCTGACCCTGAGATGGACTCTGGACAGGGAAGCCACGCGGGCATGTTGGATCCTGACCCTGAGGTGGACTCTGGACAGCGAGGCCAGGCCGGCCTGCTGGTTCCTGACCCTGAGGCGGACTCTGGACAGCGAGGCCAGGCCGGCCTGCTGGTTCCTGACCCTGAAGTGGACTCTGGACAGCGAGGCCAGGCTGGCGTGCTGGATCCTGAACTTAAAGTGGACTCTGGACCGCGAGGCCAGCCGGCGTGCTGGATCTTAACCCTGATGTGGACTCTGGACCGCGAGGCCAGGCCGGCGTGCTGGATCCTGACCCTGAGATGGACTCTGGACCGCGAGGCCAGGTCGGCGTGCTGGATCCTGACCCTGAGGTGGACTCTGGACTGCGAGTCCAGGTCGGCGTGCTGGATCCTGACCCTGAGGTGGACTCTGGACTGCGAGTCCAGGCCGGCGTGCTTTATCCTGACCCTGAGGTGGACTCTGGACTGCGAGGCCGGGCTGGCATGCTGGATCCTGACCCTGAGGTGGACTCTGGACCGCGAGGCCAGGCCGGCGTGTTGGATCCTGACCCTGAGGTGGACTCTGGACAGCAAGGCCAGGTCGGCGTGCTGGTTCCTGACCCTGAGGTGGACTCTGGACAGGGAGGCCAGGCCAGCGTGCTGGATCCTGACCCTGAGGTGGACTCTGGACAGGGAGGCCAGGCCGGCGTGCTGGATCCTGACCCTGAGGTGGACTCTGGACAGGGAGGCCAGGCCGGCGTGCTGGATCCTGACCCTGAGGTGGACTCGGGACAGCGAGGCCAGGCCGGCGTGCTGGATCCTGAAGCAGAGGTGGACTGGACAGCGAGGCCAGGCCGGCGTGCTGGATCCTGAAGCAGAGGTGGACTGGACAGCGAGGCCAGGCCGGCGTGCTGGATCCTGGTCTCTGCAGCACCCCCTACTCGGGAAGCTGCAGGGCAGGGAGGGGGGAGGTGGAGTTCTGTGATGAAGGGAGCAGTGTTCCAGCCCCGTTCATGTGACCCGGCCATCACTGCCGCTCATTCAGCCTCATCACCACACTGGTTTGCTGGTTTTATGGAGGACGGCTCAGCTGCACAGGACTCGCTCTGATGATCGCAGGAATCTGCTGAAGCGATGAGGTTTTCCTTCCAGCGACGGATGCCGAGTACAGGGCAGAGCGTGAGCTGCGAGCCCCCACCAGACAGAAAGATTTTTCTGGAGTCACGCAGAGTCATCCATGAAAGTAAAAATGATGGTAGATTACAGAGAAGTGGCGGAACATCCCGGGAACCTGCAGGGATTGCAGGATGTGTGAGCCCAAACATGAAGCTGAACGTGTTTGACGTATTTTAATGTTGATTCTGATCTGAAACAACAGCTGGGACGAAGTGAAACCAGAAAACAGCCATTTATAAACCCCAGCATGTTTTATTCCCATAAACAACATGTAAGATGATTTTAATGAAAAATATATGACATGAGGGTGATGTTTGCTGTCAGGGATGGACGCTGCGGCATTCAGCATCTACTCTGCCAATAATGCAAGAGTAGAAGAAGAAATCAGCTATTTACATTGTGCAAAGAGCGACAGAGCTGCAGACAAACACAAGAGGGGTTGATGTTGGTTTAAAACAAAGAAAGAAAGAAAAAGAGAACGCGTGACCTCGTCTGGTTTGGTCTGCCGCGGCTTCTGTAGTGTCGTGAACTCGTAGCAGCTACATGTTCTACTGTTCAGTCTATAAAAATCTACTAAATGATGTTTCCAGTAAATTCTGGACGCTACCCACTCAGGACAATATTGACAAGTTTTTGTGGACTTTTATGGACCTTTTTGGCTCCGTCGCAGATGAACTCCATTATATGAAAGTAAAGGGAAAACGACCCCCCCCCCCCCCCCCCCCCCCCGCTCTCCAGCTTCATTTGATAATATAAAAATCAACTATGAAAAAATATTGAATTCATTAGTTACATTTGCCAGAAATGATACCATGAACTTTTCTCTGATATATTTACTGACTCTTTTGAAATGAAAGGTTTCTCCGTTGTTTTTCTCTTACTTGGAAGTCGACGCCGTAACTGTGTCTTGCTGAAGATGTGTTTTGTGTATAAAGGGCTGGCGTAAAAGGCACTTGCTGCAGCCAACACCTTTTGATCAGCCATATCTTATGTTCTTCTGCTCTTGTGTATTTATTAATAATTTGGATGCTAATCAGAATAAACTTAACTAAATTTGAGATATTAAAAGATATTAAAGACTCCAGAGTCTTGCTCAGCATGAGGATGAGGAGAAGATGAAGGACCATCATATGCTGTGTAAATGTACATATGCATACATATACGGTGACAATGATAATGGTTAATATTGTTACTTTTGTGTATTATTATTAGTTGTAGTAAGAGGAGGATAATTATTGTTATCATGTTTATCTATAGATGTGTTTCTGAGCAACGTGACAGGATGCATGTGCAACCAGGGGGCAGAAAAGCACGGAAAATGAACTATGAGCAGACATGTGTTTACGCAGGGGCGCCGCCAGGAATTTTGGGCCCCATGAAAGACATTCATGTTGGGCCCTCCTCCCTCAAAAAATTGATGCAAGACTTAAAAATGTTATAAAAAGAGTATTATTTACAGTTTCAATGTATTTTTTTGTATGGCTGCCAAAAAATTCATCCTGCTTAATCGCGTTTATCACTTCTAGAACACATTTAGGATTAAAGGTGTCTCAGCAGGAATTCTGCATTTATCTTTAGTAGACTAGACTACTGAAACCCTGTCCTTACATGTCTCCCTAAAGTCCTTCAGATGGTGGCAGTTTAGTCCAGAATGCTGCTGATCCTCACAGGCTGACTTCACAACTGTCTTAATGTGAAGCTGAAATTCAGGTCTGAGTCCTGGACTACTCCCAGATTTCTGGTTTGGTTTTAGCCTTTAAGTTATAAAACAAAAGTTTATGTGTTGTCTACATGTAGCAGTACTAATTAATAAAAAAAAAAAAATGTCTTGTTTGACGATAGGATTAATTTTTTGACAGCCCTAATTTTTTGTTGTTCCTCCATTTCTATACTTTCTGGCCAAACCTGAGAAATGTAAGCCAAGAATGTAACAGTTGTTACATTTATATAATGTACCAACAAATTATATAATCTAATAACATCAATTATCAGCAGCTCAGTGTGACCTCACAGCTAGATTGCAAACAGGTATTTATGCTGCAACTCAAGCTGCTCAAATAAATTAACCGTCTTGAGAAAGATCAAGATTTATAGATGTCTTTTGATGGCTGTAATTCAATCTGAATGTAAAAATCTAACTGAACTATTTAAATTGTGACTTTGATTTTAATACAGGCTGCTGGTGGCGACTCAGTGTTTACATTTAACTGTCCAGTATCCTGTACAAACAACTACAACTACAGGGTATTTTTATTTTATAGAGATCATTATGTTTTTTGTTTTGTTTTGTTTTTTAAGTGTTTCAATTTTTATTTTAAAAATGCTTCTTTCTTATTTTTGGAATGGTAAAATGAGACAAAAATTACACAGCAGACTCTGTAATGATGCTAACTTGTCCCAATGTTGCTTACCTTCTTCACTGGGAATGGAAAGGGGGGTGGGGGGGTGAAGAGATGGGGCTGCTGCTGGCGGATCATCTGTTTACATATGATTAAGGGGGGACAAGAACAGTTATTTAATAGTATCTTGCTAAACAATTAATAACACTCAAGTGATGTTGTGAGAACTTTTGCCTGGTCTGGTTATGTAAATGTAAAGTCTCAGCTGCTCTATGAGTTTTCTGGCTTATTTGCTTCTGTGTTAGTTACAGACACACAATAAGCTCATTACAAATGCTGGAGAGTCCTGCTTTAACTTTTCTTAGAAAGAAAAAGAGGGAAAATCACTTTCCGTTTCAGACACAGCACTACCCGACATCATCAATCATGTGATCCCACTTCCACCTTAAGGAGGATTAACTAAGTTGTAATAGTCTGCAGATAGCTGCTTATTTCACTCAACAGGTTCATTTGAACAACTCAGGCAACAAACCTTTATTTAAAAACTGGCTCACGCTTCGTTCGTCTCTTCTCTTTCTCCTTTCTTTCTGTTCTCATTTGAAAATCGTACTTTGATTTGTTGGGACGCTGTGTTCTTCGTCCATGAATGGATTTTTGTCATACTGCTTATTCACACATTTTCTTGGTCAGTCGTTTTATTCGCTGTCACTCTGTCAAATGAAGCGCATGCAGCAATAAAGGCCCGATACCAGCAAACCGCGGTATTGACAGGCAAGGAGCTGATGCACAGAGGCAGTTCCTGAGGACCAAACCATTTCTTGCACTTTCACGGGGTGGATTGGTCAATATATTCATGCTTTGTTTTGCCGTTTACTGCTGAAAAACCAGTGAGAACACGAAGGCAATGTATTCTACTGCTGTATATTCTTGTTCTATTTGAAATGTTTATAAACATATTATTTGAAATGAAGGTTTGATCATTTCCACATCTTTTGGGTCCCCCCACAGTCATGGGCCCTTGGAATCTTCCTAACTTCCCCCCCCCCCCCCATACGGCGCCCCTGTGTTTACGTGCAAGACTCCACTTTTAATGCAGATGAGGTCATGATGACGTGAAACTGTCGGGAAATATAATGTTTGAGTCCTGGTATTTGTTTGGCTGCAAAAATCCAAACATTAATGCATGTAAACGGTAACCATGGTGATAACAGGACAGTAGGAGTGTAAACAGTTACCATGGTGATAACAGGACAGATAGATAGATAGATAGATAGATAGATAGATAGATAGATAGATAGATAGATAGATAGATAGATAGATAGATAGATAGATAGATAGATAGATAGATGATAGATAGATAGATAGATAGATAGATAGATAGATAGATAGATAGATAGATAGATAGATAGATAGATAGATAGATAGATAGATAGATAGATAGGCAGACCTTTATTGTCCCCAGGGGAAATTCTTTTTCACATGCACTGTCAGAACATACATACAACACTGAAGACAGAATAAACACATAAGAAAACACATTGCAAATAATGGGAAGCAGGATTATCGCTTTGAGCAGTTAAGGGCAGCAATGGCAGAAGGGACAAAGCTTTTACTGAAGCGTGCCCGTTTCCACCTCAGTGTTCTGTACCTGCGGCCCGAGGGCAGCAGGGAGAAATGGTTGTTGAGGGGGTGGTCAGGGTCACTGCTGACAGTCCGGGCCAAGCGTGTGATGGCTTTATTGTTTAGGTGAGAGAGATCCGTGGTGGGCAGGCTGATGATTTTGGAGGCAGTGTTGGTGACCTTGGTGAGTTTATTCCTGTTGGTGATGGAATTATGTAAAGTAGGAATTGTAAACGGTTACCATGGAGGCCAGCACGGAGAAAATGCACGGGAAACCAATGATTGGCGTCTCAGTTACTTTATTAACACATTTGATGCCAGCCAACCAGAATGATTAAAACCACCCGCTTAAATAGACCAGCTTAATAGGACCATACCATTCTCCCCAGGTTTCCACAGCCAGCTATATGCGGGAAAATGTGAAAATATTAACAATAAAAGTTTTACAAAACTATACATATATTTACAGAACCTTTAAACTGCTCAATTATTCACTCTAAAATAACACAACCAATAATTAATCAAAAACATAGGGAAGTTGCTTTACACAGACTCCCCCTTAATCCCAACCTTTTAGTTCCTTCCCCCCGGAACCCTATAAAAGGCGCATGGTTCCCTGGGGACTAGGGATGGTGAAAACGAAGCTTCATGAGACACTGAGACATGAGGCTCGTTCGACTTTGGCTATCTGCAGCGCAACTCGGCTGGAAGTGAGGGATTGTGGTCCTGGAATGTTGCATGCTGGTTAGAAACTTTGTCCGACTTCAGACTGCGCCTGCACTGCACCGGAAAACGTGACCAGACCACATGATCATCAAACATCGCGGGAGCCGTCCGTCTGCAGTCGGAGCGTGCAGTTCCTCCTCAGCAACTGCAGCTTTTGGACCTGCCTCCACCGCCGCCGGAACCTGGTTCTGATTGGTTTCACCTCTCACTGACGCAAGCTCCGATTGTTGGACGGGACTGCCCCCCACTAATAAATCCATTTAGGTGTTTTAAACAGGCTACAAAATCAGCCTTGGTGTTTCATACTGTAGTTAGGCTGATGTTCACAAACCTGGACAGACTGATATCTGGACAGACTGATATCTGACTGCTGCAACAGAGGAACACAAACGTGTTGCAGCCACAAGTTATTCTACTCAGATAAATATAAAGCTTAATAAGTTATACCAAAACTTTCACAAATCCTCTTCAGAATTTGGATTTGATGGACTTATTGGTGTGTATCCACCTTTCCACTTGCTCCCCCTTATGTTATCCATGAGTATGCTACCCAAATCCTTAATAAAAATAAAATAAAAAATATATAATATATAATATTTATTTCCAGCCCCATATAGAAAAATAAGTTTCTATTTCTTTATTTGTTTTAAATTTATTCTTCAAGGCAAAGCATTTATGGTTTTCATATTTGAGCCAGGACATTTACCAGATTACTGTCCTCTGTGTTTCACCTTAACAGGTAAACAACATTTTGTCTACTACAGTCCAGCACAAGTTCATGCAATCAGCATCAACAACACGCTGTTTCAATACTCTGAAATTAGACTTGATCACATCTGCACAGCATTCAGTAACTTTGAGCTAAATAAAGGCAAATGCCGCGAGATCCTCCGTTATTGCAGTCTTCACGTTGGCGAACTTGTCCAGCTGAGATGCGCTGCGTTTATGATCCACCCCCGAGACTCACGCAGCTCTCGTCTGACCATGAAGTCAGACGGTAGACAGACGCAGTCAATCCGAACGAGCCTATTTTGACACAGCTGCCAAGAAATCAACACGAAGTCTCGAGACATTTGAGACCGTGAGCATGAGCTCCATCTGCTGGCCGTGGATGTGTACTGCAGCTGAGGGAAGCGCTGTCTGGAGCTGTCTTGTCTCTGACACAGTGTATAATAAAAGATACGTTGCCAACCTTCAGTTAGTGTTTCCTTTGTGGTTAATATCGTGGAATGATCCTCTGTGATAAATTAACTATTTTTCAATAAATTCTCAAGCGACTGGAACCTGTATTAAGCATTGACAGATTAATAAACCCAGTCTCTTCAAGATTTCGGCTTGACACTCGCGGATGACGTAACGAGGCCTCGGTTAGTGTGGTCACGTGGCTTTTGGCATGCTGACACTTCCACGGAAACAGCGGTAGCGAGACTTCCGGTTCATAAGATCGAGGCAGAGTTGAGCAAACGGGCTCGAGCGTAACATCCCTACTGGGGACCTCTTTTGTCCACGCACCACTCCTGGAACAGAAACAAGAGGTGAGTACAGACCCAACTTTTACCACACATCAGAACCATTTCCCAGCTGCCTTGACCACCCAATTTCTCTTCATCCCACAGGTATCTTAAAGACTTTGGGCTAGTGATGGAGAAACTGAAGCTTTCTGAACCACTGAATCAATATGAAGCAATTGTCTTCAAATGGTTCTGTGTTATGAAGCATTCAACACAATACAATATAGTGACATCTGCTGGTCAACTTTTAACATAGCAGCAGCCAGCTGCATGGATTGATGAGGGGCAATGTGTCATGAAACAGTAACAATTATTTGTAACATGTTTTATGTTCATTTTCAAATCTGGCTGCATTATGAAAGATTTTCATAGCTGTGTCATAGCTTGAGCTCCAGCTGAAAATATTTCATACAACAGATGGTGTTGTTTTAGAAAGATTTGATGAATTTATATAAAGAACCCCCCCCCCCCCCCCTTAAAAAAAATACTTTTGAGATTCTTGTGGGAGTCATGCATTTTTATTTAAGAACAAGATCATTTCAGCAGTCGTAGATGGAATGTTAGCCTAATCTCACCTGAATCTCACTCTCCCTGTATGTAAATTATTGAATAAATGGCAACTATACGCAACTGTCTCCTCCTCTCATAAACCCACAAAGTTTGGTGGAATTGTGTCCGTTTATAAGCACTAGTAAATTGATGACTCCACCCTGAATTCAAACTGGCGCGTAAGGTCGGTGATACGCGCGTGACGTCATGAAGCTTCATTTGGAAAGTAGGGCGGTCCTTAACGGAATGAAGCGAGGCTCGATACATTTCCCACGACACTTCCGCTTTGAAAGGTCGATACGAAGTCGAGCGGCCTGCTCCAGCATAACATCACTAGTGTTTGGTCACTTCCTCTTCCGGGCCATGTTAACAACAGCCGTTCCTGCTCTCTTATACTGTTTAAATCGGATAAACTCCAAACATACTTAAGTTTTCATTCCAGACTGAAGCCAGCTCGATAACGTGCCTAACTTTGTGCGGCTGAAAACACACAAGCATCTGAAAGCGTCTCCTTTCTTGGCAGTCCCCAGTTGTTCCACTGGAAACGGGGGGGTACAGACCCGATTTTCAGATGTTTGTGTGTTTTAAGACGCACAATGTTAAGCACGTCAGTAAACGTTAGCTGGCTAATGCTAGCATGCTGTGAAGTGCCGGTGTTGTGCCCCACCGGCGACAAACAAACGTGTGTTTTATTATAAAGTTCGGCCCTTCACCGCAGCAAATCGATCGCTTTGATCCAGCTTTTGATCCAGTATCACTTCAGTCTAGAATGAAAACTTAAGTATGTTTGGAGTTTATTCGATTTACACAGTATAACAGAGCAGGAACGGCTGTCGTTAACATGGCCCGGAAGAGGAAGTGTCAAAATCCGGGAACTTCCGGTAAGCGTGATAATCCCCTATAAACAAATAAATCAACTAACTTAAACTGGTGGTGTCATTTTACATACAGCCTACATCAATCGATTACTGTCTCTGCTGTCACTAACTTACAGTGAGGTCATGACTGCTTGTGACAGTTACCATGGTAATAACAGGACAGTAGGAGTTGTAAACAGTTACCATGGTAATAACAGGACAGTAGGAGTGTAAACAGTAACCATGGTGATAACAGGACAGTAGGAGTGTAAACGGTTACTATGGTGATAACAGGACAGTAGTTAACCATGGTAACCATGTCAGATTAAACCACCGCGGTGGCAGAAGTGATTCCCGTGTTGCAGTGGTGAGACTGGTACTGGAACAATAGAGCCTGAGGAGTCACGTGACAATTCTGAGCGAAGCAGAGTCGCGCCGCCATGACGGTTGTACAGGTTTGACTGTCATAAGGAGAGCTGTCGGGAGTTTTAACATTGGAGGAAAAAAGAGCGAAGGAGAAAAGCCGTGCAGGGATGATTTAATGTCGAGCACAAAGAAGAGTTATCTGGAGAAGTTAGGGGACATATCCGGACTGGACCCATCTGAGCTGGATGGCTCAGAGTGGGACAATAATCTGGACCTCCGTCCTCCGTGGAGACATGTGGCTGATGCATTGTGAATTATTTAGTCTTCACAATCAGTTTGTAACGTGGTAATATTTGTAATTTTGCTCTGTTAATGTTAGAGAAGTGTTATTCTGCCTTTTACACAGTTAACTGTTATGCTGCTAGTTAAGAAAACATTTGTGAGCTGTCAGTAAACATGTGAGGAGGACGATATTTAACGTGGTTTCAATCATTTATTTATAAAAAAGAAAACAGTGATTAGTGTGTGTCTGATTTGTGACAGACCAGAATAAGCTGTCAGACTCAGACATCAGCGATGTGGATCACTGACACAGTGAAGCATCTCCACAGGCACGACTGGAATATTGTTTTCTTGTTCCTGCAAACACGATGACATGTTCCATATGACTGCTCCAGCCGTGCACGGCCGTTCTTGAGGGAAGGATCTTCATGGTGGTGCACATCGTGGTGATTGGTTCCTCATTATTAAAACTATCTGCAAGGACAGTATCACGGGGGAATAGTTTTTGAAGGATACCACAATTATCAGTCACAAAGGGATCACACACACATGAAGGTCATCTCTTTCCTTCTGAGTGCAGCTTCAGCCATTTGGTGCCTCCTGTCACTTCATCAATTTAAAATCCTTGATTTATTTTTTTCAAACCAGGGATTTTAAAAAACTAAAACGGCCTTTTTTTGTCTTTTGTTTATCATCTTGACTGTGCGAAGAGCTGACACAGTCCTTCACTCAACCTCATAACCCAGCATCTCCACTCACGGCCAGCGTAGCTCTCAGCAAGTGAACAACAAACATGGCGGCCCGCCAGTTCGGAGGGGCGGGGCCATACGCTGTGACGACAACTCCTCAGCCCAGGGTTCTCAAGTCTCACGCAATGCGCATCAGACACACGCGTGAACGACTTCACACGCCACACGTGCCATTTCTAACGCTGAGCCTGCCAGACTCCGCCAAAGCGGACAAAAGCTGGACGTAGAGATGAGCGTCAGACTCAATGAGCTGCACACGACAGCAGACTCGCACAACACCGTGTGACCAGCGCGCAAATGTACCACACGCACACGTCTGGGGGCGTCTGACCATGAAGTCAGACGCACGAGTTGTTGAGGGGCCATAAAAGCTGCGGCCAAAGTGGACGAGGACGCCTGCTGCAGACTGCAGGATGGAGGATCTGCAGGATGGAGGATCTGCAGGATGGAGGATCTGATGCAGGATGGAGGATCTGCTGGATGGAGGATCTGCAGGGTGGAGGATCTGCAGGATGGAGGATCTGCAGGATGGAGGATCTGCAGGATGGAGGATCTGATGCAGGATGGAGGATCTGCTGGATGGAGGATCTGCAGGGTGGAGGATCTGCAGGATGGAGGATCTGCTGGATGGAGGATCTGCCGGATGGAGGATCTGCAGGGTGGAGGATCTGCAGGATGGAGGATCTGCTGGATGGAGGATCTGATGCAGGATGGAGGATTTGCTGGATGGAGGATCTGATGCAGGATGGAGGATCTGCTGGATGGAGGATCTGACGCAGGATGGAGGATCTGCTGGATGGAGGATCTGACGCAGGATGGAGGATCTGCTGGATGGAGGATCTGACGCAGGATGGAGGATCTGCTGGATGGAGGATCTGCAGGGTGGAGGATCTGCAGGATGGAGGATCTGCTGCAGGGTGGAGGATCTGCAGGATGGAGGATCTGCAGGATGGAGGATCTGCCGGATGGAGGATCTGCAGGGTGGAGGATCTGCAGGATGGAGGATCTGCTGCAGGGTGGAGGATCTGCAGGATGGAGGATCTGCTGCAGGGTGGAGGATCTGCAGGATGGAGGGTCTGCAGGACGGAGAATCTGATGCAGGGTGGAGGATCTGCAGGATGGAGGATCTGATGCAGGGTGGAGGATCTGCAGGATGGAGGATCTGCAGGATGGAGGATCTGATGCAGGGTGGAGGATCTGCAGGATGGAGGATCTGCTGCAGGATGGAGGATCTGCAGGATGGAGGGTCTGCTGCAGGGTGGAGGATCTGCAGGATGGAGGATCTGCAGGATGGAGGATCTGCTGCAGGGTGGAGGATCTGCAGGATGGAGGGTCTGCTGCAGGATGGAGGGTCTGCTGCAGGGTGGAGGATCTGCAGGATGGAGGATCTGCTGCAGGGTGGAGGATCTGCAGGATGGAGGGTCTGCTGCAGGGTGGAGGATCTGCAGGATGGAGGATCTGCAGGATGGAGGATCTGCTGCAGGGTGGAGGATCTGCAGGATGGAGGATCTGCTGCAGGGTGGAGGATCTGCAGGATGGAGGATCTGCTGCAGGGTGGAGGATCTGCAGGATGGAGGGTCTGCTGCAGGGTGGAGGATCTGCAGGATGGAGGATCTGCAGGATGGAGGATCTGCTGCAGGGTGGAGGATCTGCAGGATGGAGGATCTGCTGCAGGGTGGAGGATCTGCAGGATGGAGGATCTGCTGCAGGGTGGAGGATCTGCAGGATGGAGGGTCTGCTGCAGGGTGGAGGATCTGCAGGATGGAGGATCTGCAGGATGGAGGATCTGCTGCAGGATGGAGGATCTGCAGGATGGAGGATCTGCTGCAGGATGGAGGGTCTGCCGGATGGAGGATCTGCAGGGTGGAGGATCTGCAGGATGGAGGATCTGCTGGATGGAGGATCTGCTGCAGGACCAGGGTCCAGACCAGTGTCCAGACCAGGTTTCAGACCAGAGTCCCAGACCAGCATCCGGACCAGGGTCCAGACCAGAGTCCAGACCAGGGTCCAGACCAGAGTCCGGACCAGGGTCAAGACCAGGGGTCCAGACCAGAGTCCCAGACCAGAGTCCCAGACCAGGATCCAGACCAGGGTCCAGACCAGAGTCCAGACCAGAGTCCAGACCAGGATCCAGACCAAGGTCCAGACCAAGGTCCAGACCAGAGTCCAGACCAGAGTCCAGACCAGAGTCCAGACCAGGTTTCAGACCAGAGTCCCAGACCAGCATCCGGACCAGGGTCCAGACCAGAGTCCAGACCAGAGTCCAGACCAGAGTCCAGACCAGGGTCCAGACCAGGGTCCAGACCAGAGTCCAGACCAGGGTCCAGACCAGGATCGAGACCAGAGTCCAGACCAGGGTCCAGACCAGGATCGAGACCAGAGTCCAGACCAGAATCCAGACCAGAGTCCCAGACCAGAGTCCCAGACCAGGGTCCGGACCAGGATCCAGACCAGGATCCAGACCAGGGTCCAGACCAGGGTTCAGACCAGGGTTCAGACCAGGGTCCAGACCAGGATCCAGACCAGGGTCCAGACCAGCATCCAGACCAGGGTCCAGACCAGGGTGCGGACCAGGGTCCAGACCAGGGTCCAGACCAGCATCCAGACCAGGGTTCAGACCAGGGTTCAGACCAGGGTCCAGACCAGGGTCCAGACCAGCATCCAGACCAGGGTCCAGACCAGGGTGCGGACCAGGGTCCAGACCAGAGTCCAGACCAGGGTCCAGACCAGAGTCCAGACCAGGGTGGCTGTAGCTCAGGTGGAAGAGCAGTCGTCTTTCAACCGGAGGGTTGTGGGATCGATTCCAGGCTTCCCCAAACTACATGCCGAAGTGTCCTTGGGCAAGACACTGAACCCCAAGTTGCCTCCCGATGTGCCTATCAGGGTATGAATGTGTGTGTGACTGTGTGAATGTGATATTAGAGATAATTTAACAAGTGAATCAGCAAAACTCTATTTTAACGCAATGATTGTTTCGCATTTAACATATTGCCTGACAAGTTGGGGGCTAGCTTGTAAGACCACACTGAAAACAGTTTGAACAAAGTACAAACAGGCTCTTAAGGTACTGGACAGAAAACCAAAGACTTACCATCACTGTAGAATTTTAGAAAAACATGAAATACTAAGTTGGGAAAATCTGCTTAAATATGTGGACTTAATCCTGGTGTACAAAATTTTGAATGGTCTAGCTCCCTCCCCATTACAAGAATTTGTCAGGAAAAATCATAATAGATCATCATTTCGGACAGGCAGTTTTTTCCTATCGTGCTTCTAAAACTTGGAATTCTATACCAGCGTCTATCAGAGAAATGCCTGTACTCAGCTCCTTCTCTAAATATCTGAAGTTGTGGTTACTGGAAAACCAGAGCTGCGCTCACAACTTGTAATAAGTTTACTTTTTATTGTTATTATTACTATTTATTGTTATACCATTAGGCGTTTTATAATTTTGGGACTTGTAAAGAATGTATTCTTGTGTGTGTGTGTGGGTAAAAAGAGACTTGTTGATGGTGCAACCAGTGGTAGAGATTTAGGAGGGTGGATTGTTTGGGATGGATGGATTGTATGAGGGTGCTGGAAATAGCTGGGGATGGCCAGGAGAGGGGGCAGTCGAAGAGAGTGGACGCTGGAGGAGGGACTTGTTATGTTGGGGTGGGTGACGAGGTTATGGGATGGGGTACTGTTCTGGGCGGACTATATGAACTATGCATATGTGGAGGGGGGGTGGATGGTCATTGGCGGGAACGGGATTTTGATATGATTTTAAATTTCTACTGTAGTTTCTGTGAGTGGTGGGGTGGGGGGTAGCTGGGCTTTGCTCAGGGGGGACAGAGGATGGAAATTAGCCTAGGCTATAATCCTGCAATTTTGTACCTTTACATTTAATGTATATGTGCTTAAAAATGCATTGTCCCTTTTAAATAAATAAATAAATACAAATATGTAGTGTAAAGCACTTTGAGCAGTTAGTATGTATATATATCTTAATATAGTTATTAAAAAAAAAAAATTCTGGAATGCGCTGCTAGGTAGCTGAAGTTTGTAACAGCTCTTTCTTAGCTTTTGAGATTTTTTCAAATATAGTTGTCTTTTTTATTGACATTATTGTCAGATTAGGTTTTTCTTGGAGGATTTTTATGCTGGTTTGAAGGGTGTGCAATTCAGGAGATTTTTTCCTCATATATTTGGCTTTTTTCACTACTTGTTATGATGTGTATCCATAGCAACGGAAAAATTGTTTACCACCGGGATCAACTGTTAAAACTCTCCCAAATCAAGATTTTCAGCGAAATGACACGTCAAATCCCAGTGGAGTTAAGGAGAAAGACAAGAGGATGCAGGGCAGGGGTAAGGCAGAGAGAAAAACGGTGGAGATTTAAACCGTTTCTTCCAACTGTTGTGATGGGTAACGTGAGATCACTAGCTAACAAGATGGACCAGCTTGAAGTGCTAACAAGGTCTCAGAAAGAGTACAGAGAATGCAGTATCATGTGTTTCACCGAGACATGGCTGCATGAACACATCCCCGACTGTAATGAGTCTGTACACGGCTTCAAGACGGTCCGTGCAGACCGAAATAAACAGCTCAGCAGGAAGCTAAAGGGAGGCGGAATTGCAGTGCTGGTCAATCAGCGTTGGTGCCATCCAGGACACGTCACTGTCAACGAGAAGATCTGCACAAGAGACATTGAACTGTTAGCTGTGAGTTTCCGTCCATATTATTTACCCAGAGAGTTTGCCTGTGTTATTCTGGTAGCGGTTTATATAATACCAGGTACCGCACCAGAGACAGCCTGTGATGTCATCAGCTCCGTCGTGGCTAAACTACAAACACAGCATCCAAACTCATTCATGGCGATCTCTGGAGACTTCAACAACGTCTCCCTCTCTGCTACGTTACCAACTTTCCAGCAGTTTGTCAGCTGCTCCACCAGAGAAAATAAGATGTTGGACTTATTTTATGCAAATACAAAGAATGCATACAGCTCCTCTGCCCTGCCTCTTTTAGGAAGATCAGATCATAATCTGGTTCTTCTCACCTCCACCTACAAGCCCATCGTTCAGCAGCAACCAGTCATTAGGAGGACGATTAAAACCTGGTCTACTGAGGCTGAAGATGCTCTGAGAGGGTGCTTCGAGGCCACAGACTGGAATGTCCTCTGTGAACCTCATGGAGATGACATCAACACCATGACTGAGTGTGTGACAGATTACATAAACTTCTGTGTGGACAGCATCGTTCCAACAAGAACAGTGAGGTGCTTCCCCAATAACAAACCCTGGATCACCAGTGACCTGAAAAAGCTGCTGAACATCAAAAAGAAAGCTTTCAGGGATGGAGACAGGGAGTTACTGAAGACCACACAAAAACAACTGAAAACACAGACTAAGAAGTGAAGGAGGACGACAGGAAGAAGTTGGAGAGCAGCTCCAGCAGAACAACGTGAGGGATGTGTGGTCGGGAATGAAGAAGATCACTGGCTTCAAGTTAAAGGGGGACCAGACTGACGGAGGTCTGGACAGAGCTAACGAACTGAACATGTTCTTCAATAGGTTCAGTTCCCCCCCTGCCGACAACCCAACATTCCACACACCCTTCATGAGCCCACAGCTTTCCTGTCCCACCTCCACTCTGTCACCCTGCACCTCAGTCATGGACCTGAACACAGCCTCATCTCCCTCCACATCAGGACATCCTGAGACCTCCTCTGTCTCCACATCAGGACATCCTGAGACCTCCTCTGCCTCCACCTCCAGCCTGACTGTCTCCTGTGACCAGGTCAAGAAACAACTAGAGAAACTGAACCGGAACAAGGCTGCAGGTCCAGATGGTGTCAGTCCCAGAGTTCTCAAGACCTGCTCAGAACAACTATGTCCGGTTCTCCAGCACCTTTTAACACCAGCCTGAGACAGAACAGAGTTCCTGTGCTGTGGAAAACATCCTGTCTTGTTCCTGTCCCTAAAAAACCACAACCAGCTGAACCAGATGACTACAGACCAGAACCAGAACCAGGACCAGAACCAAATGACTACAGACCAGAACCAGAACCAAATGACTACAGACCAGAACCAGAACCAGGGCCAGAACCAGATGACTACATACCAGAACCAGAACCAGGACCAGAACCAGAACCAGGACCAGGACCAGATGACTACAGACCAGTTGCTCTGACATCTCACATCATGAAAGTCCTGGAGAGACTCTTACTGGCTCACCTCAACAAGCAAGTGAACACCTTTCAGGACCCATTACAGTTCGCATATGGTAATGGGCTTGGGGTTGAAGACGCCATCATCTTCTAGCTTCAGAGAGCCCACTCTCATCTGGACCAGACAGGCAGCACTTTGAGGGTCATGTTCTTTGATTTTTCTAGTGCCTTTTCATAGTGCCTTTAATACTATTCAGCCTGCTTTGCTATGTGAGAAGCTCCATAACTTCCAGGTGGATCCTCCACAACCACCTGGATTTACGACTACCTCACAAACAGACCACAGTTTGTGAGACTGAAAGGTTGTGTGTCTGAGATGGTGGTCAGCAGCACTGGAGCACCACAAGGAACTGTACTCTCACCTTTCCTCTTTACACTGTACACCTCAGACTTCCAGTACAACTCTGAGTCCTGTCATCTGCAGAAATACTCTGATGACTCTGCAGTTGTGGGGTGTATCAGTGATGGACAAGAAGCCGAGTACAGGGAACTGGTCAATCAGTTTGTGAAATGGTGCAGTAACAATCAGCTCATCTTAAATACCAGCAAGACTAAAGAGATGATTGTTGACTTCAGGAGGAGCAAGAATAAGCAGCATAGTCCTGTCTACATCCTGGAAGAGGAGGTGGAGGTGGTGGAGAACTACAAATACCTGGAGTTCAGCTGGACAACAGACTCGACTGGAAATGCAACAGTGACTACATCTACAAGAAAGGTCAGAGCAGACTCTACTTCTTAAGGAAGCTGAGATCATTCAACGTCTGCACCAAGATGTTGCAGATCTTCTACAAGTCTGTTGTGAAAAGTGCAATTAGCTTTGCAGCCATATGCTGGGGAAGCAGCATCAGAACCAGAACCAGGACCAGGACCAGAACCAGAGACTTGAAGAAACTAAACAAGCTGATCAAGAAAGCTGGTTCTGTGCTAGGAATAACTCTGGAGCTGCTGGAGATGATCGTTCAAAAAAGAATGCTGCACAAGCTGATGAAGATGATGGAGGATTCTTCCTCCTCTCCACAACACGGTGAAGAATCAACAGAGTGTGTTCAGTGGGAGGCTGCGTCAAGTTCGCTGTAGGACGGAGAGATAAAGAAATTCATTCCTGCCAGAAGCATCACCCTGAAGAACAAGACTGACTGACTGACTTTTTTGTTTATTTAAGAAAAAAAAAAAAGTGAGCTTTTACAACACTAAATTTCCCTTCTGGGA
The DNA here is from genome assembly GCA_023101725.1 of Atherinomorus stipes. Classification (NCBI taxonomy): domain Eukaryota; kingdom Metazoa; phylum Chordata; class Actinopteri; order Atheriniformes; family Atherinidae; genus Atherinomorus; species Atherinomorus stipes. The sequence goes on from JALJCO010002609.1 coordinate 83,245, forward strand.
TGAATAAAGTATTTTTCATTCTTTCATTCATTCATGACTGGAAAAGCGTGATATAAGTACAGTCCATTTTACAGTCCATTTACCAGGGTCCAGACCAGGATCCAGACCAGAGTCCAGACCAGGGTCCAGACCAGAGTCCAGCAGACTGTTGGGACCATTTTGGTTTGAACAAAGAGTCTAAACCAAAGTTTAAGCCGCTTTCTAACTCAGGTTTTTCAGGTAAATTTCAAATGAGGTCCAACATCGGTATTTCCAGTGTCAGTATTCAGACATATGTCATTCATGACTTTGGTCAGAGCAGTCTCGGTGCTGTGGTGCTGTCTAAAACCTGACTGGAAGACATCATAACGGTTGTTTTCTCTTAAAAAGTCATTTAGCTGGTGAAAAACTGCTTTTTCAATGATCTTACTTAAAAATGGAAGATTGGAGATCGGCCTGTAGCTGCTCATCTGTGTCTTGTCTAGATTCTCCTTTTTTAGCAGAGGTTTGATCACAGCTGTTTTCAGTGACTCTGGGAAAACACCTGACGTTAGAGAGGAGTTCACAATCTGAAGCAGATCTGACTCCAAGGTCTTTGAGACCTTTTTAAAAAACCAGTGGGCAGGATGTCCAAACAGCAAGAGGAGGAGTTCAGTTGATGCAAGATGTCCTCCAGTTCTTTGCTAGTAATGGGATAAAACTGTGTCATGGTGTTTAGACTTGGTGGACACGATACAAGACCTGAACCTGCTGTTGATGAACCAACAGCTTGTCTAATAATTTGGATTTTGTCTGTGAAAAATTTGGCAAAGTCATTGCAGGCTTTGGTGGAATAAAATTCAGGTGCTACTGACACAGGAGGGTTTGTTAGCCTGTCGACTGTAGCAAATAAGGCCCGAGCATTATGACCGTTTTTAGTGATGTCAGAAAAATACGAATTCCTTGCATTCCTCAGCTGTAAATTATAAAAGTGAAGTTTCTCTTTATAGATGTCATAATGAACCTGTAGTTTTGTTTTTCTCCATCTGCGCCCAGCTTTCCGACAGTCTCTCTTTCCAGTTTTCACCAGTGTGGAATTTCTCCATGGAGACTTTTTCCTTCCAGAGATAACCTTCACCTTAATAGGAGCAATAGAATCCATGACACTCAGCATGTTAGCATTAAAGTTAGTGACCAGCTCATTGACTGAAGCCCCTGACAGGGCAGGTGTTAGAGAGAAGACCTGGTTAAAAATCTCACTGGTATTTTCAGTTATACACCGTTTTGTTATCACCTCCTTTGAGACATTTGTGTGCACTGAGATGGTACTCTCAAAGAAAACACAGCAGTGATCCGACAGCCCCACATCACACACCGTGACCTTAGAAATGTCCAGACCCTTCCAGATCAGTAGATCTAAGGTGTGTCCTCTATTGTGTGTGGGCTCTGTGACATGCTGGGTCAACCCGAAGTTGTCCAGAGTGTTAATCAGGTCTTTAGTCCCTTTGTCCTGATGACAATCATAATGGATGTTAAAATCACCAGTGATAACAAGATGGTCAAAGTCCGCACAGATCACAGACAACAGTTCAGTAAAATCATCATTAAAATCTGCACAGTATTTGGGCGGCCGATAAATATTTCAAAACATGACTCTGGATGAGGCCGTCAGCTGTAAAGCCACGTATTCAAAAGAAGGGAAATCCCCAAGAGATAACTGTTTACACTGGAATGAGTCCCTAAATAAGACAGCGACCCCCCCACCTCTCCTGTTCACTCTGGCTTCACTGATGAAACTGAAGTTAGGGGGCGTGGCCTCAATAAGAGCTGAATGACAGTTTTCATGTAACCAAGTCTCAGTTAAAAACATAAAGTCAAGGTTATGTTCAGTGATAAAATCATTGATTAGAAATGATTTTCCTGCTAAAGATCGAACATTTAGTAAAGCTAACTTAAGCATTCTCAGAGGATCATCATGTTTTGGAACTGAGCTCGCATGTGGATTGTCAAATCTGCGCGTTCGGAAAACAGGCTGAGTACTCCTGAAGACAACATCTGCAAAAATCACCAGTCAACTCAAAAACCAGTTACCTCGTAACACCGTGACTGCCCCCCAAATGTGGTGGCATGCAAAAATCCCTCATTTCAATAATATTTCAATAATAAGATGCGCGTTTGGGGCTTGTCGTGCCACAAATTCGCGCCAAACTCGCCGCCCCAAGCAAACACGCGTCTATTCGCGTCTGTACATTGACTTAACATGTAATTCATGTTAAGTCATGCGCGAATAATTTTAATGGTCCGGTGTGAACACAGGGTAAGTGAAATGGAAAGATTGAACACTTTAACAGGCACTACTTTCCCTTCTTTTTTTCGTTTATATTTTCCTTTCCGTTCTGTCGTTCTAGTTGAATATGATATTCGGTAATGTGAAAGTTTGGAGTGGAAATCTTACTTTCACTTTCTACTAAATGATGGTTTCCAGTAAATTCTGGACGCTCCCCACTCAGGACACTTGGATTACATTGGACGAGCAGGATGGAGGAATATTGTACCCTAAGAGTACCTGCAGCATTGAAAAATGTGTGTAACTTGTACAATAACTATAAATAGCAGTACTTCTAAACAGTAGTATAATTATAGTTATTATATTATGATTTTCATAATAATCATAGTAATAATTATATGTATAATTATATGTGTGTTTGGCCTAATATTTCTATAATAATTATTCATTTATTATTAGCATCTTTGATTGTTGTCATAATCTCTATTTTAGTGTCTTTTATTCATCATCTTTAATTGGTTTAGGATGGAGAGTAGAGAGAACAGAAGACAGACGTCCACCATGCAGCATGACCCACAACTAACTTTTGTTCTTGTTGAAAATAATAACTGTTAGCCTACTTATTAACTCAACTTAATAATAATTGTTACTAAAATAAATGTTATGTAATGACAAATTTTATTAGTCAAGTCTTTCTTAATATTAATACTGATTTTAGAGATCTTGTTTACATTGTCAAGTTTAAGCTTGAAAGTAAATACATTTTGAAGTACATCTTGCAGTATTTGGCTTTAAACAAGGTGCCACAATGCTGAAGAAAGCTTAAATAGACGGGCATTTTTACTGTGTAGGTTTCCCCAGATTCCTTTCCAAGGAATTTGGGGTGTGTTCAACCCCCAATGTTCCCAGGTCCGGAAAACACCCCTAACTATGGTTAAGTAATGCTTATTAGGCTGTTAAGCATAAATATAGTGTTACCAAAGGGATAAATGTTTACACTTTACAATAAGGGTCCAAATAACATTCAGTAATGGTTAACTATGGTTAAGTAATGCTTATGAGACACTCACATGATTAAGGGCCATCAGGTCAGGCTTCTTATGTGAATTAATACCTTACTTAACATGAAGTAAGGGATTCCTGATAATATACACAGCACAGCATTAGGAAATGATTATCTAAGATATTAATAAGTTGCTTATTGATGCCCATCCAGATAACATACAGTGTAGAGCGAAGGCTTTGTAGATGCATTAGTTAGCTGTTACTTAATACTTATTCACTCCAAATAAACACCACTGCTAAACCATTACTAGAGACATTATTAAGGGCTTACTAACATACCAACTAAAATGGTTATTAATGCTGAGTAATGCATACATAATGGTCATTTATTATATAAATAAACTTTTATCAAGGCTTAATAATGCATGAAGGAGTTTGGGAAGTAAGCATTTATTAACTGCTAACTACCACATTTACCAATATGCAAACTAATGCAAAGTAATAGTTAATAAAAGTTGTTTATGTATTATGAAGGAGTTAATTAATGCTTAATAATGCACTAACTAACGTTAATTAAGGGACCCTTATTACTGAAACTACTAATATGAGCACGGTTCTGAGGATAATACTACTACGTATCTGTGCACATGCCTTGTGCCACCGATGCTCAATAAGAGTAAATGATAAAAAAATAAAACTTAAGAAACTTGTTGAAATTTTGTGACATTTTTATGTGAAATGAGGTTCAGACTCGGCCATCATGGCTAACTTGTTTTTATTTGCACGTCCACTGAGTGTTAACAAACCCAACACAGAGGTTAGCATCCAGGTCTACAGCAGGGGGCGCTCAAACACACTAAAGCTCCGAGGACATCGCAGAGGAAGGGAACCAGCAAACATCTTCACATCTGTACAAATCTACAGTCAGAGTGAGTCACAGCTTCAACCCGCCAACCGGATCCAAGGGCGACGATGGAGATCAGGCTGGAGTCTTCTGTAGACGTCTGCAGCGTCTTCTTTTCATGTTTATGATTCAAAGTGAAATTTAGTTTTACACGAGTTACTAATATCTGTTCTAGTAGCAAGCTGTTGAGCAGATTTAAGGTGGATCGACTTTAAACTGGGACTAAAATGTGCTTTGAAGACTAAAAGTCCACTCACAGTGTCATCACTCGCACTGAAGATGAAGAAAATGTTAAACCCAAGTTTGAACTTGACTTTGGAGGAGTTTTCAGTGCTCCTCAAAACAGAAATGAGTTCAGATCAGCACCAACAGCTGGCTGACATCTTTCTGCAGGGTCCAACGTTCACAAGGAGAAATGTTCACAAATCAGTGCAAATCAGGTCCAGGGGATGAAAATGTACAAAAGGAGACACAAAAAGATAGAAAGTAAGAGTGAGAAGCAGAGGACAGCTGTGGCTGATGATTTCATTCAGCTCCTTGACTCAGAAATTTCCTTTTGTTTTTGTTTTTTTGTGTTTCATAATGTAAATACCCACATATTTATCTGGCAAAGCTGAAATGAAACAGGCTCCTCTCTCTGAATTTCTCAGACAAGCATTCGGTTTTTCTGGAAGACAAAGCGCTCCTGGGTTGCTTTTGTTTTTTGTTTTGTAAAAATAATGAAAAGCACAAATTTGAAATAAATTCTGAATAAAACATTCTGGATTTTCTCAAAGCCATTTTCAGCTAATATGCTTCCTCGGAAAGTCGTCTCGGCAGCGCCCTCTGGTGTTCGTAGAACAAAGCAGGCTGTAGCCCTCTGTGAACTGGTCTCAGTCTGCAGAAACTGGTCTCAGGTCTGCTATAACTGGTCTCAGTCTGCAGAAACTGGTCTCAGGTCTGCTATAACTGGTCTCAGGTCTGCAGTAACTGGTCTCAGTCTGCAGAAACTGGTCTCAGGTCTGCTATAACTGGTCTCAGTCTGCAGAAACTGGTCTCAGGTCTGCTATAACTGGTCTCAGGTCTGCTATTACTGGTCTCAGGTCTGCTATAACTGGTCTGAGTCTGCAGAAACTGGTCTCAGGTCTGCAGAAACTGGTCTCAGTCTGCAGAAACTGGTCTCAGGTCTGCTATAACTGGTCTGAGGTCTGCTATAACTGGTCTCAGGTCTGCTGAAACTGGTCTCAGGTCTGCTATAACTGGTCTCAGGTCTGCCGAAACTGGTCTCAGGTCTGCTATAACTGGTCTCAGGTCTGCTATAACTGGTCTCAGGTCTGCCGGAACTGGTCTCAGGTCTGCTATAACTGGTCTCAGGTCTGCAGTAACTGGTCTCAGGTCTGCTATAACTGGTCTCAGGTCTGCTATAACTGGTCTGAGGTCTGCTATAACTGGTCTGAGGTCTGCTGAAACTGGTCTCAGGTCTGCTGAAACTGGTCTCAGGTCTGCTATAACTGGTCTCAGGTCTGCTATAACTGGTCTCAGGTCTGCTATAACTGGTCTCAGGTCTGCAGAAACTGGTCTCAGGTCTGCTATAACTGGTCTCAGGTCTGCTGAAACTGGTCTCAGGTCTGCTATAACTGGTCTGAGGTCTGCCGAAACTGGTCTCAGGTCTGCTATAACTGGTCTGAGGTCTGCAGAAACTGGTCTCAGTCTGCTATAACTGGTCTCAGTCTGCAGAAACTGGTCTCAGGTCTGCTATAACTGGTCTGAGGTCTGCCGAAACTGGTCTCAGGTCTGCTATAACTGGTCTCAGGTCTGCTGAAACTGGTCTCAGGTCTGCTATAACTGGTCTCAGGTCTGCAGAAACTGGTCTCAGGTCTGCAGAAACTGGTCTCAGGTCTGCTATAACTGGTCTCAGGTCTGCAGAAACTGGTCTCAGGTCTGCTATAACTGGTCTCAGGTCTGCAGAAACTGGTCTCAGGTCTGCTATAACTGGTCTCAGGTCTGCTGAAACTGGTCTCAGGTCTGCAGAAACTGGTCTCAGGTCTGCAGAAACTGGTCTCAGGTCTGCAGAAACTGGTCTCAGGTCTGCTATAACTGGTCTCAGGTCTGCAGTAACTGGTCTCAGGTCTGCAGAAACTGGTCTCAGGTCTGCTGAAACTGGTCTCAGGTCTGCTATAACTGGTCTGAGGTCTGCAGAAACTGGTCTCAGGTCTGCTATAACTGGTCTCAGGTCTGCTGAAACTGGTCTCAGGTCTGCTATAACTGGTCTCAGGTCTGCTATAACTGGTCTGAGGTCTGCTATAACTGGTCTGAGGTCTGCTATAACTGGTCTCAGGTCTGCTATAACTGGTCTGAGGTCTGCAGAAACTGGTCTCAGGTCTGCTATAACTGGTCTCAGGTCTGCTATACCTGGTCTCAGGTCGGCAGAAACTGGTCTCAGGTCTGCTATAACTGGTCTGAGGTCTGCAGAAACTGGTCTCAGGTCTGCTATAACTGGTCTCAGGTCTGCTATAACTGGTCTGAGGTCTGCAGAAACTGGTCTCAGGTCTGCTATAACTGGTCTCAGGTCTGCAGTAACTGGTCTCAGGTCTGCAGAAACTGGTCTCAGGTCTGCTATAACTGGTCTGAGGTCTGCTATAACTGGTCTGAGGTCTGCAGAAACTTGTCTCAGGTCTGCTATAACTGGTCTCAGGTCTGCTATAACTGGTCTGAGGTCTGCAGAAACTTGTCTCAGGTCTGCCGAAACTGGTCTCAGGTCTGCTGAAATTGGTCTCAGTCTGCAGAAACTGGTCTCAGGTCTGCAGAAACTGGTCTCAGGTCTGCTGAAACTGGTCTCAGGTCTGCAGTAACTGGTCTCAGTCTGCAGAAACTGGTCTCAGGTCTGCTGAAACTGGTCTCAGGTCTGCTATAACTGGTCTGAGGTCTACTGAAACTGGTCTCAGGTCTGCTATAACTGGTCTGAGGTCTGCAGAAACTGGTTTCAGGTCTGCTATAACTGGTCTCAGGTCTGCTGAAACTGGTCTCAGGTCTGCTATAACTGGTCTGAGGTCTACTGAAACTGGTGTCTGGTCTGCTATAACTGGTCTGAGGTCTGCAGAAACTGGTCTCAGTCTGCTATAACTGGTCTCAGGTCTGCAGAAACTGGTCTGGTCCATTTCAGTATCTTGTATTTACAGCTGCATGTTATCAGAGCTGCTGATTTCTAACTTTTATTTCCTACATTTCATCTTGTTCTGCTTTAGCTTTTCTCTATAATCTCTTTTTAAAATGTTAACGTATTTCACGTCTTCGTCTGCACCCGCTGTGACGTGCAGATGTCTCATGTAAAACACATTGAATTGTCTGGTACATGAAATGGTAGGAACGTCTTTTCTTTGTCGTCCTGGATGTCTAATTTCACCCGGGACACCTGTGGATCAGAGCCAATCAGAGAAGATCTGTCTCGTCTTTTTCTGTTTGTCTTAAATCATGATGTCATTGTTGGCGCTCTGTTAGGACGGGTACGCAGACAACAAAAATCCTGCATCTAGACCTGGAACACGCTGGCTTCGCTAAATCCGTACTGGACCATGAAAGAGGGGCAAGGTGGAAAGTGATCATGGCAAACACCGTCAGTGCTCCAGCCTGAACCAGTCATCAGCTCCACAGCCGCCCTCTGCTTCACCATCATCACTGAAGTATTTTACATCCTCGCTCCGACATTTTTAATCCACATTCGGGTTAGAACTGCCTCCTGCAGGTCTCAGTTCTGCATGAACGTAATCAGGAGAGAAATCCGACCGCTGCAGGCAGGAGTCATGCTGCGATTCAAACCGCCGTCGCCGTGGCGACAGCCTGGACTGAGGAGGAACTGTTACTGAATATATCTAGTTAAATGCGTTACGTTGAACTCCGCTCCGTCGGTCGGTGATGTCAGCAGCTCTCGACTGTTCCTCCGGAGTTTTTTTCTTGTTTTCTTTTCAGACAGACATGCGATGAACTGCATGACAACAACAGCAAGAGGGGGGTGTTTTTCTTTTTTCATTTCTTCTTTTTTTCTTTGTTAGTTGGAGCATTCCTTCCCCCGTCGACACGACAGCAGAGACGATAACAGTCTTAGAAATGGACTTCATGGTTCTGGAAACGTTGCTTTTCCAGCTGTAGCAAAAGAACTGCAGGATTTTCTTCACTTGCAAATGTGGAGGTGGAAGAGAGATAATAGAGACAGAGTTTAACTATGAGCACGACTAGGGCTGGGAAAAATATCGATGCGCTGGAATATCGTGATATTTTTACATGCCCACTTCACACTGATAGGTTAAAACGCGGTATCGGTCTGTTTTACCGATGAAATCTCGTGAGATTTCATCGGTAAAATAGACCGATACCGCGTTTTTAACTATCGATATGATATCGGCACATGAAAATATTGGGATATTTCAGTGCATCGATATTTTTTCCAGCCCTAAGCACGACAGTGTGTGTGTTGCAGGTGTGTGTGTGTGTGTGTGTGTGTGTGTGTGAATGTGCTGTACATCGAGTCTTTATGTCCCGTTTGGGGTTTTTTTGCGGCTGTTCTTCGGCCTCCTCTTCCTCAGTACTCGCTCAGGTTGTGCCACTTGGAGATCTGCCGGCGGGGGTTTTCGCACACCTCCCTCCAGTGGGAGGCTCCGGAGGGGGAGGGGCTGTGGAGGCCGAGCAGCAGGCGGCCCAGGACCTCGTTCTTGGTGGTCCGGTCGAAGTCGACCACCAGGAACTCCACGGAGATCTCAGGCAGGAGCTCGGGCGGGATGTCGTAGATGAAGGACTCGTTGAAGACCGGGTTCAGCGTGCACTTCTTCACGTGGGTCTTCTTCTTGGCGATGCGCTTCCGGCCGTAGAAGACGTTGACCTTCACGTAGGGATCTGAGGGCAGAAGACGACATGTTGGTATCTGCATTTACACGCGTCCAAACATCAGCTGGAGTAAATCAGGCTTCTTCCACCATTTTAAAAGTAAAATTTGATGCTTTTAAGACCTTTCAAGACCTCACCAAGTTAAATTTAAGACCCCTAAAAGTTATCACGATTTCTAGGGATGCACGATAATTATCGGGTCGATAATTATCGTGCCGATAACAGGAAATTATGATGTCATTCAGAAAAGTCAGATATCATGAGGAAATCCCGAAAAAAATTATTCCCAAAAAAGTTGAATTTTAAAATGGGGAAGTAGAGGAAGGAAAAACCCACTTTTATGCTTGTCACGCAGAGAGATTTGGGGAGGGGAAAAAGAAAGGTGATAAAAAAGGGAAGAACCAAAATTCCTACCATACTTTTTTCCCTAATTTTATAAAATAAAAAAAATACAGATTAAGTATAATTTTTGATATAGTATAGTTGGGTGTGTAGTATAGGTGTGTGAAGTGGAAGGTTATAGGGGATGGGAATTAATTGTTAAAAGGAGTTGTTTTGAAAAAATAACTAGTGTTCCTCCCTCTCTTCTTTGGAATATTCAACTTTTTGCCGCCTACAGTGGAAATTGAGACTCTGCATGTCCCATTGATCATCAGTTAGGTGACATATTTAGACGATACAAAGACTTTTTGCTTTTTCTTTTTTCGCTCTCCATCATGGGAGATTTTTCACTGATTTTTGGAGTCACAGAATATTGTGTACTATGCCAACACAAATACTGAATGTACCAAAGGAAAGCTTGACTCTCCTCTTTTATCAGAAATAACATTTGTTTCTAGCTTTTTCCGTTCTTTAGTAATCTGCAGCAGAACATGGCTTTGTTGCAGCGAAAATGCTGCTTTTGATGCCAATATTCTTTATCTTTAGTGACGCCTTCATCATCTGATCAGCTGTTTACTTCTATGAAACAACAAATACAACATTGAGAAAAGAGTTTTGGAGGCAAAATAATTATTTACTAGCTGAATAAGCCACAAGTTTGTGTCACAACATAACATTTGACAGAAACGTCTCTTTCTGTCCCCCCCTCCTTCTATTCAGCCGATTCTGCTTAGATGCGCAAGCACCGGAGGAACGATCGGGTATCTATAACTCAGAGGATTGATCAGACCTGCAGCTCCATTTTTTCTGTTTATCTGTCTGAGTTGGTTTATCATGAGTTAAAAAACACTGAAACTGAGAAGAATCCAACTATATTCGAGAGAAATAATCTGCCAAGGGTTAAGATAACGATACGATAGACTCTATATAGACTCTAGACAAGGAGAAAATTTGTTAAACAAGTTGTAAAACTCTCATTTCAAGTCCCTCATGTTTCTTTTCAGTGTTTCTTTCTCATTTTAAAAGAAAAGATCTTAAACAAGAAGATTTTTCTGAATTCACAATAACTAAAAAGCCTTTTTTGAACGGCAGCGCCCCACATGGAAGGGACAGCACCACGCGAAACCTGCCAACCTCCCACGTACCTGAATGGAACTTAGTGAAGGCTTTTATTTTGTTATTGTCTAAAAAAAAATGTTTGTTTGTTTCTTTTGTACAAGAAACCTGTGTATGAACTGGTACAGGAGGTCTTAAAACAAGTTTTTACAGCTAAAATTGGGAGGGAAAGACATTAAGTGATCTGAAACAGTGTCTTAGTGAGATCATTTAACTTAATATGCGGATAACATAACCAGTTTTAGGATTCAGTTACTAAGTAAGAAGTAAAAGACATTTACCCTCGAGACATGTCAAGTTTATTATTCTCAAATCAAGATCGCTAAGACTGTTTTTGTTGAATATAGTAAAACTTGGTTAGATTAACTGTTTTTGCAGGGTAGGGTACAATGGCACTGGGCTTTAACTGGTCTTGCGGGTCCCCCAGTCCTGAACCTGGTCCCTGATAAAAATGGTTCTTAGACGTAAAGCAGCAAAGAGCTGCCTCTGATCTGAAGCCAGTTTTCTGAGGTCCAGAACAGGACGAATGGACCCAGAATCCCAGACGCGCGTCTATAGAGCTCCGTTGTCCTGGAAACGCGGCGATTTGGGGGGATTTAGACTTAAAGGTTGTAATTCTTCCACAATCTGAAAGCAGTTTATCTGAAGAGTTTCAGCTCTGGCTGTACTCACTGGCTGACAGGCCGGTGATGTCCATCTTGGGGAGGTGTCGGGCCTTCAGGACGACCACGCTGAGACGATGAGACACCGGCTGGTAGGACAGAGACGCCAGCAGCTCTCCACGACTCTCACACTGAAAACACAAACACACCTCCGGGTCAGGTCCCGTGTGGGGAAGTCAGACAGCTCGGTGTCTGTCTCAGATCCGGCAGACGTTTGGATGGCAGTACGATGTGCTCATTTCAGGTGTAACTATGTCCAGCTTGTGCTGCAGCCTGTTTACAGACAGACTGCTGCATGGTGCTGGGTCTTCATCCATGCACACATCTCTGCTGATCAGCAGATGGCAGCAGAGAAGCTCCGCTCAGAGAGGGTGAAGCTGGAAGCTGCAGCTGCACAGGAACCGTTTGCTACCAAAAGCCACATCATTATTTCCTAAATCCTAGACCTTGTTTTTCTTATTTATTTTGAAGGTTTTCTTCACATGTGCTGCCTGATTTCCAGTCTGTGCCCCACGCATGGCCAAAAGCTGACTGGTTTCAGAGTTAGTGACACACATGTAAAGTTAACTTTAATCTTAACTGCGACTTGTGTGTCAGATTAGGTGCTTACTGAGTTCCAGAAGATGTAAAGGTGAGAGGAGAGCCGTACCCGCGAGTAAACGGCCATCAGGAGGAGGCGTTTCTGCACTGAGAGGGAACAACCAGGGCTTTGTGACCAGAGAAACATTCTCACGACAGATCATCCACCCACTGTGGCTCCTATGTGGCCCAGACCACACCCAGGACGAGCCAGCTATGGACACCCAAAGCAGCTGATCACCCCTCCCTCCACTGCTTAGCTCCTGTCATTTTACAGCAGAAGGTCAAAGGTCAAAGGTTTTTTATTTGTCATTAGAGAAACAAAATGGGGCACTCCTAGGATAGAACCACAAAGAACTCCTGCTGTCTTAATGGGCTGAATGCACGACTCTACCACTTCCTGAACTAAAGTAGCTCCTTTGTTTCCTCTCTCATCACTGGACGAACTGATTAATCCAGGTGTGTCTGGCCAGTTACTGAGATCAGACACACCTGGGCACGACTCAGTTGATCCAGTAATGAAAGCTATAAGTTCAGGAAGTGGTGGAGTCGTGCAGCCCATTGTTATAAATATTATCTTAATTATTCAAACGTGGGAATCATGAGTTTTACTGCCTGTGATGCATCTCCAGTGGGCCTTCACGACTTTGACAAAAAACCTAATCAATTTTTCTGACAAATATTGCAATTCGATGAGGGATTTTTACATGTGTTACTTTTAAATGGATAAAACTAAAATTATGAATGAAAGAAGCCATTACTTTTACAACAGTCTTGCACAAGTTGACAGACATGAGAACAATATCCAATAATCTACTTTAAAAATGATTGATGTGGCCAGCATCCGCTCCTGGCTTCTGTTGAACCTGGAAATCTATAATAAAAACTACTATTGTATATATATATAAACAATAGTAGTTATTATATATACACATATGTATAAATATATAGAAGTAAATATATATACATATATATATAAACAATAGTAGTTATATATATATACATATATATATAAACAATAATAGTTGGATAGGTATATATACACATATGTATAAACAATAGAAGTAATTATATATATACATATATATATAAACAATAGTAGTTATTATATATATATATATATATAAACAATAGTAGTTTATTATATATACACATATATATAAACAATAGTAGTTATTATATATACACATATGTATAAACAATAGTAGTTATTTTATATATATACATATGTATAAACACTAGTAGTTATTATATATATACACATATATAAACAATAGTAGTTATTATATATATACATATATGTATAAACAATAGTAGTTATTATATATATATATATATATATATATATAAAAATAGTAGTTATTATATATATGTATATATATAATAACTACTATTGTTTATACATATGTATATGTATATACTATATATTATTTATAAACAATAGTAGTTATTATATATGTATATATGTATAAATAATAGTAGTTATTATATATGTATATATGTATAAACAATAGTAGTTATTATATATATACATATATATAAACAATAGTAGTTATATATATACATATATGTATAAACAATAGTAGTTATTATATATATACATATATATATAAACAATAGTAGTTATTATACATATGTATATATATAATACTACTATTGTTTATACATATTATATATATAACATATTGTATATAAACAATAGTAGTTATTATATATGTATATATGTATAAACAATAGTAGTTATTATATATATATATGTATAAACAATAGTAGTTATATATATACACATATATAAACAATAGTAGTTATTATATATACACATGTGTATAAACAATAGTAGTTATTATATATACACATATGTATAAACAATAGTAGTTATTATATATATACATATGTATAAACAATAGTAGTTATATATATATATACATATATATAAACAATAGTAGTTATTATATATATATATATATATATAATTATATATACATATGTATAAACAATAGTAGTATTATATATATATATATAAACAATAGTAGTTATTATATATGTATATATGTATAAACAATAGTAGTTATTATATATATATATATATATATAACAATAGTAGTTATTATATATATATATATATAAACAATAGTAGTTATTATATATATACATATATGTATAAACAATAGTAGTTATTATATATATACATATATATAAACAATAGTAGTTATTATATATATATATATATAAACAATAGTACTATTATATATATACATATGTATAAACAATGTATATTATATATGTATATATAAACAATAGTAGTTATTATATATGTATATATGTATAAACAATAGTAGTTATTATATATGTATATAATAAACTGGATTTGATTTTTGCCTTTCAGGGCGATTTTTTTGTTTCATTTAATTCTTCTTTACAACGTTAGCTACAGGCTAGCGGCTAGCTGAGTGTCTCCTTCTGCTTGTTTGTTGAACTCTGACAGATTAGCGCCCCCAGGTGGGGGGGAGGCTACATTGTAACCCATCCAGTCATAAATAACAGTTAAAATTCTAGGTGCTGTCTGCCCACATGTGCAAAAGGAAAGTTTTCATGGCCCTCGAGGTGGTGCTGGAGGCCCGAGCTTGGGCCCCATGGTGAAGGACCACTGGTTTAGAGGCTGCGCGAGGTTGCCCGCATCACTGACATCATGTTGGACACATGCTGATCTGGAGAGGATCTAAATATCTCAAGTTGCATTTCAGAAAAACTAGAAAATAGGTCCAGGTTTGAGAAAAACGAACTTCCCCTTTAAATAAACAAATAAATCAACCTGAGAAGAAATAATCAGGCATGGTGTAGTTGTAGCAGTGAGGAGCTGTGGGACAGAAATGTCTCCAGGTCCCGTGTCCTGCGTTTAAGTAGATCATGGGGGACACAGCGGTTGATATCTGAAGGTGAACGTGTGAGCAGCTGCTCAGTGAGGAACTAAGTCTGAACGTGGCTCATGCAGCCGTGGAAACGTCACAGAGGAACTTCAGCGGGAATCCCACTTTAACCTGATAAAGAGGAAACAACGGGGCTGTGTCCGGGACAGCCGGTTTCCATGGCGACGGATGCGTCAGCAGTCTGGATGATGAGAACGGGCACGTGGGACTCACCTGCATGTTCCTCTTGGTGATCTGCTGGCTCAGGTGGACCCGGCCCGTGCTCGGGTCCACGCCCTTCAGCGGCACCACGGCCTCGCCGATGACGTCGTCCCGGGCGAAGCGGTCGAAGCTCAGGACCAGGAAGTGCAGGGTGAGCTCGGGCAGCGAGCTGTAGGCCACGCCGTAGAAGGTGAAGGTCTCGTCGAACAGCGGGTCCAGGGTCTTCCTCAGGACGCGGGTCTTGACGCGGTGCTTCTTCTCGGGCAGGATGGTCATCTTCACGTAGGGGTCCGAGCTCCCCGCCTGCTCGTCCATGGCGGGGAGGCCGCGGGCCCCGACGATGGTCACCACCAGCGCCTTCTTGGGGAAGTTGTAGTCGACGGTGAGGCTGATGGAGCCCAGGCTGGGTTCGGGTTCGGGCTCCGAGGACGCGGGGGTGAAGGGGGACACGGTCTTGCTGCTGGTCTGGCTGCTGCTGGCGGAGCTGCTGTCCAGGCAGCAGTAATCGGCTCGGACCGGTAAGGCCCGCTCCAGGCGGGCTTGGCCGTGGGCGGGGCCCGTCCCGGCGGGGGGCACCAGGTGACTCATCTGCAGCTGGCCCGGGACGTCCAGGATGTTGTTTTCAGCGTCCACCAGCACCATGCCCCTCCCCGTGGCGCCGGCGCGCTCGCCGTCGCGGTCGGAGCGGTCGGCGCGGCGGATGCTGCGGACGATGCGTTTGCTGCTGCTCAGGGATTCTGGGTAAATGCTGATCCCCTTCAGCATGTGGATGAACTTGTACGGAGGGTCCTCGGCGTCGCAGTAGCGGTCGCCGTGCAGCTTGTAGCGTCCCGAGACACGGAGGTAGCGGCGCTGACAGAAGGACCAGAGCAGAACCAGAACCACCACGACCAAAACCAGAACGCCAGCGCCGAGGAAGCCCGCCAGCACTGGAGACATGGCTGAGACAGAGACGGAGACAGAGACAGAGATGGACGGGGGGTTAGAAAACTGCTACACACAAAAGAAAACAAATGAGTTCCTCATAAATGTCTTTACTAAAGCATCCAGAACCGCAACATTTTACAAGAACACGAATAAGAATCCAGAACCGCAACATTTTACAAGAACACGAATAAGCATCCGGAACCGCAACATTTTACAAGAACACGAATAAGAATCCAGAACCGCAACATTTTACAAGAACACGAATAAGCATCCAGAACCGCAACATTTTACAAGAACACGAATAATCATCCAGAACCGCAACATTTTACAAGAACACGAATAAGAATCCAGAACCGCAACATTTTACAAGAACACGAATAAGCATCCAGAACCGCAACATTTTACAAGAACACGAATAAGCATCCAGAACCGCAACATTTTACAAGAACACGAATAAGCATCCAGAACCGCAACATTTTACAAGAACACGAATAAGAATCCAGAACCGCAACATTTTACAAGAACACGAATAAGAATCCAGAACCGCAACATTTTACAAGAACACGAATAAGAATCCAGAACCGCAACATTTTACAAGAACACGAATAAGCATCCAGAACCGCAACATTTTACAAGAACACGAATAAGAATCCAGAACCGCAACATTTTACAAGAACACGAATAAGCATCCAGAACCGCAACATTTACAAGAACACGAATAAGAATCCAGAACCGCAACATTTTACAAGAACACGAATAAGCATCCAGAACCGCAACATTTTACAAGAACACGAATAAGAATCCAGAGCCGCAACATTTTACAAGAACACGAATAAGCATCCAGAACCGCAACATTTTACAAAGAATAAGGCCAAATTTAAAAAAATACCAGAACCAAATTTTAAAAAAATAAGACCAGGCCGCAAATTTAAAGAACAGAATAGCATCCAGACCGCAAATTTTACAAGAAACGAATAAGACCAGACCGCAAATTTTAAAGAACACGAATGACCAGAACCGCAACATTTTAAAACAAAATAAGACAGACCCAACATTTTAAAGAAACAATAAGAACCAGAACCGCAACATTTTAAAGACACGAAAAGTCCAGAACCGAATTTTACAAGAACACGAATATCATCCAGAACCGCAACATTTTACAAGAACACGAATAAGAATCCAGAACCGCAACATTTTACAAGAACACGAATAAGAATCCAGAACCGCAACATTTTACAAGAACACGAATAAGAATCCAGAACCGCAACATTTTACAAGAACACGAATAAGCATCCAGAACCGCAACATTTTACAAGAACACGAATAAGAATCCAGAACCGCAACATTTTACAAGAACACGAATAAGAATCCAGAACCGCAACATTTTACAAGAACACGAATAAGAATCCAGAACCGCAACATTTTACAAGAACACGAATAAGAATCCAGAACCGCAACATTTTACAAGAACACGAATAAGAATCCAGAACCGCAACATTTTACAAGAACACGAATAAGAATCCAGAACCGCAACATTTTACAAGAACACGAATAAGAATCCAGAACCGCAACATTTTACAAGAACACGAATAAGCATCCAGACCGCAAATTTTACAAGAACACGAATAAGATCAGAACCGCAACATTTTACAAGAACACGAATAAGCATCCAGAACCGCAACATTTTACAAGAACACGAATAAGAATCCAGAACCGCAACATTTTACAAGAACACGAATAAGCATCCAGAACCGCAACATTTTACAAGAACACGAATAAGCATCCAGAACCGCAACATTTTACAAGAACACGAATAAGAATCAGAACCGCAACATTTTACAAGAACACGAATAAGAATCCAGAACCGCAACATTTTACAAGAACACGAATAAGAATCAGAACCGCAACATTTTACAAGAACACGAATAAGAATCCAGAACCGCAACATTTTACAAGAACACGAATAAGAATCCAGCGCAACATTTTACAAGAACACGAATAAGCATCAGAACGACATTACAAGACACGAAGTAGACCGCAAGGGCAGACACGAATAAGAATCCATAAAGGGAAACATTTGTGGCAGTCAGCGTAAAAAGGCAGCTCCCTAAAGCGGCTGTTTACAGCGTAAATAAAAACAGACTCTGATGTTTATCAGTCTCATCATCAGCCTTCCACATCATCAACTTCTCACTGATGAAACGTTTCATGTAAAATCTGCTCTGACTGTGGATCTGATGCAGCAACACGTCTGTAAAAATGGAACAGGAGCAACAAAAGCTGGAAAGGTAACGACTGGAGGAAACTTTGACATCTAACTGGTTTAACTGGGAACAGACCAGCAACATGACTGGATGTAAAGGAGCATTTCAGAGTCTCTCAGGTGGAAAGATGGATGGATGTTCACCAGTCTGATAGGAACTGGCTCTAAAGGTTGTGGAACAAGATTAGAAAAATGTTCCTCAGACATTGAAGATCCTCCATGTACAGTGGAGAAGAAGATGGAGAGAATGAGGAGGAATCTCTGTGTGCCGGGGACACGGCTGGATGCTGCTGATCTGCAGCAAAAGCACGATTCTCTGCTGGAAACCACTGCATACGTGTTACTACACGATGGTAAACATCACCCTGGAACTACTTTTTACAGACGTGTTACTACACGATGGTAAACATCACCCTGGAACTACTTTTTACAGACGTGTTACTACACGATGGTAAACATCACCCTGGAACTACTTTTACAGACGTGTTACTACACGATGGTAAACATCACCCTGGAACTACTTTTTACAGACGTGTTACTACACGATGGTTAACATCACCCTGGAACTACTTTTTACAGATGTGTTACTACACGATGGTAAACATCACCCTGGAACTACTTTTTACAGACGTGTTACTACACGATGGTTAACATCACCCTGGAACTACTTTTTACAGACGTGTTACTACACGATGGTTAACATCACCCTGGAACTACTTTTTACAGACGTGTTACTACACGATGGTAAACATTACCCTGGAACTACTTTTTACAGACGTGTTACTACACGATGGTAAACATCACCCTGGAACTACTTTTTACAGACGTGTTACTACACGATGGGTAACATCACCCTGGAACTACTTTTTACAGACGTGTTACTACACGATGGTAAACATTACCCTGGAACTACTTTTTACAGATGTGTTACTACACGATGGTAAACATCACCCTGGAACTACTTTTACAGATGTGTTACTACACGATGGTAAACGTCACCCTGGAACTACTTTTTACAGACGTGTTACTACACGATGGTAAAACATCACCCTGGAACTACTTTTTACAGACGTGTTACTACACGATGGTAAACATCACCCTGGAACTACTTTTTACAGACGTGTTACTACACGATAGTAAACCTCACCCTGGAACTACTTTTTACAGACGTGTTACTACACGATAGTAAACCTCACCCTGGAACTACTTTTACAGACGTGTTACTACACGATGGTAAACATTACCCTGGAACTACTTTTACAGACGTGTTACTACACGATGGTAAACATCACCTTGGAACTACTTTTTACAGATGTGTTACTACACGATGGGTAAACATCACCCTGGAACTACTTTTTACAGACGTGTTACTACACGATGGTAAACATCACCCTGGAACTACTTTTTACAGATGTGTTACTACACGATGGTAAACATCCCCCTGGAACTACTTTTTACAGACGTGTTACTACACGATGGTAAACATCACCCTGGAACTACTTTTACAGACGTGTTACTACACAATTTTCATCACCCTGGCACTACTTTTTTCAGACGTGTTACTACACGATTTTAAACGTCACCCTGGAACTACTTTTACAGACGTGTCTGGAACTACGATTTTTCAGATTACGCCTGGAACTACTTTTTTACAGACGTGTCTGGAACTACAGTTTTTCAGACAGCAGCCTGGAACTACTTTTACAGACGTGTCTGGAACTACTTTTTCAGACAGCACCCTGGAACTACTTTTTACAGACGTGTCTGGAACTACGTTTTTCAAACGTCACCCTGGAACTACTTTTACAGACGTGTCTGGAACTCACTTTGGTAAACATCCCCTGGAACTACTTTTTACAGACGTGTCTGGAACTACTTTTTTCAGATGCGTCTGGAACTACTTTTTACAGATGTGTCTGGAACTACTTTTTCAGACGCGTCTGGAACTACTTTTTTAGAGACGTGTCTGGAACTACTTTTTTCAGATGCCACCCTGGAACTACTTTTACAGACGTGTACTGGAACTACTTTTTTCAGACACGTCTGGAACTACTTTTACAGACGTGTTACTACACGCTGGCAAACATCACCCTGGAACTACTTTTTTCAGACGTGTCTGAAACTACTTTTTCAGACGCGTCTGGAACTACTTTTTCAGATGTGTCTGGAACTACTTTCACAGACGTGTCTGGAACTACTTTTACAGATGCGTGTGGAACTACTTTTTCAGACGTGTCTGGAACTACTTTTACAGACGTGTCTGGAACTACTTTTTCAGACGTGTCTGGAACTACTTTTACAGACGTGTCTGGAACTACTTTTTCAGACGCGTCTGGAACTACTTTTACAGACGTGTCTGGAACTACTTTTTCAGACGTGTCTGGAACTACTTTTTCACAGACGTGTCTGAAACTACTTTTACAGACGTGTCTGGAACTACTTTTTCAGACGCGTTACTACACGCTGGTAAACGTTACCCTGGAACTACTTTTACAGACGCGTCTGGAACTACTTTCACAGACGTGTCTGGAACTACTTTCACAGACGTGTATGGAACTACTTTTACAGACGTGTCTGAAACTACTTTTACAGACGTGTCTGGAACTACTTTTTCAGACGTGTCTGGAACATAGACTGTATATAATTACTGGACGTAGCTTCCGGTCTCTTCTGAATAGAGAAATGTCTGAAGCCAGTTTTTCGGGCGTGTCTGGACCGTCGCCATCTTGCCGTGTCACGTACGTCGTCACTCCAGGAAAATCCTAAAATGGGCACAGCGCGGCCGCGGGACAAATGATTGACAGCTGACGTACTGTGGGCTAAACGCTAACTGAGCTAACACGAAACTAAGAGGAGCTAACAAAGATAAGCCCCCTAAGCGGCATGGTTAAGGTAAGACATGCTTAGACTTGCAATTCGCTGACTAAACACCGCCGTTGTGCGACTCTGTAACAAACTGAGACCTTATTAAGAGCAAAGAAGGAGCTAACTACAGAGCCTCCGGTCGGCAGGCGGAGCTTCCGGTCTGCCGCATGTCAATCATAAGGATACGCCCTTAATTATGTGTAATTTGAAGAATAAATAACATCTAAACGAATGAGTTATAAAAAAATTCACCCCCCTCACAGTTGACATGAAGGTAAACGTGACCTAATAAACCTAAAATGATTTTTTTGAACCAGGCTGTAAACCTGTTTATTTCTGCTGTGAAGTTGGCGTTTTTAACATGGGAGTCTACCCTGAACTACTTTTTCAGCTCGCTGTTAGGAGCCAGCCCGTAAGCGGATGACCCTGGAGGATTACTTTTGCAGACGTGGCTGCGAACTGCTTTTTCACGTGTTCTGGGACGGAGTTTGCAGCCTTGGTCTGGAACTACTTTTTCAGACCTGTTACTGGAACAACTTTACAGACGTGTCTGGAACTACTTTTTCAGACGTGTCTGGAACTACTTTTACAGACGTGTCTGGACCTACTTTTTCAGACGTGTCTGGAACTACTTTTACAGACGTGTCTGGAACTACTTTTTCAGACGTGTCTGGAACTACTTTTTCAGACGCGTAGCTGTGACCAGATCCACTGTCGGCTCATATTCTGCATGAAATGCTGAAATGTGCCCTGTTCATGGCGTCTACGATCATGTGGGAGTGAATCTTGTTCAGATGTGGAAGTGATTCGTCCGTCTCATCCACATTCTTAAAAATCCTTGCGCGTCCTTGCAAACGATGGAAATGTTTCCGTGTGCAGGGAGATGCTGCAGCTCCACAGACGCATCCAGGAAGTGAATTTTCATTAAAAATGTATAACCTGTCTCACACCCACGTCTGCATCCGGTGAGTCAGCGTCTCAGAGAAAATATTCTGTCCCGTTCTTGTGAGGAAATCTAAACCCTGAAGATGCAAATCTGAGCAGCAGAGCTGGAGATAAAGACGGCAGACATTCCCCCAAATGAAATCAGATTGTGCTTTAAGCCGATGACGTGAAGCGCAGGATTTAAGCAGAGTTCTGGTTTTCAGAGATCCGGAACAACGTCGGTTCTGTCCGTTACCGGGACCTCGGGATGTTTGGGTGACATCACCGTTAAAAACACCATGAAGTCACCGCTTTCAGTCTCAGGAGGTTTCATTAAGTATTGGAGCATCAACAAACTGAGAGCGCTCATGCCTGCTGGGAGGGGAGGGGGGGGGGGGAGCTGCTGTGCTCAGAGAAAAAGGAGGAAGAGTTTGTGAAGGTCTTTGTCTGCAGGGTACAGAGGAGCATTGTCCTGATCTGTCCTGCAAGGACACGCTCCCACATCCACCACGTTCACATCCAGAGTATGTACCGGTAAGTACTAGTGTGTACTCTGATGTTACACGCGTTAGATCCCCACTGGGGTGAAGTGAGGAAGATGCTGCTCATCTTCATCTCCGGACTGCGATTAAAGTTTAAAGGCTGCAGAACAACCCTCCTTCCTGTGGTCGCCTTTCATTCAGACCCCATCAGATGATGTCATGGTTTGGAGCGAGCTGAAAGCAGCTGAGCTCGTTGCCTAGCAACACACACACACACGCACACACACACACACACACACACACACAATCAGCTGTGTGTCGGGTCTGACTCCATCTGGGTTTCTGCTGAGGAAAAGGTCAAATCTTCCTAGAACCGTGTGAAAGGTTTAGTTTGTCGTTTCTGAGTGTAACTCAGAAGAACGATGGAATCTGGAGACGTTGATCATCTGCAGGTGGACGTTTTTCTCAGCTTAGAGATTTGGGCTTTTTTCTGCTTCGTCTTCTTTCACACGAGTGAACGTGTATGAAACACAGATTACAGATTATTTAGCTCGTTTCCGTGTTTAAATCCCGGTGACTCGCAGCCCCACAGCTGCAGGATTAAATCCACTTTCATTTTTAATGTTTCACGTCCTCCCTCCCAGGGCTCGTGCATCATCATCATCATCATCATCATATGGGGGGGGGAGAAGCTGGCAGAGTGGGTTTGGCGAATATGGTCCCCCGGGGGAGAGGCGGGGGCGCCCCACCTCCCCTTCACTCACTTCTGGGAGAACTGAGGTGGTTCTAGTGTCCCGTTAGCCATCTACGACTCTGTGGGGGGGCTCGAGCCAGTTCAGGCCACGCCACACAGGCGGGCCGTTTGGCTCAAGGTTATTATGGTTCACTAAAACTAACGAAAAAACTTCAATTGAAAAAACTTTTATTAACTGTAATTAAAATAAAAATGTGTCTTTACAAAACTAACTAAAACTAAAATTGTTGCAAAAATATCCTTAGTTTTAGTCTTTGTAAATGTCTTTAATACATCAGCCTTTTGGGTTGATTTGAAATCTATTTCTATTTAATCCGTTTACTTTGCTCTACTGGTTTTATTCCGAGTGACTTTCTGATGATTTTGAATGTCTCACCAGACAAATGACTATAATTCATAAAAAGAAAAACCCATAAAAACACTGTAACTAACAAAAACTAAACTAAAACTAACTGAACTAAAAAACAAAAAGTCAAAACTAAACAAAAACGGAAACTCATTAAAAATTCAAAAGTATAATAACTCTCAGTTTGGCTCAGAAGCCGTGAAAATCCCAGACTGGAAAGAAAAGAGGTTCATGTTTTACGTCTGATTCCAGTTTCGCTCCCAAATTCTGCAACAACACAGTTCATACAACACGTGTTAAATGAAACACGCCTGTAGGTGATGAAGCAGTTCTGCTAATTCAGTGTAAATGTGGTTACGGAGAGAAAATAAACCCGGAGCTTCCACACGTGTTCAGATCCACACACCAATGAGACGCTTGAAAACAACGTTCCCGTCCGCATCAGGCCTTTTCCCCCATACTCAAACAAGAACAAGAAAGATTATTCAGCTTTATACTGGTGAACTGTTTAGGTCGCTACAGGGAGCGATATCCATATTTGTTTTTCAAGTGAATATCGGCTGAGACCGATATCGGGGATAATACAGTGCATCTATATGTTGTCAGCATTAACTTATTACACGTAAAAGGGATGAAGATTAAATGTTTAAATCAATAATTTTTACACATTTTAAGTACAATTAGGACTGAAAAAAAATCCTGCTCCAAAACCAGTAATTTTCATTTTTAAAAAATGACATCCTGTAATCCAAAAGGTTGAAGTAAATAAGAAGATATTAAGTAGATTAAAGTCTGGAGTTGAGGGTAATAAAATGGGAAAAATAATCATCTAATGTCTTGATAACATCAATAATGGTGTATTAATGCCAAAAGCCATGACTGTGCGGTTTCTCCTGAGGTGAACTCTTCAAGGACCCCCCCCCCCCCCCCACAGGTGAGGACGATCTACCTGCTGTAGTTTCATTACAGCATCACGTGCCACAAACTGCGCATGTGCAGATATTGCCGTTTATTTCACACCAAAATGAGATATAAATGTGTTTTAAAGGCAGCCTGCAGAGCTGCAGAGGCAGGACTGCAGGGTGGAAACGGGCCTCTTCCTCCTCCTCCTCCTCATTTTCACGCAGATTTCCACCTTAAAAACAAGCAGCTGTCGTCTTAAGGACGTCCGCTGGTTTATCGCTGCGGCTCAGGCGGAAAATAAGCCTCATTTCTGGAGATTTTTCAGGCTTTTCTGTCGCCGGACATAGACATGACGTCACCCCTAACCCACCCGTACTGGCACGCGCAGGAGCGAGGAGGCAGAAGTGCGTGGGAGCGCACGCACGCCCTGTTTTAGCGCGTGTGTCGGGGTGGTGTTATTTTTATTTGTTCGCCTTTTATTCACACATGACGTTAATGAAACGACGCAGCCTCGCGCGACACAACAAAAGTACCCCCCCCCCCCCCCCCCCCTTTTTTTTAAACAAACAAACAAACAAAAGAAGATAATGATAGATGGATTCATGGTTTTCTTCAGATAAATCACAGCTTTTACCCTGTCTGGTGGGAAATAATCCAGCTTTGGCTGATTTATTGGACTTAAAATGGAATAAATGTGACAACAGGTTCAAATTACTTCATTTAAATTAATTAAATGTTGTAAAAATCACCGTAAATATTAAAAAATGAGGTTTTCCGGCCTCATAATGCCTCAGCAACTGACTGCGCGCGACTTCTGGAGATGGCACGGGCCTTTTCCCACCATGCACCTGTGATCCGGACACTAAAACCTCCCCGTTACACGAGCAGAAGCCAGATCTGGAGCTTTCTAACGGGCTTGTTCAGAGGAGGCAGGAAAGGGCCTGGCTCTCACCATAGGTGGGTCCCAGCTCCATGATGTCCGCCATTTTGTGGTTCTGGGCAGGATGCGGTCCTGGCCGAGCGGGGGGGGGCGAGAAGAGAGCAGAGATGGAGAGGACACCGACCGACTGCCGCCCGCCTTCACTTCACATCCATAGAGGAGCGACGACAGCGAGAGGAATCACCGAAAACAAGCCGCTGGTCCGGGGGAAGAAGCCTTCATACGTCCGCTGACGGCGCAGTGGCGGTCCGCTCGGTGCGACGGTGACTGTGCGCAGTGATGCTCGCGCTCGGATGCAGGGAGTCTGCGCGGAGGAGCTCGCGAGGAGAGGGGACGAAGATTGTCTACGAACGCAGATGAGTCACTACGCAGGGGACGAAAGCTGCGGAGGATTTACCCATGTATGGTTGCGCTTAAAGTTTAGATGCCTTCTTATTAAAGAAAAGCCGAAACTCACAACAGAAATTCAAATAACAAGAAACAAACAAACAAACAAAAGTAATTATAAATAAAAATGTACCAAATTATAATTTAGTAAAATAAAGTATTGATTTTGAATTTTGGTTTTGAAATAATAGTAATAATAATTAACAAATAAAACTGTCCCAGATAAAAAAGAGCACTTGCTCATGAACATGGACCAACATACCTGTCCACAGGTGCAGCCGTCTGATTGGACGTTACAGAAACACCTGATTGCAGTGATTGGCTCAAAGTGTTGCTCAATAAAATTCTAGTTCAGGAGTTCATTCTTGTTTGCTTGTTTTACTTTTTGTTTGTTTTTAATATTTCTGTTGAACCACAATTCAGAATCAATGTCATGATTTTCATAAAATTATTTATTATGACTTTTGCCGATTTCAACTTATTTCACTGGCAGCTGATTTTTTTTCTTAGTTAATGGGAGGGGTTGTAAACTTTCAAGCACAACTGTAAGCACATTTTCCTGTAAATAATTGAGATAAATGACTAACAATTATTCAATTATTTGGTTTAATCAAAATGTGTCACATTTATTTCAAACTATTGACAAAACATCCAAATACAAAAGGTAACAGCAACTTTGGAAAAAGTTGCACCAAAATTTTATTTTGTCAAAATTTTATATTTCATTTTATTGAAACAAATATTGATTCTTCATAGATTCCCGTTAAATGAAATGAAATGAAAAATACTTTATTTATCCCAGAAGGGAAATTCGTCAATGTAAAAAAGCTCTCTTTTTTTTCTTTTCTTTTCTTTTCCTTTCTTTTTTTTTAACAATATAACATTGTTAATAATAATAAAAATAATCAGTCAGTCTTGTTCTTCAGGGTGATGCTGCTGCAGGAATGAATTTCTGTATCTCTCCGTCCTACAGTGAACCTGACGCAGCCTCCCACTGAACACACTCTGTTGATTCTTCACCGTGTTGTGGAGAGGACGAAGAATCCTCCATCATCTTCATCAGCTTGTGCAGCATTCTTTTTTGAACGATCAGCTCCAGCAGCTCCAGAGTTATCCCCAGCACAGAACCAGCTTTCTTGATCAGCTTGTTTAGTTTCTTCAAGTCTCTGGTTCTGGTCCTGGTTCTGGTCCTGGTTCTGGTTCTGGTTCTGGTCCTGATTCTGGTTCTGGTTCTGATGCTGCTTCCCCAGCAGATGCTGCAAAGCTGATGTCACTTTCCACAACAGACTTGTAGAAGATCTGCAACATCTTGGTGCAGACGTTGAATGATCTCAGCTTCCTTAAGAAGTAGAGTCTGCTCTGACCTTTCTTGTAGATGTAGTCACTGTTGCATTTCCAATCGAGTCTGTTGTCCAGCTGAACTCCAGGTATTTGTAGTTCTCCACCACCTCCACCTCCTCTTCCAGGATGTAGACAGGACTATGCTGCTTATTCTTGCTCCTCCTGAAGTCAACAATCATCTCTTTAGTCTTGCTGGTATCTAAGATGAGCTGATTGTTACCATTTCACAAACTGACTGACCAGTTCTCTGTACTCGGCTTCTTGTCCATCACTAATACACCCCACAACTGCAGAGTCATCAGAGTATTTCTGCAGATGACAGGATCAGAGTTGTACTGGAAGTCTGAGGTGTACAGTGTAAATAGGAATGGTGAGAGTACAGTCCCTTGTGGTGCTCCAGTGCTGCTGACCACCATCTCAGACACACAACCTTTCAGTCTCACAAACTGTGGTCTGTTTGTTAGGTAGTCGTAAATCCAGGTGGTTGTGGAGGATCCACCTGGAAGTTATGGAGCTTCTCACATAGCAAAGCAGCTGAATAGTATTAAATGCACTTGAAAAATCAAAGAACATGACCCTCAAAGTGCTGCCTGACTGGTCCAGATGAGAGTGGGCTCTCTGAAGCAGGTAGATGATGGCGTCTTCAACCCCAAGCCCATTACGATATGCGAACTGTAATGGGTCCTGAAAGGTGTTCACTTGCTTGTTGAGGTGAGTCAGTAAGAGTCTCTCCAGGACTTTCATGGGACGTTACCCACTCAGGACACTTTGATTACATTGGACGAGCAGTATGGAGGAATATTGACAAGTTTCTGTGGACTTTTATGGACCTTTTTGGCTCGGACCCCGGTGAACTCCATGATATGAAAGTTGGGGGGAAACAAGAAGCCTTCCTGATCGCCGGCTGAATTTGAGATATTAAAAAAGTGCTGCAGAGTCTTTCTCACCATGAGGGGAAGTGGAAGATAAAGTTACATCATTCTGTGGGTGGACTATTCCTTTAAAGTCTTCCTGGCAAATGCTGGACATTTATCCCGTTTAAGATCACAGGAAATGTATTAACATGGAAAAGTTATAAAAAGTTACATATTGCTAAATAACAGCTAATAATAATAATAATAATAGTAACAATAATAATCAAATCTGACTTCAAACATCCACCTTTTCTCCCCTTTTGGCTTTATAGTAGTTTTCCGAAATATGGACAGAGTGAGACATCTCTACATCATCCCCCCCGCATTAAAATGGTCCTCGCGGGAGTAAAAGCCCCTCCCCCTTTGTTGTGTCACTGCTGAGTGAGGTAATAAACAGGAAGTGTACTAATATGTCCATAAACAGGATTAATTCATCAAACCAACTGGAAGTTTATCTGTAAATACAATTAAAACTGATCAATGCATTTATTTGTCAGGGTAAATAAACATTAAACGTTTTGATCGATTTGATTTGTTTATTAAGTACATGATAGTAACAGTTTGAAATGTGCAATTAAAAAAAAAAAGAAAAACACGAAAACATTTTCCGATATCACATATTAGCCGATAATATCAGACATCCCTCGTTAAGAGACCTTTATAATGTAGATTTCTTCTCTGACTTTTTACTCAGTGGATTTTGTTTTTTTTGTTTTTTTTTATTCAGACATGTTCAGCCTGTTCCGACATAATCTATCCGTAAGAATTCCTAAACAACATAGATAACATCCCATTACTTCATTATTAATCCTAATTTCAACCTGATCAAATAAAATGAAAACAGTTAAAAAACAAAACGTTTTAGACTACCGCCACAAACTGACATTAAACTACCGCCACAAACTGACATAAAACTACCGTCACAAACTGACATTAAACTACCGTCACAAACTGACATAAAACTATGGAATGATAGGAGTGCCACAATAAAGAATAAATCTGAAAAAGAATAAGAAAATAAATGAGCAAATATATAGACAAATACCTAAAACAAATAAAATATTTTTGTATTTTTTAATTATTTATTTTCACTTAATAACATTATTATTCATATTATTTAATTAATTTTAATTTATTTTTCCTTATTCATTTTTATATTTATTTCCTTATTCATTTTTGTACATATATCCTTATTTATTTTCCTATATATTTTCTTATTCATTTACTCATATATTTCCCTGTTTATTTCAACATATATTTTCTTTTTTATTAACTAAAATATATCCATATTCATTTCCCTATATATATCCTTATTCATTTATTTATATATATCCTTATTCATTTACTCATATATATCCTTATTTATTTGCTTATATACTTCCTCATTTGTTTCCCTTTAACTATCCTTATTTGTCTCTCTTTATATTCCCCTATTTATTTCCGTATTTATATCCTTATTTATTTCCTTGCGTCCGAGCTGTCAGTCATGTGCTTTGGGGCGGGGCTTGTGTCCAAACTGGCTAGTCGATCCCAGCACGAGTGATGAGCTAACTCGACTCTAAACGGGGCTTCAGCATGAGTACACTGAACCGTCATTTGCATAACCACAACCGTGTGCTGTAATCTTATTTTGAGACTATTTTAGACGAAAAGTGAGCATTATAATTGCTCAAGTGTCGCTCATGATGGACCTATGATGCCTCGTTAAAGATTTTGGTCCGACTTTGAGCTGCTGTAATGCACTTCCGGTTATGTTACGCCGCCAGCTGATGGTCGTCACGAACCTACAGTTTCATATCCACGTACAAATGACCTGATCTGTGTTTCCCATTTATGTACCTAAGTTGCTGTAATGTGAGTCATGGGAGGTTTCCTGTTGATTATCTGTTTGTCTGACATGAATAAAGCTTCCCAGGCTCTGGCTTATGACTGCATGTTACTGATCAAACATTTGGAGAACGCCGAAAAGGTCTCACAAATTACCGTATAACCACTGAAAATGACGCACAGATTGTAGCAGATACGGCATCAGCAGGGTTTTGTGGCTTAACTTTCCTGTTCAGAAATTCATCGCCTTTTGTGTCACGAAGCGGCACTTTTAGACCACACAGGGGCTTCTGTCAAGCGTGTATGAAAACCTCACGTTAACTAGAAGCCTACTCCGCGCCCTACTGTAAAAACTGGCCCTTGATGAAGCAGAAATGCGCCACACGCACAATGCGTGCGCGTGCGTTGTCCATGAGAAATGGGCCTGGCCAGCTTTGTGCAGTAACAGTCATGTGAGGCCGGTTTTTCAAACAGGCTTGTTGGTTAGAGTGGAAGAACGCAGAGTAAATAAAAAACAAAACTTCAGTTTATTACTAAGTTTAAAGTTTACAAGAAAAGAGAGTTTGTCACATCTATGAAACTTGTAGTGACGTAAAACCTTGAAGAGTTTCACATCTCTATGACGCACAGTGGACGCGCATGTGGCACAGTGCCAACAGCTCCAGAGGAGCTGCAACACTTTTATGATGGGCGCACCGTGCACGAGAGGAAAAATAAAATATAGAATTCATTCATAATGAAGGCCTGTATGTGCAATCGTGGACCGGCGCACGAGAGCAAAAGAAAATGTTTAATTTCAGCTCATTTTCACGTCAAGTTATGGGGAGATGGCTCCGTGTTTTGTGGAGGCGAAACGTCACATGCTGCTAAGAAAGCTGTTGTCACCAACAGTGTGGGGGAATGAGAAGAGAGGCTGGAGAACACACGTGAATAAACGTCCTGACCCGTGCTGTAATTTTTACTTTTATTCACGCCCGCTGCTTCCAGCAGCTTTAATTAAATAATTAATTAAATAATATGAATAATAATGTTATTAAGTGAAAATAAATAATTAAAAAATACAAAAATATTTAATTTGTTTTAGGTATTTGTCTATATATTCGCTCATTTATTTTCTTATTCTTTTTCAGATTTATTCTTTATTGTGGTACTCCTATCATTCCATATAAAACTACCGTCACAAACTGACATAAAACTACCACCACAAACTGACATAAAACCACTACCGTCACAAACTGACATAAAACTACCGTCACAAACTGACATAAAACTACCGCCACAAACTGACATAAAACTACCGCCACAAACTGACATAAAACTACCGTCACAAACTGACATAAAACTACCGTCACAAACTGACATAAAACTACCACCACAAACTGACATAAAACCACTACCGTCACAAACTGACATAAAACTACCGCCACAAACTGACATAAAACTACCATCACAAACTGACATAAAACTAGCGTCACAAACTGACATAAAACTACCGTCACAAACTGACTTAAAACTACCGTCACAAACTGAAATAATACTACCGTCACAAACTGACATAAAACTACCGCCTACAAACTGCCATAAAACTACCACCACAAACTGACATAAAACTACCGCCTACAAACTGACATTAAACTACCGCCACAAACTGACATTAAACTACCGTCACAAACTGACATAAAACTACCGCCTACAAACTGACATAAAACTACCACCACAAACTGACATAAAACTACCGCCTACAAACTGACATTAAACTACCGTCACAAACTGACATATAACTACCGCCGCAAACTGACATAAAACTACCGTCACAAACTGACATAAAACTACCGCTTACAAACTGCCATAAAACTACCACCACAAACTGACATAAAACTACCGCCTACAAACTGACATTAAACTACCGCCACAAACTGACATAAAACTACCGCTTACAAACTGACATAAAACTACCGCAACAAACTGCCATAAAACTACCGCCTACAAACTGACATTAAACTACTGTCACAAACTGACATATAACTACCGCCACAAACTGACATAAAACTACCGTCACAAACTGACATTAAACTACCGTCACAAACTGAAATAATACTACCGTCACAAACTGACATAAAACTACCACCACAAACTGACATAAAACTACCGCTTACAAACTGACATAAAACTACCGCAATAAACTGCCATAAAACTACCACCACAAACTGACATAAAACTACCACCACAAACTGACATAAAACTACCGCCTACAAACTGACATTAAACTACCGTCACAAACTGACATATAACTACCGCCGCAAACTGACATAAAACTACCGTCACAAACTGACATAAAACTACCGCTTACAAACTGCCATAAAACTACCACCACAAACTGACATAAAACTACCGCCTACAAACTGACATTAAACTACCACCACAAACTGACATAAAACTACCGCCTACAAACTGACATTAAACTACCGCCACAAACTGACATAAAACTACCGCTTACAAACTGACAAAACTACCGCAACAAACTGCCATAAAACTACCGCCTACAAACTGACATTAAACTACTGTCACAAACTGACATATAACTACAGCCTACAAACTGACATAAAACTACCGCAACAAACTGCCATAAAACTACCGCCTACAAACTGACATTAAACTACTGTCACAAACTGACATAATACAACCGCCACAAACTGACATAAAACTACCGTCACAAACTGACATTAAACTACCGTCACAAACTGACATAAAACTACCGCCTACAAACTGACATTAAACTACCGTCACAAACTGACATAAAACAACCGCCACAAACTGACATAAAACTACCGCCTACAAACTGACATTAAACTACTGTCACAAACTGACATAATACAACCGCCACAAACTGACATAAAACTACCGTCACAAACTGACATTAAACTACCGTCACAAACTGACATAAAACTACCGCCTACAAACTGACATTAAACTACCGTCACAAACTGACATAAAACAACCGCCACAAACTGACATAAAACTACCGCCTACAAACTACAAAAAGACACAAAACCATGAAAATGAAGGAAAAGAGCTAAAAAAAACACATCAAAGACAAAAAACAAATATGGTCGTTCTCAAAATTATTCACACGCTACAATTAAAGAAAATGTTAAATTCACAATAGTAATAAAAAGAACAAAAAACTTTAAAAAACTAATCATAAATAAAAATTTACTAAATTATACTTTAGTGAAATAAAATATTGCTTTAGAATAGTGGTTGAAAGGAATAAATAAAAGAAATAAACAAACAAAACTATTAGAGCACTGTGTTCCTGAACAGCAGACCAGCACCTGTCAGCAGATGCAGACGTCTGATTGGACGTTACAGGAGCCCCATCATGCTTGTTTACTTGTTTTATTTTTTGTTTGTTTTTAATGTTTCTGTTGAACATAATTAAAA
Organism: Atherinomorus stipes; assembly: GCA_023101725.1. Lineage (NCBI taxonomy): Eukaryota > Metazoa > Chordata > Actinopteri > Atheriniformes > Atherinidae > Atherinomorus > Atherinomorus stipes. The sequence goes on from JALJCO010002609.1 coordinate 116,439, forward strand.
ATCAGTGTGATGATTTTCATAGAATTTTTATTTTATTAGTCAATTTTAACTCGTTTCACTGACAGCTGATTTTTTTTCTTATTGAATGGGGGGGGGGGGGGCATTTTGAGGACAACCGTACACACTCAGAAACAGAGGTACAGACAGGATCATTTCTGTACCTGTAGGTACATTTTTTACAAATGTTCTCTCAAAAGTACAACATTGGTCTTTATGAGGCCAGAAGTACCTATATACTATGAAAAAGGCTCCAAAGTAATAGAAAGTACACATTTGTACCATTTCAACCCTAAGGGTACCTGCAGCATTGAAAAATGTGTGTAGCTTGTACAATAACTATAAATAGCAGTACTTCTAAACAGTAGTATAATTATAGTTATTATATTATGACTTTCATAATAATCATAGTAATAATTATATGTATAATTATATATGTGTTTGGCCTAATATTTCTATAATAATTATTTATTTATTATTAGCATCTTTGATTGTTGTCATAATCTCTATTTTATTGACTTTTATTCATCATCTTTAATTGGTTTAATTGTACTTTATTAACTCATACAGCTTGATAAGGTACAAAAATGGACCATGAAGGTACAGAAATGTCTTTCAGAAAGGAACCCCCCCCCAGCAGCAAGCTTTGGACCCTTTTAGGTACAAACTGGTACCTCTATGTTTGAGTGTGTACATCAAATATGCCCCAAATAAAATTCACCCCCAAAAAGAAGAATCATTTCCACCAGTGAGATTTTTATGAAACCATTTTTATTCCTGCAGGTTTCAGATGATTTTTAACAGATAAAGTAAAGATGATTATTTTCATTTCTCCCCCTCCCTGCCCCACCCACCCCCGCTGCTGCATCACCAGTGTGGTCATTTACTGGTTGAACTGGTGGATTTCCTGAAGAGATACACGCTGCCGCTGATGTACACCCTGTCCTGCGGGGCTCCGGTCTCCGGGTTCAGATGTGGGTCCAGCATGTACTTGTCCACCTGCCTGACCTCCACCGGCCTCCACAGACCCTCCTCCTCCATCCGCCTCAGCTCCGCCTCCAGCTCCGTCCTGTAGCCTGCGGCCGGAGCTCCGGTGTGGTTGCCCCTCACCATGCAGACCAGACCTCCTGCACAGACAAAGACCAGTCAAACCCGGTTTCAGGACGGCTGCGGCTGCGTCCACTGACCGGCGGCCGCGCTTGCCTGGTCTGGCCGCGCGGCAGAGCTCCCTGACGGCGCTGACCGGAACAAAGCCCGCATCCAGAGCACCAACGATGGCCACCACGTGGAACGTCCCTGAAACGGGACAAATCCAGGTTTCAGCCGTAGAAACGGTCACATGAAGGCGTGTGTGATGACGTGCTCCCCACCAGCCCGCGCAGGCAGCGGCTCCGGACCCAGAACCGCCCGTTTCAGGTCCTGATACAGGCCCGTTTTAGCAGCTTCTCTCAGCATGCCCTCGCTGCCGTCCACCCCAACAAAGTTCTTAAATCCCCGCTTCACCATCTGCAGGAACGAAGGAAGCCAGGAAACATCAGCACAACAACTCGTCTGGAGTTTTACCTTTGAAGGTGAAAGCTGCAAGTTTGACTCCTCCCCGCCACTAGATAGCATTAGCATTAGCCAGTTACTCAGGTAGCATCGGCAATGCTACGGAACGGGCTAACCAGTACTTAGCATTAGCAAATCTTTCACTTACATGTCCAGGAGGGAAGCAGCAACCTCCGTGGGGCTTCCGAACGTTGCCATGGCAATCAGATGTAAATATTTATATATTCTGGACCCGTAAAATGTATTACAAACAATTATTTATATTCTACAACTGATGTTTGGGTTCAGTTAATAGTTTTCTTCTGCACACGTCTGTGGATGTATCTGTGTAGAATGACTGATGAAGTAGTTGTAGCTGAACTTTACATATGCAAATGAGGTGTGAAAAAGCCAAAACCCACCAACTCCAACTTTATTTAAACAACGTTTTAACAACAGGGAAGTTTTTACGTGAAATCATAAAACATCAACAAAATAATAAAAATAAAAGCCATAAAAATAAATAACGTAAACAATGAAGGTAGTCAATAAAACATCCATCCATCCATCCATCCATCCATCCATCCATCTCTCCATCCATCATCCATCCATCCATCATGAATCCATCCATCATCCGTCCATCCATCCATCATGAATCCATCATCGATCCATTCATCCATCAATCTATCATCCATGCATCCATCATGAATCCATCCATCATCCATCCATCATCATTTCATCCATCCATCTTTTTTTTTTTTTTTTTAAAGGATTTTTGGGCACTAGTGGCCTTTATACAACAGTGTATAGTGACAGGAAAGGGGCAGAGAGAGTGGGGAGTGACATGCAGCAAAGGGTCCTCGACCGGGAATCGAACCAGGGCCGACTGCGCTGAGGAGCTGTAGCCTCTGTTCATGGGGCGGCTGCTCAACCAACTGAGCTAATCACCGCCCCCATCCATCCGTCCATGTAAATGCAGTAAACCAGAGTGATGACATCATAGCAGTAAAAACTGGTTCATGTAGTTGACATTACTGCATATGTAAATACTCCAAAGAAAAAAACGTCACTTTTTACAGCGGGGGTTGTTGTGGCAGCCAGACCTCCTTCCTCAGTAAAAGAGTTGGGTGCAGTAATGATATGCAGCTTTACCCGGAGACCACGCTGACTTCATTGTGATTGGCTATACCTTATTTGGCTATGACCTTATTTAGAGAAAGTAAGTCAAGCTGCTGTCGGACTTTAATCGGACTTTTTAAATCTCACCAGCTTAGCGACCCATCCGGAGCCACAGGCCACGTCCAGAACCAGAACCTCTTCTGGATTTCCAGAGAAGTGATCAGACAGGAGGTTCACAGCCAGATCCGGAGCTCTGAAATCCATCAGGGAGTGGTCCTGTTCATCAGCCAACAAGCAAAGCACACAGAAAACAGCTGGCTGGGTGTTAAACGGCAGATCCCGCAGCCAGAGAGCCGGGTCCAGACCGGGTCTGAGCGGAGACTTCGGTCCAGACGAGTGCCCCCTCTGCTGCAAACTCACCTTCTCGTAGTTTTCTGCCCAGCTGTCGTAGTACTGGACTCGGCTTCTGGGGTCAGGACTTTTGCAGGACTGGAAGGCGGCCCTCGCGTCGTCTGCGCTTCTGCTGGAGTCGGTCATGATGGAGAACTTCAAACTTGAAGAAGGATGTCTGAAATCAAAAGTGCATATTTTTCTGTTTTTCTCCATTTTACAGCGTTGCTGACGTCAGCTCTAGAAGCCGTTAAATCTGCTTCTGGTTCACCTTGAAGCCAGAAAAAGCTTCTGCTCCTTTTCATATAACAATATTTAGTTATTTCTAACCTCATTTTAAAGAACTGAAAATCCCTTTTTAAAGGAGGGCACTGCAGGTAAAAACCCCATTTTTTCATCACCTGGTCAATTTTGAGATTTAAATTTTTTCCCTCCTTCAACATGTTTTCTTTCAGACTACGTAGTGTAAGAAAAACGTCAAAAATAAACATTTTAGGAGTTTATTTCATGAAACTTTGTCTGATGCACCCAGATCTCCTCAAAATGCAGCTAAAGTTGGTGTTTTTAAACGGAGCGCAGCATGAATCTGATTGGATCTGATGTCTGTAAATAGTTATAGAACAAAAATGTGCAGAATTTTACAATCCAAAACGTTAAAGGCCGTTTTCTCAAAATGAGTTTTTTCTCTAATTCCGGGTAAAAAATCTCCACTTCAGGAGCACTTACAGAAACCAAACTTTCAAGTTTTGCTCCTGACTGGATTCTTAAAGTTTCTACAGAAGGATGTTTTGATATCTCATTCACAGCCTGATTTATAGAACATTTCATCCCAAAAATGTGACAAAAAATGGTTGTTTTTTTCTGGTTATTGACAGTTTATTCTAAATTGTAAAATGATAACTAGAGATGTCCAAAATCCCCTCTGTAAAAACTTTTTAATTTAATATCTGAAAAAAATTCAAAAGAAATTTGAACCTGGTTTAATCCTGTGTTTAGATTTTTTCTAGAAATGTCTGCAAATTAACCCATTTTTGGCTGTATAACACCTAATTTGCATATTTAGACATTAAATTTCAGGAAACTTGCAATACAAAAAATGACAGCCCTGATATGAGGAATAACGCAGGAAAGTTTCATGGTGATACCAGTTAGTAACTTTTTTTTACCCTATTTGCCTGGAGTCTCGCCTGAGGGGAGTTGGTTTCTCTTAGTTCTGGTCTGACATTTTTTTTTATTTCTCTTCTTTGTATGATGTCTTCCAGTCTGTTAACAGTGATCAAACTTAACATTAAACTGAGCTGAATTCACTGTGCAGACATCTTTAAGCTACTTTAATGGTGATTTTTTTCATAAAATATGAGCATATACTGTATGCAGGGATGCACAATATAATCAGGCCCCCACTGAGAATCGGACATCAGCCACCCCACCGATATTAAACCAATCAGGCTGCTGTATCTAAAAAAAAAAAAACTTCTTCAAAAACTTCTTTTTCGGACTTTAAAACTTCTAAAGACTAGGGGTGGGAAAAAATATTGATACACTGAAATATTGCGATATTTTCATATGCTGATATCATATTCACATTCAAAAACACGGTAGCAATCTATTTTACTGATGAAATCTTGCGATATTTCATCGTTCTGTTACGAAATCTCTCTGAGCCATGTCTCTGAGTATTGCAAACCTTGTGCTTTTGGGCACTCCAGTGATGTTGCAGCTCTGAAATATGGCAAAACTGCTGGCAAGTGGCATCTTGGCAGCTGCACGCTTGACTTTTCTCAGTTCATGGGCAGTTATTTTGCGCCTTGGTTTTTCCACGTTTCTTGCGACCCTGTTGACTATTTTGAATGAAACACTTGATTGTTGGATGATCACGCTTAGAAGCTTGGACATTTTAAGGTGCTGCATCCCTCTGCAAGATATCTCACTATTTTTAACTTTTCGGAGCCTGTAAAGTCCCTCTATGACCCATTTTGCCAAAGGAAAGGAAGTTGCCTAATAATTCTGTTTGCCTAATACACCTGATATAGGGTGATGATGTCATTAGACCCACCCCTTCTCATTACAGAGATGCGCATCACCTGATATGCTTAATTGGTAGTAGCTTTGGGCCTATACAGCTTGGAGTAAGACAACATGCATAAAGAGGATGATGTGGTCAAAATACTCATTTGCCTAATAATTCTGCACTCCCTGTATGTGGCCTTCAGCATCAAAGCTGTGATAATGTCATATTCAGAGTGGCCTCCTGCTGTGATCCATGTTTTTATCAGTTCACACTCAGAAACAGAGATACCAGTTTGTACCTAAAAGGGTCCACAGCTTGTTGCTGGGGGGTTCCTTTCTGAAAGACATTTCTGTACCTTCATGGTCCATTTTTGTACCTTATCAAGCTGTATGAGTTAATAAAGTACAATTAAACCAATTAAAGATGATGAATAAAAGTCAATAAAATAGAGATTATGACAACAATCAAAGATGCTAATGATAAATTAATAATTATTATAGAAATATTAGGCCAAACACATATATAATTATACATGTAATTATTACTATGATTATTATGAAAATCATAATATAACAACTATAATTATACTACTGTTTAGAAGTACTGCTATTTATAGTTATTGTACAAGCTACACACATTTTTCCATGCTGCAGGTACCCTTAGGGTTGAAATGGTACAAATGTGTACTTTATATTACTTTGGACCCTTTTTCATAGTATATAGGTACTTCTGGCCTCATAAAGACCAGTATTGTACTTTTGAGAGAACATTTGTTAAAACATGTACCTGCAGGTACAGAAACGATCCTGTCTGTACCTGTTTCTGAGAGTGTAGGGTCGGGAGCGTTCGCCTCCCCCTACATCACTTCCGGTCTGTTGCTGGGAGCGCTGTTTTCAGGCGGAGTGGCAGGAAAGCCCCGTAGGACTGGTATTTGTACATTTTTGCATTGGCAATGTTCAGTGTGGACCTGCTACACTACAAGGGTTCTACATATTTAACATGAAAGTTGGCCTTTAAGCTATTTAGAATGGTATCATATGATGGCTAAGATGTTTGGTTCAAAGTCAGGAATTACGTTGAGGTTACATTTTCAGAAAGTGTCCCAGATTACCCATATTCACCGCACTTGTCTGACTCCGCTTCGCGCCGTTGTAAAACCGCTGTAACCCACAGCTCCTCAGGGCTCATTGCTTTACTTCTCTGCAGTTAAATTTCTCATTTAGTACGGAGTATAATTTTAACTGTAATCAATATCTTATGTCACATAATGTGTACTACCAAATGTGTACCTTATGTGTAGTACCAAACCAAAGCAATACTTTCACGTCCAACCTGAACAGAAACTCTCAACAGCTTTCTCTGAATGTGAACATAAAGGCAGGATCATAACAATCATAAAAGGTTCAATTCCGGCTGAATTTGAATTTCCCAAGAGCCTTTGTGGTCTGGATCTGTTGAGTTTTGAAAATAGCTCCGCCCCCCTTGTTGTTCATGCACTCTGAGGCTGAAAAGTTAAATAAACGTACTGTGAGGGAAAGTAAAAACGTATTTCAGATTAGAGAGTTTTTAAGTTTGTTTCACTCAAAAACATCAGATTTCATCACCAAACCAAAATAATGAAATTACATGAACGTAAATAAGTCTTTCATATCAACTATACAGATACCGTTTTTACAGCTGGATCACTGGTCTCAGGTGTACTATGACTGTACTACAGGTAAATACTTACAAAACTCACATTTTTATCATTTCATCGTGCTTTTATCGTGGCACACGCCTCGTGGTAATGTCGTGGAGGACATGGGTTTGAGTCCCCGTCACACCACTCAGGTGAACCACTGTGGACCCGTGAGCCAGGTCCTTAACCCCCCCCCCCCAACTGCTCCCTGGGGGGTACGTCGCAGCCCCCTGCTCACTGATACTTACAGAGATGGTGACATGCAGAGCCCTGATTTCCCCTCAGGATCACATCATCATCTAAAATAAATAAATATCCTTGGTTGGACTGAATCCTGATCATTGACCAGAATATTTCCTTTCAGAGGTTCCAGATCTCCACCTCATCAAGCTAAACAGAAAACATGGGACCTCCGAGGAAAACCGATGGCACAGAAATCAGACATGACCTAAATGGGTCATTCCTAGATATTGGTGACTTTTCTGTCCATAGTATATAAATGCTAAAATGTATTTAAAATAAATGTAACATCTGTGATAAAAAGCTTTTATTATCGTTTTTTGAATAGGATCAACTCGCAAAAAGTTGCATAATATATTTATTTTACATTTAATTACCTTTTTGAAAAAAACATACACTCATTTTTACCATGTCCAAAAAGCAGCATTTCACTTTCAATTATCCTGAATATCCAGATATGTGTCAAAAACATCAGGCAAAACATAAATTCAAACCTCCACGAGACCAGAAATATATCAGGAGGATTATACTCCTTTGAAAACAGCAACTTCCTGCTTGAATATTCGGCGTGCTACTTTAAAAGTGATTTCTGTAAAAAAGTGCTCATGTTCCAGGATACTTTAAAACGTTCTCTTGTCAGTGTCCTGCTGCTTTTCAGGAACTATTTCTGACATTTGACAATCATCTCATTGATTCTCTGATCACGGGCTTCCAGATCTGAGCTGATAGACCAGGAGCCTCATGTACGAAGCCACGTTTTGTACGCACAAAACGTGGCGTACGATCATTTCACGGTACAGTTGAGATGTATCAGGAATGGAATGAGCGTGGAAACGTGCGGCGCTTCACGACAACTTCACGGCTGCGTACGGACGTTTCTACAGCTGTGGAGACTTTGGCGACACTCGGAGGCGGCGCTGGAAACTGTTATAAGACATAAATGTGAAAACAATCAGTCCCCAGACTGATGCTGTGATCAGACACATGAACAAACAGCCTCATAAACATTTAACACCTGCGTGTGCAGTTATGAGCGGAAAAACAGGAGCAGAAACAGGCTGCTGTCCAGCTTCAGCTGGAAGACGTTAGAAATGATGGATGTGCAGAGAGACGAGTTCAGAGGCCGAGAAGATTCACTGATAACTGACCGGTCCCACGCTTCAGGTTTCCAGAGACATCTCTGTGTGCAGAGCTGAAGCCAGACTGGGGGGCAACACCCCCAGCTGCACCTCCACGCGCTCCGGCGAATAAATTCACCTACATGCCGGTTTATTTGTTCCTGCGTTGTGAGGACATGTACAGGATGAAAACAGATGTGTCGGCTAATAAATCCAGCATTTCCTGTGACATCGGGCTGTGAGGAGGCGACCGGAAAAACACGTTTCACACAGATTTATTTACCTTTAGAAAAACCAGAGTCCCCCGCGTGAACCCCCCCACCCTGAAAGATACGCAGCCGTCCTCTGATTCACATCCAACATGAAGTCGGACGTCTTATTTCAGCCTGTGCGCGACTCTGACCCCCCATCTTTGACCGGACACACTCTCCCATTCACTTTTCTGCTGGGGGGGCCGCCGGACATCAGCGTGCTAAAGTGCACATTTCTACTTAAACAAGCTGCTTCAAGTTGGTTCTCCGTGAATCTTTTCATTTTCATTCTCTGTCACGCTCACGCTTCGTCTGTCTGATGAGCAGAGCGGAGAAGCTCCTGCAGATCTCATTTAAATGTCATTTGCGTATTTATGTTGGGGGGGTGGACAGGGAGGTGTCAGGTTCTCCAACATGTGGCTCAGTTCCACGTTGATGGGATGTACAAAGGGAAAGTGCTTGATCCATGCGTGCGCACAGATTCGTACATCTGAAGACGTTTGTGCGTACGACGTTTTCAGGATTTGATCGTACGCCGGGTGTCAGTGGGAAATCCACGCAGCTCTTCGTACGTGAGGCCCCCCGGCTCTGCAACCTTTACTGTCCAAAGAGACATTTTTGCCTCAACCCAGATAAATAAAAGTCGTCCAGAGACGCAAATATTTCTTGGCCTTTTTTAAAAAGACAACTTATAATTTTTGATAAATACGTACTTTATGAAATTTGTTTTAAGGATTAGTTCTTTAAAAATACCATTTTATAAAGAACTACAGTTTTATTAAGAGGATTATGGCCACTGAAGAAAACAAATTCTTTGATTAAAGTCAGAATTCAGACTTTTTCCCCCGAACATTAAAAAATAAATTTCAGAAATTTGGGAGATTTTTTTTTTCTTCAGTGGCCATAAACCCCGACGACAACCAAACATACTATGAAAACTTTGCAAAAAAAAAGGGGGACAGTTCCATTTTCCTTTCTGGGATTTAGCTTTTTTGAGACCGTGTGTTGCAGAAACCAGAATTTCCAAACTAATGAGACGAGAAACAGATGCAGAAAAAAATCACTGGTGCTTTCACTTGTAAAAATGAAGAGCAGATATTCCAATGAAAAACTGCTGAAACCTTCATTTGTCATCATCTATATCTTTAATTATCGCTCCGTTCTTGATCATGTTCAGTCAGAGTTACTGAGCCAGTGGAAGGTCCAAAGAGCTCCGGAGCCGCAGGTTGCAGAACCCTGAGATAGACGAACAACAATATGATATCAGCATATAAAAATATCGCGATATTTCAGTGTATCCATATTCTTTCCCACCCCTAGTCTTTAGAAGTTTTAAAGTCTGTAAAAAAGTAGTTTTTGAAGAAGAAGAGGAAGTTTTTTTTATTTTTTTAGACTATAGAAACAGCGGCCTCATCGGTTAAATATCAGTTAAATATAGTTTTAAGGCCGATAGATAGGGAGCCGATTATATTGTGCATCCCTAATGAAAATGTTATTTAATTAATAGTTGTAAATTATTTCACTTTTGTCTTCTTTGCTTTGTCACGTCTAATCGTGACCTAAGCTCTTGTGTGTAATCAGTACGCATTTAACCAAAACAATTTAAAGCAATTGATCATTATTAAAAATCTTCTATTAAATTCACATAACATAAACTTAGAGTACATATGACGTTAGGAAATGGCTTCAGCCAAATGAAATGTGATGAAAAATCTTTACACAAGATGAAGCTTTGCTTGGATTTCTATTTAAAAAGGATACAGCAAAATCTTGTGACATTGGTGTTAAAAGGCTTTCATCATAAAGCGTTGCATAAATGGTAAATAAATAAATAAGTAAATAACATTTGCATTTTAAGTGCACACTAACAGACACAGACATGCACACCCACACAGAGCAGCTGCAGAGTCAACAGTAAACAGAAAATTAATGTTAAATTATTCAAACTCATTGTGTCATTATTGAAAATTCCACCCTGTTAGTCACTTTTGAAATAAAATTACATACTGTGTGAAATATTTAGCACGGTTTTATGTTAAATTGCAGATCTGAAGGGGATTAACAACATACATGTTTGTTGCAGCAAACTTGCTATTGTTTTTGAATATTAGGTCCAAATTTCTGATGATCCCGAGCATTTAACGTGCATTCTACCTAACATTTCTCTTTTTATGATTATTCAAAGAAGGAAATGCACTCATGTAATGGAAAAAGGACATTTAAGGTGTTAAAAAATCTAAGTACTGTTGAACATTTCCATTTTTAAACTTTGCAGTACATATGAATATGTCCCTAACAGGGTGGAAAATCGCACAGTCCATGTGTCAGAATCCATCCAGAAATATAATTATGAAAAGTTTAAGGTTATACATGTTTATTTACCTGATAAAACTGTAAAAAAAAAAAGAAAGAAGGAAGATTTCTTTTCTTTTCCTTTCCTTTTCTTTTTTTATACAAAAGTTAGGACAATGAAAAGTCACCAGGAATGACCCACATCTGCTTTACAGGATAATTAAAATGAACCTACCGGAGGGGGTCAGATCACAGGTCCGACTCGAAGCACAGTGCTCGGATCCGGGCCGAGCAGAACCCTGCTGGACTCCAGACTCGGGTGAGCCCAGCGACCAGAACGTGACTGACGCCCACGCTGTGCAGACAGACGGACGTATATGTGCTCAGTGAGCTGGAGAGCAGGCAGACGTTCCCTCACCCAGCTGGCTCGCCAGTGTGGTCCCCGTGTCTCCAGACTGGCTTAACTGGAGCTTCAGCTACAATAACTGCTGGTGACGGCTCTGCCGCGTCAGTGCCGGGTTCTTCACGCCTGTCTGGTGCCGTCGCTGATCTCTGACACAACGTTTGTCCTGGATTCCCCCGGAGCTCAATGTTCCCGTAAACACCTGAATATGAGGGGCCGTATAGGCCATAATTTATTCTCTCATTCACATACATACATGTTTGGACTCTTACACACGTATATTCCTGCACTGACACAGTTAAGATAATGTTGTTTAAATCATATTGCACTGGTTTGTATAGAGCTCATCTATGGTTCAGTTTTTAAAGAAGAAGCATGCAGAGGCTGCATGTGGCCTACAATGATTCTCTACGGGTACTGCTTAGGAGGCCGAGATGGTCTGGTGCCAGTGAGATGTTTGTCTCAGCTGGGGGAGCACGTTACAGGCCATGCGACGTCAGCTAATGTACAGTTTTATCCGTCACCTTAGTGTGTTTACGTATCAAGTAGTGGTGTCGTTAGTTGATGTTAACCTGAGTAGTGTCCGCTATCAGTCCTCCCTAGCACTAGTGTAGCTGTCTTTTGTGTATTGATTATATTTATGAATTTCCTGCATCTTATGAATGTCTGACAGACCAGGCACTGACATTTTCCTCCATCTCATCTCATCAACGAAAATTTTAACACGTCTCGTCAGACTCTGGCAGGGCTGAGGCTGCAGCCACTCCACCCGAGTCGATGTCTAAAAGTGTGCACGTATAACTATAACCCGGCTGCTTATTTTATTATCTTTTATGAAAGACGCAGCGATGTGTATCCATGTTTCCCAAACCAGCAGCAGCATTTATTAACCGTTCAGAAAGTCTGAGTCCTTCTAAACGTGCTGCTGGATCAGTACGTCTGGTTCAGCGGGAGTTTCCTCATGAATATGAACGAGGAAGGCGTCACCACCTTTACCCAGAATATCACCACCCGGCTGTCAGTTCTGTTGAGACTGGCCAATAGGAACACAGACCCGCCCATGACAGTTTTCACATCCAGAGAAAAATTCTGAATCGAGAGCAAAGACTTACAGTGTGTTCAGACCAAGCGCGATTTGGGCGTCAGGTTTACATGCAAAGTCAATGGCCGACGCGCGTCAAGGAGCGTCGGCCTTTCTTGCGGCGCGTTTCGCGCGTCTAGGGCGTTAGCGCGTCGAGTTTTGAGATGTTCAGCGTTTGCGCGTCAAGGGCGTCAGACGCCGGAGTTGGAAAATCTGAACTTTGGCGTCTTGACGCGGGGCGTCGACCAATCAGAGCGAGTCATGACACAGACACACTTTTTCTGACAGGAGAGGAAACACACAGAAAAACCAGGGAAATCTCTCTATCTGAACACAGAGGAGGATAAACTGTGATCTGTGTCCGGTCCCGGTTTCTGAACGGTGGTTTGATGACCTGCTGTCCTGATGGGACGTACTGGGCTGATAATGCTGCCCCGCATCGGGACAGCGGGACGTTAAACTGGGCTGATAATGCTGCCCCGCATCGGGACAGCGGGACGTTAAACGGGGCTGATAATGCTGCCCCGCATCGGGACAGCGGGACGTTAAACGGGGCTGATAATGCTGCCCCGCATCGGGACAGCGGGACGTTAAACTGGGCCGGATCAGATGGCTGAAAGTGCCGCTCGCCAGCAGCTCCTGAAGTAAATGATGAAACTCATCACAGTCAGAACACCTGGAATCATTTGGTGAACCGGACACAGAGCAGAGATGTCAGACGATCACGTTCCCTGCTTTATTTATCACATCAAGCCGAGCCGCTCTCTCTCCTGCACCTGCCATGATGCAGAGAGACGGTGAAAGGAAAAAGAGAAAGGAGAGGCTCCTCCCACGGCGCGGCGAGCGCGGCTTGACTGGACATCTCTCGCCGCGCGTCAGAGCGTCAAGACGCTGGGAAACAGGCGTCGGACTTTTAATGACACGGCGTCCAACTTTGGGCGACGGGCGCGTTTTTGACGCCCAAATCGCGCTTGGTCTGAACACACTGTTAGGTTTTGAAAGCGAGAAGGAAAAAGTTTTGAGAGAGAATTTTTTTTTTAGAGAAAATGTTTTCACTCTGAATGCAAAAAAACAATATTTGAGAGTAAAAATATATTTTTGAGAGCTTTTTTCAGTTGAAAATAATTTTCCAAATGTCAATTTATTTTTATTTATTCTATTACAAAATATTTTCCTTCAAAACATTTTCTTTAGTCTCAAATCACATCAGTTTTTGCTATCAGTGTGCAAATTTGTTCTCTCAATATTTTTTATTTTGGATTCAAAACTGTTTTCCTCTTTCAGATTATTTTTTTTCTTGATTTCCATTAAAACACAAAATAAACTCCATACAGTGACAGGATCACGCGTGTTTCTAATAAAAGCACTGTTACATCTCTTATCTACAAACGGAATAGCAGAAATAGTTGGAGAGCTGGATGTTACAGACACAGAAACATCTGTGTGTAAATTCTCTGCTAAAGAAAAAATATTAGTAGGAATAGATTCAATCACCGTGTTAAACTCTTCTCGAGAGGAATCAATATCATAGTTTTCCATAAAGACCTCATACGAGTACTATTCCTGACTGTTCACTGTGTTAAGATTACTTATAAACCAACGATGTAGGAAGAGTGTGAAGGTTGGTTAGTTTCAGAGGGAGTTTTCCAATGGAAAAAGAGTATTAAATAAGTTACATGTAGGCCTCCTTCAGCTACGGGGTTTGAGAGAACAGATCTTTTCACCTCATCAGGTTTATTCTTCCAGATAAATCTGAACAGATTTTATGGAGCTGGTATTTCATTGCTGCTCCTCACATCCCTTCTGCTTTGCGTAACAAAACTCTTCCATACACGGACAATCTCTGGCAGACCAACCATTAAACTTGGCTTTGATGGCCTGAATCATCGGCAACATATTCAGGATAATAGAATAGAATAGAATCATTTCTGTGGGATTTTCTGATATCTTTATACCAGGATAAGTTATAATGTTTCTGATGGGGGTGTCACATATTTCTGATTGACTGCAGTTTGGGCAGAATTTCACATCTTTTAATGTTTAGTTTGAATCCTGATGCTTTTGAGAATTTTGATATCGTAGAATGAGCCAGGGATACTTGTTCATCAGTATCGTCTGCTAACTGGGATATTTTGATTTCTTTGTCAAATACTCTAATGCCTTTAAATGGGTTTGTAGTATTAAATAATTATAATGCATTAGTTTGACAGAACGATTGTTATTTTTATAGTTTTCACTGCTTTGATGAGGAAATTGCCAAAGTTTAAAAAGGATAAGGTGTGAAATATGACTTCATGGCTGATCGTGTCGAAGCCTTTTCAAAGTCTGGAAAAAGAATAAGTGGGTCACCAGAGAGTAGATATCTATAACTAATCAGGTCTAAAACTAATATTATCAGACATATGGCGTCCAGGCATGAAGCCGCTCTGAGACTCATGAATGATGTCGTTCATTCTGTGTTTTAGGCGTTTGGCTACAGACGCCAACATTATGTAATCACTGTTCAATAATGTGATGCCTCGCCAATGATCAGTGAACACAACGGCCCTCATTTATCAAACGATCGTACGACGAAAATCTGTGCGTACGACCATTTCCACGCAAGACTCGGCATTTATCAATTTGAACGTGATCGTAGGATACGATCAAATCTCACGACAGCTCTGAGTTCGTGTACGCAAGTTTGAGTCAGTGAGGGTTTGCAGCACAGCGCAGCAGAACATGAAAATATTTATTAACCAAACCGCAAACTGTCATTTAATCATAAGTATTCACATATCAGCACTAAGAATGAACCCATTTGTAAAGAAAAAGAAAAAGGAAAAAGGGAATGTAGAACGTAGCCTATTCCCTAAATTGCAAAAATAGCTGCGACTGAATTTAATTCCTCCATTTATCTCAACAAATTATTAAAATTATTAACATACAGTTCTAGGAGACAAGTGCTTTTCACTCTTCGTGCATCTCCTCACCCCGCTGGTAAACCTGCACAGAGGAGCGCAGGTAGGCATCATTGCGCACACACGCGCAGGTGCCCAGGTGAAGCGCTGCTTCAGCTGCAGGAAGGCAGGTGGGTGCCGGACGGTCCGACTCGGACCCGGCGGGATGAAACGCTGCTTTAGACTCTGAGAAAATCTGCAACACTCCTGTCCTGTACAGTGCTGCACATCGCTGGAGAGTTTTGATACGCAGTCAGAGGAGAAGATGCGCCGGCAGCCGCCCTGCAGCCCCCACTGGGCTAAATGGAGGAGACCGAAGCTGAGCCGTCATTTCTAATAACTAATCTATACGTTAAAGTTGTATAAGTGCTCAGTCAGTAGACTGTCCCTTAGTTTTGCAAATGCAAGTTATCATTTTTCTGTCCCTGTCCGGTTCAGGCTCGGATCTGACCGGCATCCACCTGTCACCTGTTAGAGCGCATGGAGGGGGGGCGGTGAAACATCTTTTGGTGGTATGTTTCATATTGGACCACTTTTTCTTGACCCATTGACTAAAGAATTGTGACGCTGCCATCGGATGTGGGCTATTATTAAATTTCACAACTAATAAAACGAATAAACATATCAGCCAGGCCTAGATTGATACTTTTATTAATATCTCAGCCGGAGTCGTTCACACCGGTGAGGCGCTGACTGATCTTCTTCCGTGCAGCGTTTTTCTGCACGTCTCTGACTTCGGTTTTTAAGCTGCCAAACACCTCTTTAATCTTTCCCACCTCACAAACGAAGAATTCTGTCTTGATCCCCTCCAAAAGTTTCTTTTTTGGCAGAATCTCTCCTCTCCACGGTTCAACCTCACCGGGTGAAGCCTCATCATTATGCATGTTTAAGGGCGTAACTGTGGGCGTGACATTTAAATGACGATGGATTTCAGCTGAGGAATTTATCAAGACTCTTTTGTTCGTACGACGAGATTGGTGTGATACGAACGTTTTAATAAATCACACGTGGGTCCAATCGTACGACCATTTTTACGATCAGATTTGCGACCATTTCTACGATCGTTTGATAAATGAGGGCCAACGTCTTTATTGGGTTTAGGGACGAATGTTATGAGGCCCTGCTTCATCGAGTGGGGTAAAACCATCACTTATGGCTTCATCATATACTGCCAGAAGAAATTTAGATATTTCTTCAGGAAATGCTTGATAAAGTTAAGCCGTAAGGCCGTCATTTCCAGGTGATTTGTTCATTTTGAGATTATTTATTCCCCATTTTATTTCTTCAATCAAAATTGATTCATCCCAATTCTTTCTGAAACTCCGGCTTGCTTTTTTCACATCTTTAAGAGTTGAAAATATCTGAGGAATCAGTACTTATGTCCATTTTATGAAGATTAGTATAATAATTAGACACAAATTTTGATATATTATAGTCTTCTGTTATGGAGTCTTTTATTTTTAGTTTAGATAACGAGCTTCTTTCATTGTTTCTTTTTTTCAATGCCAAATAAATATTTGCCATTTTTCTCCCCCTCTTCCAACCATTTTAGTCTTGAACGTATGAAAGCACCTTTAGCCTTTTCCTTATAAATGTTGTCCAATTCCATTTGAAGGCAGTCTAGTTGTGAAGACTGTTCATTATCTGATAAACTTAGAGTGATGTCTGTGATACCTTCGATTAAAATGTCTATTCTTGCTCTTTTTCTTTTAGCCAAGTCTTTGCTGAGACTAATAGCAAACTTCCTAATTTCATATTTGAGTAATTCCCATTGTTTCCCATAATCATTTTTAGAGCTTGCCTGTTTCCAATATTGTTCCATGGGTTTTTTTGTACTTTCTATAAAGTATTCATTATTTGACAAACATTGCTGAATTTCCGATAATTAACATTTTTTCTATGTTGCTTTGACAAACTTAATTTAAGAAAAACTGTGTTGTGATCAGTCATAATTGTAGGATAAAGTTTAACTTCTGTGGCTTGTTTATCCGTGTCACTTTGAAATCAGCCAAAAGTCGATGCAAGAGCAGAGAGAGACTTGTTGGTCCACGTATATTGTTTCTGAATTGGGTGACGATGTCTCCATATGTCTATCAAATCTAATCTTGTGCAAAATTTGATAAGGTTGTTTTCTTCATCCCTAGATTTTGGAGGGTGTCTATCCAGTTTTTGGGACCATATCATGTTGTAGCCCCCCCCAGCATAATCTTGGCTGAAGGATGTTTGGTAGTAAGGGATTTAATAGCAACTTCAAGATCCTCCAAGAAGTAGTAGTTCATTGAATCAGAATTATATCCATAGATGTTCCCTAGTAAAATAAATTGTGAATGTATTTCTACAACCACAAATATACAGTGTCCTTTATCATCAACTTTTTTCTCCCAAACTTTCCCACTGAATTTGTCTATTAAGGTAGCAACTCCTGCAGATCTATTAGAACCACGGGATAGCCAAATATCTTTGCCCCATTGATTTTTCCAGAACGTTTCATCTTCTGAACAGGAATGACTCTGTTGCAGAAAGATGAAATCAGCCTTTGCCTCCTTACAGAATAAGAAAAATGCTTTTCTCTTGACAACATTTCGCAGAACCTTTGTGTTAACAGATAAAGTTATATCCAGAAATAAACTTTGTATAAAGAACTATCGCAGTATTATCTAGAAAACGTCATCCATATAAAATGACTCCTGTATTGAAGTTAATGTAGGAATGTAACATTTGAAAAAAGCAAAATAAAATCTTTGTCATAGTATAGACAATTAAAAAAATAATATTTCTGCTCATAACGTATAATTCATGTAAACAACGTGTGAAGATAACATTCAAAGTAATCATGAGCAGTTAATTGAACATGGTTTGAACCAGCAGTTAGGACATCAGTTCAGAACAAACAGACTATTGACAACTTATATTAAGTCAAGGTGGCTTCTTTGCACTGCTTTTATCCCCCAGAGTAACGTGAGCAGTGACAGTATATGGGGTTAATCCACAGATGCCTGTTCATAAAGGGCTGTTTGGCTTTTAATTCAGTTTTCAGACACATGGCGCAGTTCCTTACCATCTACGTACCCTTTAACTCCCACAGAATAAGCTTTGCTCCCGTTCTTCCGGCCTCTTTCAGCTCTCTTCTCTTTGTCCTCTTTAGTCAGGTCCTCCCCAAAGCGCAGCTTCTCCTCCTTGTCCTCTTTAGTCAGGTCCTCCCCAAAGCGCAGCTTCTCCTCCTTGTCCTCTTTAGTCAGGTCCTCCCCAAAGCGCAGCTTCTCCTCCTTGTCCTCTTTAGTCAGGTCCTCCCCAAAGCGCAGCTTCTCCTCCTTGTCCTCTTTAGTCAGGTCCTCCCCAAAGCGCAGCTTCTTCTCCTTGTCCTCTTTAGTCAGGTCCTCCCCAAAGCGCAGCTTCTCCTCCTTGTCCTCTTTAGTCAGGTCCTCCCCAAAGCGCAGCTTCTCCTCCTTGTCCTCTTTAGTCAGGTCCTCCCCAAAGCGCAGCTTCTCCTCCTTGTCCTCTTTAGTCAGGTCCTCCCCAAAGCGCAGCTTCTTCTCCTTGTCCTCTTTAGTCAGGTCCTCCCCAAAGCGCAGCTTCTCCTCCTTGTCCTCTTTAGTCAGGTCCTCCCCAAAGCGCAGCTTCTCCTCCTTGTCCTCTTTAGTCAGGTCCTCCCCAAAGCGCAGCTTCTCCTCCTTGTCCTCTTTAGTCAGGTCCTCCCCAAAGCGCAGCTTCTCCTCCTTGTCCTCTTTAGTCAGGTCCTCCCCAAAGCGCAGCTTCTCCTCCTTGTCCTCTTTAGTCAGGTCCTCCCCAAAGCGCAGCTTCTCCTCCTTGTCCTCTTTAGTCAGGTCCTCCCCAAAGCGCAGCTTCTCCTCCTTGTCCTCTTTAGTCAGGTCCTCCCCAAAGCGCAGCTTCTCCTCCTTGTCCTCTTTAGTCAGGTCCTCCCCAAAGCGCAGCTTCTCCTCCTTGTCCTCTTTAGTCAGGTCCTCCCCAAAGCGCAGCTTCTCCTCCTTGTCCTCTTTAGTCAGGTCCTCCCCAAAGCGCAGCTTCTTCTCCTTGTCCTCTTTAGTCAGGTCCTCCCCAAAGCGCAGCTTCTCCTCCTTGTCCTCTTTAGTCAGGTCCTCCCCAAAGCGCAGCTTCTCCTCCTTGTCCTCTTTAGTCAGGTCCTCCCCAAAGCGCAGCTTCTCCTCCTTGTCCTCTTTAGTCAGGTCCTCCCCAAAGCGCAGCTTCTTCTCCTTGTCCTCTTTAGTCAGGTCCTCCCCAAAGCGCAGCTTCTTCTCCTTGTCCTCTTTAGTCAGGTCCTCCCCAAAGCGCAGCTTCTTCTCCTTGTCCTCTTTAGTCAGGTCCTCCCCAAAGCGCAGCTTCTCCTCCTTGTCCTCTTTAGTCAGGTCCTCCCCAAAGCGCAGCTTCTCCTCCTTGTCCTCTTTAGTCAGGTCCTCCCCAAAGCGCAGCTTCTCCTCCTTGTCCTCTTTAGTCAGGTCCTCCCCAAAGCGCAGCTTCTCCTCCTTGTCCTCTTTAGTCAGGTCCTCTCCAAAGCGCAGCTTCTTCTCCTTGTCCTCTTTAGTCAGGTCCTCCCCAAAGCGCAGCTTCTTCTCCTTGTCCTCTTTAGTCAGGTCCTCTCCAAAGCGCAGCTTCTCCTCCTTGTCCTCTTTAGTCAGGTCCTCCCCAAAGCGCAGCTTCTTCTCCTTGTCCTCTTTAGTCAGGTCCTCTCCAAAGCGCAGCTTCTTCTCCTTGTCCTCTTTAGTCAGGTCCTCCCCAAAGCGCAGCTTCTCCTCCTTGTCCTCTTTAGTCAGGTCCTCCCCAAAGCGCAGCTTCTTCTCCTTGTCCTCTTTAGTCAGGTCCTCTCCAAAGCGCAGCTTCTCCTCCTTGTCCTCTTTAGTCAGGTCCTCTCCAAAGCGCAGCTTCTTCTCCTTGTCCTCTTTAGTCAGGTCCTCCCCAAAGCGCAGTTTCTCCTCCTTGTCCTCTTTAGTCAGGTCCTCCCCAAAGCGCAGCTTCTTCTCCTTGTCCTCTTTAGTCAGGTCCTCCCCAAAGCGCAGCTTCTTCTCCTTGTCCTCTTTAGTCAGGTCCTCCCCAAAGCGCAGCTTCTTCTCCTTGTCCTCTTTAGTCAGGTCCTCCCAAAAGCGCAGCTTCTTCTCGCGTGGATAAACGTTGTTTTCTGCAGCTTTCCAGATCTCCTCTCTAATGGAGCGAAGGGTGAAGAGGATGATGACACTGCAGGTCTTCTTGTCTGCTGGCTTCCCCAGCCTGTGTGCAACGTCGATCCCCTCCGCCGCTCTGGATCCCGTCTCCGGTGAAATCTTCTGACAGATCTCTGCCACCCGTTCTTTAGCGCTGGATCCCGTCTCCGGTGAAATCTTCTGACAGATCTCTGCCACCCGTTCTTTAGCGTTCTCGCTATCTTGTTCGGGTGCCGTAGAGTCGAAGGCACCATCTCCGCTCGTAACGTTCAGCATCCGTAACACGTTCTTTCAGCGCGTTTATTTCCATCTGATGCTTTTCACTTTGCTTCTTCAGCGCAGCATTTTCTGATTTCATGTCATTGATTTCTTCGTGCGCAAACTCAAGAGAAACTTTTATTTCCTTGATGTCTGCTGCATTGCTGCTTATCATGAGTGCCAGCTCACCAGCTCGATCATTTACCGTCTTCAGGATGGTCATCTGTAGCTCGTACATGGAGATTTCCGTTTGGCTGCTAATGAGTTTTTTGGGTGCCGGGCTGTTGAGTGGGGTGTCAGACAGGGGGGGTAAGCTCCGCTTCTTCCTCACGTGCATGTCCCTGGTAGTTGTGATCACCAAATGATGTGCGACCTGGTTTTTGTTCCTTTGGAGACGTGTCTTTTCTCTTTAGCTCAGGTTTTTGAAGTTGTTGGCTCATTTTCTCTCTCGCAGGTTTTGCTTCAGGCATCTGCCAGCTTAACTCACCGAGCAGTTTTCTTTCGAGTATCTTTCTTTCGCAGCACAGCCAAATGACTGTTTCAAAGTATGTCAAGTCTTTAGTTGGTACTTTGCTGAATTGTTTTAAATTAAGTTAGTTTTTTTAGGTGTATTTCAATGTTGGAATCAGATTTTAGATAGGAGACGCTTTAGTGTGTTACCGCCATCGCCGCCATCTTGCTGGGCCTCCGCTAGGCTGCTAACTGGTTTTCCAACCAGTAAGCTGGAAAGCAAGTTGGTCGGGTGTGACGTCACCCCCCACTTCCCACTCCCCAGTTCCGAGGAAACTGGAACGCAGCATAAATTCTCCACTAAGTGGCTTCCTGAGAAAAACGTACCATTTTAAGAGTAAAAACAACCTTAACATATGAACAGTATATTGAATATTTCTTTCGTTAGTGACCTTGGTATAAGCAGGGTAAAACCCCTCGAAGTTGTCCACAGACGACGTGACGAAGTGCAACCCAGTCTCATAGGAAAATGTACCTTGACTACGTTGGTCCACACTGCAAAACGTAGTAGGTGTACATTAATGGCCAATTTTTTGTGGCACTGTTACATTTGTGCTGTCTATACCCTTTCTATTGTTTTACGTCCCAGTCACGTGACTTTCAAGATTGCAGCTGGGAGAAGAAAAAATATGGCCGACATTCGCTCATTTTTTTGTGGAAAAATGAATAACTTGAGTTTGTTTTCGCATTAAAATGAGTTTTGAATACATTTCTAGTGAGAAATGTATAGTTTATTGTCAGAATATGTGCTCAGTGAATGTACATATTCACTTGCTTGTTCGTTTTTTGCAAAGATTTTTCAGATCTTGTCAAGATAATGTGAAACTGTAACGTTTTGTATAAACTGGCTGACATTTCTCTACTTTTTAGTGGGAAAAATCAATGATCTCAATCAGTTTCGGCATTTAAATGGGTTTTAGCGAGAAGTGTAGGGTTTATTTACATAATATTTACTCAGTGAACGTACATAATCACCCGCGTGCTAGTTTTTGCTACGATTTTTCGGATCTCGTCAGGATTATGTAAAATGGTAACGTTTCGGCTGCTATCCATTGCCTAGCATTTAGCTGCCGCACCGATTCCACATTGGATTCCCTTGTGATTTCACTCCATCTGACGGATCAAACCCTCGCCACTGCGTGCGTTGCATCTGAGGTTGATTTTCAGATCAATGCATTACGCTGTGGCATACGGGAGAAACTAATGTTGACAAAATGATCATGGATTACGATCGGATGTGTTTTATTTGGAAATCTACCGGATCCTATGTGCATTTAACTTCCTGTTTGGTGCGATCTCATTGATGGGTTTTGATGATTTGACCAAAGAGGAAATCATTTCTGCTTGCTTGTGGCAATCAACTATATATATAATTATTATTATTACTATGCTTTTCAAATAATTGTTCTTTATTGGATTGTTAACAAATATTAAAAATAAAGAAGGAAAATAAATAAATCTCAACGTTTTGGCTTTGAATGCATTTTGACGCTGCCACAAAGAAGAAGGAGGAGGGGGAGGAGGAGGAGGAGGAGGAGGAGGAAGAAGAAGAAGAAGAAGAAGAGTCTGTGGTGTCTATGGTAACAGTAGTAGCAGCAGTAGTAGTAGTGGAGAAGGAAGAATAAGAAGAAGGTGGTGAAGGTGAAGGTTGAGGGAGAAGTGGGAGAAGGGTAAGAATGAATCCTCTTGATCCGGAAGATGTCACATTCCTGGCAGATACGTTCCTGGATCAGTACAAGGTAGGATAAATAACATTATTTCACTGGTGGAAAAATCATACTGCAAAGTTTCGAGGTGCTAAACTGAAAACATGCCAAAGTGCAACTATACAGTAAACTATCTGGTTCAAAATTATATCGTGTCAACTAGACACACTTTTTTTGCTCTGGCCATCTACTTTCCATTAAAGTCGTAAGGAGTTTGGCGCGCGGGACTGGGCTCCAAAGCGCCTTTTTTGCACACGGCCAGTGTTGGATACTTTATAGGGAGCCGAAGTCCCGCCCCTTTACTTCCGCATCATGGGACCTATGAGACGAAAAAATATGAATGGAAGTCAATGGGGAGAAAATAATTATCTTTTGGTCCCATTCGTCCTCTGTCCTGGATTCCAGATATGTTGATTATGGATTTAAATAAAAAATTTTCGTGCAAAGAAAAAATAAAATACCGTGAAGGTTTTCGATAATTTCAGGATTTACTTGAAGCCGCTTTGGGGACTACTCCTCTCACCGCAAGTCATGACGTTGTTCCCTGCGACGGGTGTGACCGAGACTGGACATCATTTCAACCGGCGTGATGGAAACACTCAACATTTCCTGACTTGAAACGGTTTTCACTTCTGTTCATGCTCTTTTTCCTGTTCTTGAAAAAATAAAGTAAAAAGCGGCGACGTGCCGGAGTAAAATCACAACGGTAGCTACTCAGGCAGCTGGTGACGCATGTCGGGTGCGACAAGAACTGTAGTCCACACAGAGGCTTCAAGTAAATCCTGAAATTATCTAAAATCTTCGCGGTATTTTATTTTTTCTTTGCACGAAAAATTTACATTTAAATCCATAACCAATATATCTGGAATCCAGGACAGAGAACGACTGGAACCAGAAGATAATGATTTTCTCCCCATTGACTTCCATTCATATTTTTTCGTCTCTTAGGTCCCATGGTGCGGAAGTAGAGGGCGTGACTTCGGCTCCCTATAGGGAGTAATGATGATGATGATGATGATAGTGCATTTGATTTTTAAAAAAGTGCCTTATCAGAGCACCCCAAGGATAGTGTACAGATCAGAGAAAACATTAAAAACATTATGTAAAACACACAAAACATAACAGGTACCACATATAAAAACAACACTGGATTGGGGCATATTGGGGCTGGGCGATATATCAATATGAAAAATATATCGATATATTTTCAAATGAGATATGGAATTGGACCATATCGCCCATATCGAGATATGGAGTTCAATGTGTGTTTGTTTTGTCTTTGTATATAAATGCTAACCTTACTAGGGTTTGTTACATTTAATTCTGTGTAATGTTCTTTACTTGCATCTGCGAGTATTACTACATACAGTATTTATGTTTACATTAGATCATTCTTTGAGCAGCTGAGCATTATTTCATCCGGTTGGTTTAAATTAAACTACTTGTAATATCATATTTGGCTCTGACGGTAACAAAATATTTGCTCTCACTTTGCGACAAAAATATTGCGATATATATTGTATATCGATATTCAACCTAAATATATCAAGATATGACTTTTGGTCCATATCGCCCAGCCCTAGGGCATATAGAATAAGATAATCATTAATAAGAGTAATAATAAGAGTGTCTATACAGAAGAGTTTACAGTACAGAGATTGGACATAGGAAGCAGAGTACCACAGTAATAAGGTTTGTCTTGTTTTGTTGACAGAGGTGGGATACCGTTGTTTACTCAACAGCAGATGTAATTTATTATTATTTTTGTTGTTGTTTTTTTTATAATCATTATTATTATTGTTATTATTATTATTATTATCATTAGCAAAATGCAACCATTTGGTGGCAGAGTGGAGTCCTGCAGCCACTCTCTCTTTTACACTGAGGTGCATGTTCTACACATCGCTCTTGTAACAACAAATTTAACTTTCTCTGGTTGTTAATAAAACCATGAACAGCAACATTTTCCTGAAACGTGCACGGACATTTTTCTGGGGCAAATCAATTTGAAGAATTTCAGAGGTTATAAATACTGTTGTTGAAATGTTACAATAAGCTGCCAGTAGAAACGACAGTTTACACTGTCAATGTCAATGGCTAAGCGCTGTTTCCGGTATCTCACAGGAAGTAGATTACATAAACACTTGTACAAATGTTTGCTCAGGAATAAGGTGGATATAATGCAATATTTGTAAATGACAATAATAACCTTGTGTTATTGTTGTTTGTTCTGTGGCTCAATTGTTTATTTAGGTAGATCAGCATGGACACACAAAAGGATGCTCCAAAAAAATCGACAAAGTCGTGTGTTTGGTTTGACAAGGACAAAGAAGGTCAACCTCAGCCAAAAAGATGTAGAGCTGTGGAGAAGAGAAAACGTGATTCAGTCACATATTGTTTTTTCATCAGTAGTTGTATTCATTATTCAGTGATCAAGTTTTAAATAATTATTCATACTTTTGCAGTGTCCCCAGTAAGCGTAACTCCCTCCTGTGCTCCATCTATTGATGCAAGTGGAGAAACTGCAACCACCAATTTAGGTTTTTTTCTCCTTTAATACTTGTTTCCTACGGAAGCGTATTGCATTCACCTGAAAAAAATAAAATTGGTCTGTTTTTCTGAATTAACGAGATAATTTTTACAAAAATAAACAAAAACGTTCTGTTTTTCTGAATTAACGAGATAATTTTTACAAAAATAAATAAAAACGTTCTGTTTTTCTGAATTAACGAGATAATTTTTTACAAAAATAAATAAAAATTTTCTGTTTTTCTGAATTAACGAGATAATGTTTTACAAAAATAAATAAAAACTTTCTGTTTTTCTGAATTAACGAGATAATGTTTTACAAAAAATAAATAAAAACGTTCTGTTTTTCTGAATTAACGAGATAAAAGCGTTTCCGTTAATGAGGAGCAACCACTTGACTGGCGCTGCAAGCACTCACTGCGTTTAACTACATGCAGCCAATAACTCTTTCATAACCGGAATATTAGCAATAACCCGGTTGCGCACGGCCATGTAGCCTAAACACTGGCAAAAACCCGAATATGCTCATTATCGGGTTCTTAAAAAACCGAATATTACCCCTGGGTTACTCCTTTTCTAACCGGAATATTTGGTCATGTAAACGCTTATTGGATTATCTCCATTGAAAGTAATATTTGATTGTGTTCTGCGCATGCTCTATCTGCAAGTATTTTTGGTGTTTTAAATAAACTACAGAGTAGGCCTATTTTGTATCAGCGATCCATCAGTGCTAGCTTGCTAGTTTATGTATCACCATGGCAACACGCATCCCGAGAGGAGCTGGTGTGCAAACAGTTACGTCGCGGGGCTCCATCACTCATCTGGCAAAGTTTGGTGAAGGCGTGACAGGAAAATTCACTGACTCCAGCGGGGTCCGTTAACTTCATCATTCCAACCGTTCCCACCAGTCCGGACTGAGACCTTCATCTGTCCGGGGGACTGTTGGAAACGGAAAGCATGGATGTGCACAGCTCCAGCTCCGAGCTGCATTTCCAGCACACGTTCTCTCCTTCTATGACCCGTCAAGTAGCTACTGCTGGTGGGTCAGTACCAGCACTCCGGACTGCAGTCAAGCCGCCTCTCGCGGATCCGCGGTCAAGACAACCGGCGTAATTTCAGCTGTAACTCTGAAACTTGGCTGGCTTG
Source organism: Atherinomorus stipes (assembly GCA_023101725.1). Classification (NCBI taxonomy): domain Eukaryota; kingdom Metazoa; phylum Chordata; class Actinopteri; order Atheriniformes; family Atherinidae; genus Atherinomorus; species Atherinomorus stipes. The sequence goes on from JALJCO010002609.1 coordinate 142,790, forward strand.
ACTGCAGTGGCTCCGGATGGTTCATTATCGGTCTCCGCCGAGTGACGTAACATTTGTTGCTTAACCAGCAGTAACCAGCGCTTGACGCCATTTCAGGCGTAAAACTGTCAGTGGTCAAACCGGCGTGGAAATGAGCGCACATCTGATCATAAAAATGATCTTATGACTGAATCCATGTGTGATTTATAAAATGTTCGTGTCTGACCAAACAACAGAATATTGGTCAGAAATGCACCGTCATCCAGCTGTTTCTCCTGAAGCAGCAGCAGCTGACAGATGGAGGCTGGTCGGATCTGAGCCTGACCCGGACAGGAACAGGAGACACGATAACTTTCATTAGTTAAACTAAGAAACAGTCTACGAATGAACACTTGCATAACGTTAATGTATAGATTAATTTATAGAAACGGATCTCCTCCACTCAGCTCCGTGTCTCCTGGGAGCTGCAGTTACCAGCGCGTCTGCCCTTCTGGCTGCGCATAATGTTTATAAACTAGTATTTCTGTTATTTAACTTGTCAATAAAGTCTTGACAAGTTACAGCATCGTACAGCTCCACACAGGTCAGGGTTGTGTTGCAAACTTTCTCTGAGTCTAAAGCAGCGTTTCCCGCTGGTCCGATGCACCTGCGCCTTTCTGCAGCCCGACTGTCCGTCTTCTTACAAGCAGCCGAGCTTTCTTTTCTTTATTCAGACATCAACAGTGAGATAATAAAGTCTGATTTATCTTGATATTTTTGGCGATCATTTGTCGCCTTCATCTGAAGTTATAACACTCTGCTGTTAAGATCATCTGGCTGGTTTGACACCTGCAGCTCCTGGAGACAGAAGACAGGAGGCGATCCGTCGTTTCTATTAAGTAATCTGTACCCTAAAGTTATCTATCAGTGCTCAGTCAGCAGACTGTTTCTTAGCTTAGCTAATGAAAGTTATTTTTTCTTTTGTCCCTGTGCGGGTCAGGCTCAGATCCGACAGTCCGGGTCAGGCTTGGACCAGCCTCCGCCTGCGCTGCTGCTTCAGGGTAGAAACAGCTGGATGAGGAGGGATTTCTGACGTAGATTCTGTTGTTTGGTCAGACAGGAACATTTATGAATCACACGTGGATACAATAATAAGATAATTTCTATGATCAGATGTGCGCTCATTTCCACGCTTGTTTGATAAACGGGACCGCTGACTTTTATATGCCGGAAATGGCGTCTTAGCAACAAATGTCACGTGTCTGGCAGAGACCGATTCAGAAAAACAGAACATTTTTATTTATTTTTGTAAAAAATTATCTCGTTAATTCAGAAAAACAGAAAGTTTTTATTTATTTTTGTAAAAAATTATCTCGTTAATTCAGAAAAACAGAACGTTTTTATTTATTTTTGTAAAACATTATCTCGTTAATTCAGAAAAACAGAAAGTTTTTATTTATTTTTGTAAAAAATTATCTCGTTAATTCAGAAAAACAGAAAGTTTTTATTTATTTTTGTAAAAAGTTATCTCGTTAATTCAGAAAAACAGAAAGTTTTTATTTATTTTTGTAAAAATTATCTCGTTAATTCAGAAAAACGGAACGTTTTTGTTTATTTTTGTAAAAATTATCTCGTTAATTCAGAAAAACAGACCAATTTTATTTTTTTCAGGTGAATGCAATACGCTTCCGTAGTTTCCTTATTTGTTATGTGGTAATTGTCCAGATTTATCATGGCCTTCTCTTTTAATACAGACTCCCTCATTCAAGATGTCAGAGACCTCTTGGGAAGTGGTGCAGAACAACGTCTCCCCTCACACTGGAGGAACAGGCAAGCTTCCTCTCTGGAGAACTGGAAAGTGATGAGGCCCTTCATGGTGAACAATATGTTGTCATCTCAGAAGCCCAAGGAAGGGGTTTGCCATCACTGTGGGCACAAGGCCGCAGTTGTGATGTGTAGGGACTGTTTACCTCAGTCACTGTACTGCACGGCCTGTGATCTTTCTACACATGAGACCTTAGTGCTGCATAACAGAGCATCCACAGTGGAGGGGCTCTACAAACACCTGCCACCATCCACCTTCGTTCAGCAGCACGAAGGAGGGAATTTCTCTTATCAAGAGAAAGGTATTTTTAGATTATATTGACTGTTTTACATTTTACAGAAGCCCCAGTTTACTCCAACAAACATGCTGGATAATGTTTTGTTTGATAGAAAAAACACCCTCACTGTTAGTGACTGTTTGCTTTCAGTGACACTACTAAAATTCTGCTCTCTAGATTGCCTGTGCCAATTGTTCCTCCCTGCTGCGACTGCTCCACTGGTCAAATAACGTTTTCCAAGGGAAGACAAGTTATTTTGATTGGAATGAATGGTAACTTTTTTTGTCTTCATATTGTTTTATATTTATTTACTTATTTTTAAGAGATAATTATTTTTTCTCTGAAATTTCAGGAAGATACAACCTCTTCCTTTTGGTGAGTTGCTCTTGCGGGAAAACCTTGACAGTGACTATAAGGGATCTGGTTGACAGTGGTTACTGGCCAGCCACTGTCAATTTTGAGACCTTGTACATGGTGGACTTGTTCACCACGTATGAGGATCTCAAGGTTTCTGCCCCAGGGATGTCGCGACAAGCTTTTGTGAGCATGCTCCAGTGTCGAACAAAACTCTTTGGGCGAGTGAGTAGATTCATTATTCAAGTTATCTTGCTTGGATCACCTTTTAAATAACTGATTCATCGTTAGAACTTGTCGTTACAATTGCAAAGTTTTAGCACACATTTCTTGATAGAGCTATTTCTTTCACCATGACCAGGGCGTAAAGCCAACCTTTAACACATCGTCAGTTGTATCTTAATAACTGTAGGGTTACTGACTGCTTTTGTGTTGTTTATTCACTTTTGCTCCCAGACTGGTAACATATGTGGGGACACTATGCAGAGGGCCTTCCTCAAATGGGCCTATGCCAAATTTGAGATTGACAAGCTGTCCCAAGTGCAGCATTTTCAGTGCCCTGCATGCACACCCTCCATGTTGGCAGTTGCAGTGGATGGGAACAGGAAATTCTATCGTTTCAAAAGCCAACCAGGGTGTGTATCATTTATGTACGATGAAATGGTAGTCACAAATTACTTTCATACTATAAATATACTGTATGTGACCCACATTTATCTCCTCCTTTCCAGACCAGAAGGGTTTTTTGATGGAGTGTTTTTGGCCAATGATGCTGAGGTGTCCTCCTTTGTTAATTACGTCCATCGAACAACTGGACATGTTAGATAACTTAATATTTCTTCTTTTGTTCTTTTCTATGAATGCCTGTAGCCTATTTTTTTTGCCAATTTAAAAAATTATTTGGTTTATTAAAGTAATAGTGTGGTATTACTGCATCAAATGCCATACTACCGTGATTTACAACTTATTTTGTGAAATTTAACTAACTGGAAATGTCTGTATTTGTCATTATCTGTTTAAGAATCCAGACAAAGGGAGATGTGGCGGTCAGTGGTCAGCAGCACGAGAGTCTGCCAAAAGCAACAGCAAACTGGACGAGGAAGGAGTTGAAATAGCTGTCTGCCGTCATGGGGTTTTGCTGAAGGGACTTAATATGTTCCGTGGGGAAATCTTCGCATACCCCTTGTATCTGCAAAAGGAGCTGGCTTCAATACACATCCAGTTTTTTTGCTCTGATGTGGTGTGCAAATATTGGCCATATTTGCGGAAAGTTGCTGACCACTGTCCGGAGTTGGAGGATTTGGTGCGCATGCGCCTGTTTCTCTCCATCATGCATGCAAAAGCGCATTCATGGATGTGTGAGGTAATAATGACAGATGTATTTCTTACCATTTGTACCACACATTATGATTGTCTGTCCTCTGTCCCCGCTTTTTGTTTTACAAATTACTACTCAAAAATTTTTTTTGAATGTGTTACAGTTAAAATGGGGGGGGTCGTAACCAAGAAGGAGCGGGAACAACAATTGGGGAGGACGTTGAGCAGGTGAATAGCTTCCTCTCCCGAGCAGCCATATGCTCCAAGTACATGTCAAAAGCAGGTAAGAAATTTTAATGTATAGTTGTGTCCAAATGGAAACCACAAGACGTCATATTTTATTTGTTTTGAATGTAGCTCTGTTTGTTGTCACTGTCTTTGGGCTTGAAGTGGTTCTGTCAGAGCTTTTAGGTGTTATCATGCTGCAGTATGAATCCTTCTCCACATAGTCCAAACCAGAAGATGTAACGCCTCTCTGTAATAGTGACACTTGAGGTGTCTAACTTTTGAGTAGACATGTAGCACCACACTTAAGTATTTCCTGTATTTCTCATCTGAGAAGGAGGTTTGAACTCAGATGCTGGGCCTTTGTATTTTAATTCCATGCATAGGTGCTACTTTTCAAAACTAATCTTTATTCTACACTTCTCAAGATTATCTTCATAATAATTCAGCTTCTGTCGCATTCATTAAGTTTATGATTTTGTCCAAGTTTATGTGACAATATTAGAGAATAATCAATGTAATATCCAACCTTTGTTCCTCAATTTGAACCTAAATTACTGCACATGCATTGTGTTTCAAGTTCGCACAGACATGCTAACAATCCAGGCAAGTGGCTGGAACAAGCGAAAAAAAGAAAATCTTGATCGGACACTGGCCAAAAGACACACCAAGGTATTAACTACACACACGTGTATAATAACATTTTTGTTTTTAAATTGCGTCCCAGCATTTGTTAACACAGATATTTATTTCGGATAGACTGTACAAATGATTGCCGAGGCAACAAAAGACCTGGGGAAACTCACGGCTGAGCTCTCTCTAAATGAAGACACAGTCCAGCAGTGGACCTCAGGTAGGCTACTTTAAGAACAGTGGCATATTTTAAAGAAACATTTGGCTCTGCTCTTATACAGGGCATCTGAAAAGACGCTTATTGTAAACTGAGATGGGCATGAATTAATTTCTTTCTTGTCTTCCAAAGGAGCTACAATGCAGAATGACCTGCAGCGGACCATTGAGGGCCTATATGTGGGCATCAAACAGAGAAAATTCCAGCTGTATCGTCAGTCTGGTGAGAAAACTATGAAAGCTAGTCTACAACAGAGATTCACAAAGACAAGATATAAGTCCACACACTGCCTAATTTATGTTTTGAAATACAAAACACTATTATATTCTTTTTATAGATTAATCTTACATAAATAAGTAAATGATATATTCATAATGTGAAATGAAGTGCCCCTGGATATTATTAACAGCAACCTAGAGGTGACAGATCTTTATGTTCACTAACTTTTACCATCTTGCACATAAAAAGGTGTCTCAATCGTCTGTTACGGCCAACCTGCCCGCTGTCTGTGAAACAGACGGGACAGCATGATGAGCAGAGGGTTGCTAAAATGACAGGAACCAGCAGCCTATCAGCACACGGGGATTTGTGAATTAGAGCCATTCAGGAGCAGAGAAGGGCAGGCCTTTTTAACAACTCTGCTAGCAAACTAAAACAAACGAGTGCTCAGAAAGACATTAAACAGCATTTGAACTGTTCTGTTTAATAAATATGTCAACTAAAGTTAAGAATTTAAATAAAATAAAAACACTGATTAGATGTTCATGATCAAATTCATCATTACTAACATGGGAGACATTATTTTAACCACCATAAGTTTACCGGCCACTTTGTTCTGGTACAAGGTGCTGAGGCTCGTTATGCACAAAACCTTCCAATGGCTGGGCAGAAATCAACCACCATGTTAATCAGTCTATTTGTTATTAGCTGTGGGCTGATAGTCAGATTATTTGGGTCAGAATGTGTTAGAATCAGCTTCTGTGTTGATGTTGATGGACAATACACACAGATAAAACACTCTTAAAAGATATTTTCTGAAAAATAGCAGTCAGGTGCTTGTGTTTGACTGGTTTTCCTTTCTTGTCATTCTGAATTTTTCCACAATGTGGATCATTTATTTGTATTAAATATTCAAGATATTTGTAATATTTTTTGTTTTCATAGTTTTGTATTTTGTTTCATATGAAATATGGTGAAAACGTTTTATTGATAAATGTGTTCTCAAATTTTAGCGGACATCAGGCCTTCAGTGGAGAGTAGATATAGACCTTTAGAAAATAAGTTGGAGGATCCCTGGTCTAAAATCTGAACCCAACCCCCCCCCCCCTCAGCCTCCTAATGACACACCCCCTTCAGCAGAGCACCGGAGCAACAAGCCTGCCAGCAGAAACCAAACACAGCCCCAGCTATACGTGGGTAAAATGTCTGATGCAGAGTCGGCCTCACAGTCACAATTTCCACAAAACCAGACATAAACTAGTATCAGTAGAATAATTTCTTAGGCTCATATCTGAGCAGAGCTTTGTCACCATCAGTCAAATGAGAATTCCATGTTTGCTTAAGTTTTGTTTCATGATCTCTTCGTCTGTCTTTTCAAGCCTCTGTATGTAGTTTCTACATTAGAATAATGTTTCTAAACTCATGGAAGTAGTAGAAAAATGTCTAATATGATACATTTTTCTGCCACTGGGTCGCTCTGCACTCTGCATGCTCTGCTGAAGTTAAGACTCCAAATGTCCTGCCCCTCTCCGACACAGAAAGTGCCCCGTGCTGGGCTGCCTGGGGAGCCAGCCTCCCTCCAGGTCATATCAGGCATATTGTGAAACCTTAATTTGTATGGTGCTTTGGTGTCGCCATTATATGTGTGTTGTGCACACTATAATTTGGGGTTTCTCTTTGTAGGTGGGAATAAGCGAAGGCATCAACTCAGAAAAAAAATTGTAATTGAAAAGAAAGCCTTGGAAGTTGCCATTAAAGACTTCAATTCTTTGGTGGGGGAAGATGGAAAACTACCTTCTCCTAATGAACTCCTGGCTGTGGACAACTCCCCTGGCCATGGGAATGTAAGTACTTCCTCTGAAATGCACTGAATACAAATCGCTTGATGTGTACATCTTGGTGTACATATGGAATCTGATATTTAAAAAAATGAAAGACATATAGAGCTCCGGGAGTTGACGTCACATATCCCAGCATGCAACATTCCAAATCGAAAGGGCGCCATTGTGGCAGGCAGCCTCGCGCAGTGTTCGTTCAAACTTCCTTTTTGTTTACGTTTGCTGCTGAACTTAGAAACTGTAAAGATGGTGGATACCTGTTGTGCCCCAGGATGCCATAACAGGCGCGGACGAGATAAGGGAAGAGCGTTTTATAGGATACCCAAGGATCCGGAACGTAGAAGGCGATGGATTGCTGCTATGAAACGCGCTAGCGATCCGACAAAAATGAAGCTGTGGGACCCCGCGAGCAAAGGATTCCGCTTATGTGACGACCACTTCATATCGGGTACATAAACGAACGCTTTCTCAATATTATATCATATTTATTTTACATGCTTTTATTTCTATTCTTAGCGGACTTCCTACTATTATTTAGGCGTGGATTATTCTGTCATGTTGCTCACATAGCAACAAATACCACAACTGGGTTAGTCCTCATAATGCCGCTGTTTACATGTTTCTTTGCATGCCTTGTGATCACGGCGAGGAACATACTTTAGTGCAGTTTTCTTTTAGTAATGATTAATCAATGATCAGACTTTGAAACACATAAAAACAATTGATTGCTATTATCTATTTTCTTACTCCATGATTTCTGCATGATGTCCAGCCTGACATTTGCCATTTATTTCATACACGGAGAAAGTCAGGCTGGCATGCCAAGCTAGTGATATCTCCTTTTTAGACAAATTCAGTGGTGTTCAGTTTATACATACATACATACATAATTCTGATTACATACAGACTTGGATAATGGGCTCTATGCATGACTCCACGACTTCCTGAACTTAAGGTAGCTACTTTGCTTCCTGTCTCTCATTACTGGACGAACTGATTAATCCAGGTGTGTCTGGCCAGTTACTGAGATCAGACACACCTGGACGAATCAGTTCATCCAGTAATAAAAGACAGGAAACAAAGTAGCTACCTTAAGTTCAGGAAGTAGTGGAGTCATACATAGAGCCCATTGCCCACTGGTCTAGGTTCTTACTGTAAATATAAGTTTGTCCCTTTCGTGTCGATTTTTAAAATATATTTGTGCGAAGTTGTACAAAGGATGACATCCCCTGTTACCTGTAACTACAAAACCTGTTTACACGTTTCAGGGAAAAAGAGTGACAACCCCCTCTCGCCAGACCTCATCCCATCCATCTTTAAACATGTGCCATCACCAGAGAAGAGGAGAAGAAGAATACAGTTAGATGGGTTTATCAGGAGACAGAAGAGCAGACTACAAAGAAGAGAGCGAGCAAAGTCAACAGCTGCAACGGTCACTCACTCTTCCCAACTCCCAACTCCAACTGACTCATGTGAAAATAGCAGCACACAGCCTCCTGCAGATGATCAAATAGTGGAAGCTCCTGTGAAGGAATTGACTCAGAATGAAGTTGAGAACAATTTTGAGCCCACACATGAGAGCAGCCATTCAGAAACAACTATGTGTTCCAATGAAAACTGTAAGGAAAAAATAAAATCTCTTGAGCTTGAATGCCAAGCACTGAGATCTGAAAACATGTTATTAAGAGAGAAAATTAAATGCACTGAGATAAACGAGATGAGTCTGCAAAACAATGACAGGAAGGTTAATATGCTCACTGGCTTATCATCATACTCTCTACTTATAGTGATTTTTAATGTCATAATGCCTTATCTAAAGCACAAGTCTACCCTCACATCATTTCAGCAATACATGTTAGCTTTAATCAAAATGCGAATGAATTTGTCTTTTGATTTTTTGTCTTTTTATTTTGGCATTGATTCGACTACTGTCTCAAAGCTTTTTAAACACTGTATTAGTGTCATGTATTGTAGACTAGTGCCAAGTCTTGTGAGATGGCCTGAAAGGGAATCATTAAGAGAATCTCTTCCCTATGCATTTAGGAACAGCGTGTTCGAAAAGACAGTTTGTATTATTGACTGTTTTGAGATCTTTCTTGAAAAACCAAGTAACTTGTTGGCCAGTGCTCAGTGTTATTCTGTATATAAGTCACATCACACAATGAAATATTTAATTGCCATCACTCCGCAAGGTTCCATTTGTTTTATTTCTAATGGATGGGGAGGCCGCACAAGTGACAAGTTCATCACAGAGCAAAGCGGTTTTTTGTGTAATTTGCTCCCAGGTGACTTGGTTTTGGCAGACAGGGGATTTAATGTCAAAGACTCAGTGAACTCTTATCATGCTGAATTAAAGATCCCAGCATTTACTCATGGCAAGAAACAATTGGATCCTGTTGACTTGGAGAACACTAGATGCTTAGCATCTCTTAGAATACACATTGAGAGAGTCATTGGTGTTCTACGCCAAAAATATACAATTTTGCAAAGCACTGTTTCCATAGGTTTCACAGACATTGACACAGAAAATGATGTGACATATCTTGACGAAATTGTTAAAGTATGTTGTGCCCTTACCAATGTCTGTGAATCTGCTGTGCCCTTTGAGTGATCCTGTAATAGATTTCCATAGTCTGGCAGACAAGCTTGTGTAAGTCATCACAAATGTCATGTTTTGTTCTTGTTTTTTGTCTTGTAAGAAAAGCATGATGAATAAATATGTCAATGTTCTTGTCAAGCAGAACACAACATCACAATGACAGAAAGGAACACTTCTTATTCTTGTAAAAAATATATATATTTTTTTGTTGGTATGTGAAATACAGCAGTATAGAAAATGAATGGATGTTGAATACAAACATGAATAAACATTTATTCCTCAAACCCTTGTTGCATGAGACAAATTTCTTTTTAACAGACCGATAAATAATGCCTAAAGCTGTCTATTTAATATGACAGACTACAAAAGAGGGCCACTGTCATTTCATCACTTCAGTTTGTCAGGGATTTCTTTTTTTGTGAGTTGATCGTCTTTCTACAGGTTGGACATTTCCACTGTTTGGGGATTCTTTTCATGTGCAGACAAGTTTTATGAAACTTTTTAAAGGAACAGAAACTGGAGGTGCACACCAACATTTCCCCCACTTCTGGCTCACGACAGTAACACCATTGTTGACCATTATCAGCAGATGCTGCTGATGGCTTTGGGGCAGAAAAAGCCTCAGCAAGAAGCTCTGGGATAACGCATTTTTTGTAAAAGGCTTTTGCACATTCTAACTGTTCCTCAAAAAATGACACATTTGCTGTCACACGTTCAACAAAAGGTGAATCACTGTCTCTTTTAGTCCAGAGGATGAAATCACAATATTGCCTGTCAGTAACAAATAGCTGCATTTGTACTTGATAATAATATGCATGACCCTGCTTTAGTCTGATGGTTCCCTGCTCATTTTTTTCAAGGCAAAAGTTTGCTAGATCTGCTGCCTCACTCACAGAAAGGTCCTTTGCACAGAATGTACACTTTATTTCTATAACACCTGAACCACAACAACTGCAAGAAATATAACCATCAGGTGATGCTCCGATGAATGGATGTGTGGGCGACATCCTGAATCCAGCTGTTTCTACACGGACATCAGAATGTGAGAGGCGATGCTGCATTTCATAATATTTTCTTGCCAGCTCCTCGTGCTTACAGCCCCATCTGTAAAACAACAAATTCAGTTTAGATATTTCAAGGGAAAAAAAAATGATTTAATTTCTATACAATTTCCATGCCATTGGGCAGGACAATACTTGTAAATATGTGTAAATAGTTACAGGTTAAGATTCCAAATGGCACACAAACCTAATTTACATTACTTTAATGCCTACTAGTATATACATGAATACCTGGTAGCCTCAGTGGTGAAGCTATGAGACTTTGGGTAGCATATTTTTCGAATCAGGGACACAGAGGGCTTTGTGATGTCTGTTTTTGTGGCTGCTTTGAAGGTGGATGCTGTTATCCTACCGCTTCTTTGGTCAAACCAGATGTTGGACTTTGACTGTGCTCGAGTCTCCTCTTCAACAATATCACTCTGAAAATATGATCAGTCAAAAACTTACACAATGACAAATAATTTAAGCCTAAAAATGCTGCTCTGAATTTTAATCAGAGAGCTTTGACATTTAGCTATTGCTTGAATCATCATCTTTGCTTTATTCTCAACATTAATCCTATCATGATTTACCTGTTCTTTGGTCACAATCATGTTTTCAAAAAGTTTTTCTGCTCTGTCTTCTAGCTCCTCTGCACTGACATCTCTTGCCTGTCTGTCATACAGATTTGTGAGGGGCTGTGGGAGATCAAGGGTGACAGCTTTTGGGACATAGGATGATGAAAACTCTCCAACAACGGAGAGGGCTGCTGGCTTTATTGTCTGTCCCTCTTGTGTGCAGCATTTGGAGAGGTTGCTGTAGAACTGCGCTTGCTCAGTGGGGGTCAGTGGTGGGAAGGCTGGTGGAATGGCTGTGTGGCCTTTGGAAGACTTTACTTTTCTGTTTTGCTGCGAGTTGTTAAATATTATGTCCTTGCCTTGCTGATACTCCACTTTTCTCAGAGATTCCTCACTTGGCCTGATCCACTTGCACTTTTTGGACGTGACAGCAGTGTTGTTCAAATTATGGCAGCTTAACCATGCAAGAGATGATGAAGACATTGCAGACACATGGGAGCAACATTCTCCCAACCCTGCTGTACAATTGCAGTGGGCTCCTAACACAACTCCATCTCTCCTGATGACCACCCATGGCTTTAACGGAGGTTCATTTAGTCTCTGGGAGTGATTTACCTGTAATGCAGATTCAGTACCATTTGTTTGATAACTGGTCTTGGATCATAAAGTTACACAAGTTGACATCTCTGTCTCACTGTGATGCATTTAATCATCATGATAATAATAATAATATTAACAACAGTTTTATAATTTTCTGTAATAAATGAACATACAAGATGTTGGCCCTGTTTACACTATAACTCATCTACGGAAAGTGGAAAACTTTTTCCTTTGCATTTTCGAAAAAGAAAAGAATCTCCTGAACACAACAGCGGGATGAAAACCGCGCAGGCCAGGGTGAGTAAAACAGAAACATGAGCGGAACAACGTAGAGCGCAAGTCAGGTCTGTAGTAGGTAGTGAAACCTTTTAACCACACATCCAGACGTGCGCCACATCCTGTTAAAAGCGAAAACCACAACAGAAGCGTTTCGTGTCCACCTGTACAGAGGAGCGCTTATTAATTGATGCACATCTGCTCCTCCCTGGCTGCAGAACCAGGTCCCACTTCAACAGTCCATTTAAAGTTAGAAGAGGCAGCAGCACAAACATGACACCGGGATCCGCCACAGATGTTGATCTGCTTAGCTCTGCCGCATTACCCCCGAAAAAGGCTAATCGCCCAGACCCTGATGGCGCAAGTGCAGGATGACGTGATCAATTGTGGTTGAAAGACTCCTGCTTGTGTTTACAGTCCATCTCGTCTTGTCAAAAATTTCACTCTAGACGCCGTTGTCAGATATGCGTTTTTACCTTAGTCTTTGGTTTTTACCCTCTCAAAATTCTGTTGCTTAGTAAACGAGAGACCAGAATGCAAAAAGACACTTGCGCTTTACTGCCTAGCATTGTAGTGTAAACAGGGCTTTACACAGCCAACCTACATGGGAACTAAAATCAGGACAAGAATTCACTTACCCTCCCGGTGACAACAGCGCAATCCTTTGCAGGAAGATTCCATATCTGGATCCCGATAACGAACCCATTTGTATCCTTCCAGGCTTTTATATGCTTTTAGCGATGCTCCGGAGTAGTGCGATGGGAAGTTGATGAGGAAATTGTATATGTCAGGGTATCTCAAGTCCGGCATAAGGTCCGCTCCGACAGCTTCTGGGGTTTTAAAAAGTATCCCAGGAGCATGGCAAGGGTCAGAGATGCTTAATCTTTTTAATTTCCCGGTATATAAATGAATATCTTCCGATTTAAAATGGGAAGTGAACTCCGACAGAGTGAAATCACAGCCGGCGCCGTTCATGTTGACAACATTCGTGCGTGCGTGCGTGCGCGCGCGCTTCTTTAGGTTACAGTAACATCTGGCTACCAGTGGTTACACTTATGGCGTAGTTGTCTTCTAAAAACAAGAATTAATATGATATAGGCCAGGAGTCGCTGATGCGGCTCCTTGGCATTTGAAAAATAGGCTAATTAATGACTATTTAATTAAAATGTATTTCATTTTGGTTCGTTCGCTTTGATAATGTGATTCTAAAAGCCCAAGACAGATTACCCGTTGTGGGACGATAAAGTTTAAGTTATCTTATTCTAAAATGGAAGATTATGGTGATCTTTTCTGTCCTTCTGGCTACACGCAGGTAAATATGACCTGAATCCGATCTTTTGGCTCAAATGTGACCCATATCTGATCTGCCTCTGACCGTGTGAACAGCGCAAGCTGCATTGAATGTGACATTTTTGGATCGGATTCAGGCTAAATGTGGTATTGAATCGGATACATATCTGATCTGTGTCAAAGCAATCGCGGTCTGTACGGGCATGTCGCATCCATCCGACCTTTGAGACCGGGGGGGGGGGGGGCACGTCCTTATTTCTGCACCAGAGGAGACGGACCATGGATGTAAAGTATGGACTGAAGAGTTAAACCAAATTATTCTGGCTCTGATTGAACATCAACCTGGAAACTGATGAAAGTGTTGTGGGAAGCTTTTATGTGGTCCATCAGCTCAGTGTGTGAACGTAAGAGAGAGGGTGTGCACGCGCGGAGGGGCGCACCGCTGTGGACGAGGCCAGAAGAGAAAAGTGTGTGAAATGCATCGGGTAAAGGGACGCTGCGTGCAGCAGGTAGAGAGAATAGCGGTGATAAATGTGCAGCATAGCGGTTGCAGCATCTGTGGCTACAGATGTTGTTCCACACAGACACGTCATCACAAGTATGTTTCTCTTCTTCCTCCGTCTTTACAAAACCCGCTCATTCTTTTGCTGACTGCCGCCACAAATTGCTTTCAACGTGAGCCACAATGCCGATGACCTCCATGTTTGTTTGCATTGTTTTCCATGAACACCATTACATGTGTGATGTCATTTGTGTTAAACTGAGCATGCGTGTCACATCAGAAGCGTCAGCTGTTCATATTGCAGTTGGTAGACAGGCCACATTTAGAAATGTAATGTGAACACCCGCACACACAAAAAAAATGGATCTGAGAAAAAATCAGAGCATTATGACCTGCGGTGTGAACGTCGTCTTTGAGCAGTGCCATGCGGTTGCACACCTTTCCTTTGCTCTCCGAGCACGAGATAAAATCCAACTCGACTTTTAAAATAAAGACATAATTTATTTCATACAATTTTGCAAAGCAGCCAATTGGGTGACAAGTGCAACAAGCAGGTAACTGCAGTAAAACAGTGAGTAACACTGCCCAGCGTGTGATACACATTTCATAAATCTTTACGCAGCCAATCAGTGTTAATAACTGCACTTCATGCTCATGTGCTGCTATTGTGCAGCACACAGTCCTGTCACATCAGTGATCACGAAACATTAAAAACTGAATTAATCATAAACAAGGAATATCACTGAGTGTGACGTGCCGTGGAGCGCCGAGCTTTCCTCCTGGTGCCCCTTTCCACGAGCGTCTCTGTTGTGGTTGGATTCTCAGGAGGCTACGACTTCACAAGGATCATATCATTGGGCTTTTTATGCTACAGTTACGGCAACAACAGCCCAGTTAAAGTTAGTACAGTTAAAGTGAATAAAAACGAGCAAAAAGTTATTTATCCAGTCCGACCCCGTCACATGCTGCGCTTTGATCACTTCCCAGGTATACCAACTATGGAGGAGAAAAGTGTCTAATGAAAACTAAGCATTCAGCTCTGCGGGAAGATTAATTTGTTTTCACTGATCAGATTATTTTGCGTTGCCATGTTCATATTTTTTAAATAGTAATTTTATTTTTCGGGTAGACAGCTGAGCACCAGTAAAAGGATGACGCCATGTTTGGCTTGCTGCCTGTGGATCATTTAAACTGCTTCTTTTAAATAAACTGTTAAACCATGAGAGTCACGTCTGCTTTTGAGTCCATTTCCCACCAGTTACATTGAATAGCCAACACGGAGACATGCTATCCGTTAAGGGTGTGATGTTTGACCATTGTCCACTTTCTTCGTGTAGCAGTAGCCATGAAGTACAGAGATTTTTCTCTGATCTACTGCATGCACGGTTTCTTCATTCAAAGATTTAGTAGTTCATTGCCTGCTCCACATTTCAAAGCCTTAAGTGTCAGTTTTCACAATAAAACCCATGACATTATGTGATATGAAAGCCTTTTTATGATAGGCTGTACTAAACAAACAAGTGTGTTTTATTTATGACTGAAGTAAAAATCAAACACTGTGGATTTTCAATTATTTTGTTTTTATGTTTTTTCATTTAGGGTTTAAAAACAGAAAAAGCAAAAAACTACATAGTTATTTTGTTTTGCGATTTTATTTTGAAACGGAAAAACCAAAGAACGAACCATACACGGATTCAAAAACTAGCACGCGGGTGATTATGTACGTTCACTGAGTAAATATTATGTAAATAAACCCTACACTTTTCGCTAAAACCCATTTAAATGCCGAAACTGATTGAAATCATTGATTTTTCCCACTAAAAAGTAGAGAAATGTCAGCCAGTTTATACAAAACGTTACAGTTTCACATTATCTTGACGAGATCTGAAAAATCTTTGCAAAAAACGAACAAGCAAGTGAATATGTACATTCACTGAGTACATATTCTGACAATAAACTATACATTTCTCACTAGAAATGTAATCAAAACTCATTTTAATGCTAAAACAAACTCAAGTTATTCATTTTTCCACAAAAAAATGAGCGAATGTCGGCCATATTTTTTCTTCTGCCAGCTGGAATCTTGAAAGCCACGTGACTAGGACGTAAAACAATAGAAAGGGTATAGACAGCACAAATGTAACAGTGCCACAAAAAATTGGCCATTAATGTACACCTACTACGTTTTGCAGTGTGGACCAACGTAGTCAAGGTACATTTTCCTATGAGACTGGGTTGCGAAGTGCATTAATTGCTCATAGCCTCAAAAGTGCCTCCCTCCATTTTTTAAAAATAAAGGCGGGAGTGCCACTTGTAGAGCCGACTGAGCATGTGCAAACTAGAGTAGGGACTGAGTTAACTGATAACTAACAGCTAGTATTCATTCTATTTAGGCTTTGCATTTGACCTTTTCCTTGGTCGGGAAGTCCAAGTCCCAAAGTGTTTCTGAGTTTCTTGCTTCATGACTGCCGCGATCCTCTGCTCCGGTCTTGCGTTCCTGCCTGGTTGTTGAGGCAGTGGGTCTGAATAATTGTCTCATTTCATTTTCCGCTGCGGTATGACTCATGTTGGGGACAGACGGACCCGTCCTCTGTTGCTCAAGAGACGAAGACAGAGATGTAATGATTTCAGGGATGCTAAAATATTTCTTATCACGCCAATAGCTTCTTGTACTACTGCTGAGTCCGATCTTCCATCCATGTTCGGGATGACACACGGCTGTGGATGGGATGACCCTTGTGGTCCTGCAGACCAAGTAGACGGTGGGCCGGGCTGAAGGGCGCTTGAGGCTTTAGTTTTTAAAAATGGCCGATACCCATGGAGAGAGTATATGATTTTTTCATTGAAAGTTGGTGCATTTTTTCTGAACAGATCTGTTTGTTGTCAACTTTAATTTGACCATTTTTGTGTGGAAACGCAACTTTTGTTTGATAAGCGGATCA
Organism: Atherinomorus stipes; assembly: GCA_023101725.1. Taxonomy (NCBI): domain Eukaryota; kingdom Metazoa; phylum Chordata; class Actinopteri; order Atheriniformes; family Atherinidae; genus Atherinomorus; species Atherinomorus stipes. Next base: position 159,480 of record JALJCO010002609.1, read on the forward strand.
GGCAAACGCGGAGAAGTACTAGATTTCGAGATGAAGCCATAATTTCCAAATTCACCAGCGTTTCATTTTTAGATATTTGTAGTCACTGTTGGAAACATGCAGCATTTCCACCGGACGGAACCCAGGACGACGAGGGCGCCTCGTAACGGTGGGCGTCGCACAGGTGGTAGCACCCACTTCCCAAAGGAGACTATCCAACACACCCACACACTTTGTTTTTGTTTGTTGTTTTTGTTTGTTTCATCGTCTCGTGCAAACGTCGCTTCCCTGCCTCTCCTCATTCTTGAATCATGACACCATCAGAAAAGTGGCTGTCCTGTAACTGCAGTGTTTGTTTCAGTTCGTGCTGAGAAGAGGAAACTATCAGGATGTTGATGCCAAACAACTGATGCCACTTTCAATACGACTATTTATTATTTGCACTTATTTATATCATGATATAACATTTGCGGGTGGCCAGCCTGAGGCACACGTGTGGAATATCTATGCTGCGTGATCAGCATCTTTACATCTGTCCCACTAAAGAGAAGCGTTCCTACACAGACAGATGTGTGGAAAGTATTTAAGAGAATTGATCTTTTGTAAATATAGAAACTGTTTTACATCTTTGAAGTAAGCTCATGAAAAATAAGCAAAAATAAGTGATGCAAGTCTGTTTGTTTAGAGTAATAGTGTAACACCCCTCTGATGAATCATGGACACAAGGCGTTCTTAGGATACTGGCATTTATTTGCACACACGTGCCGTCAACCATGCCGTGAGAACTGTATAAAGACATACAAATAATATATTTAGATAAACATTCTCACAGAGAATAAAATACAAAATCTACACATACAAGATATTGCGATCATAAAGAAATCTTGTAAACTTAGAATATTTAAGCAACATAAATATGGTGCAGTGTCTCCCATGACTGTTGCTAGCACATTAGCACACACATTAACTGTTAAACATAAGTTTTCATACCTTATTGGCCGCATAACCTCAAAGGGGGTTAAAACAAATCATCTCGCTGTGCGAGTCTACTTCAGTCGCAAGTGCCGTCTGTCACTACAACACGTTGCTGCGACGTCTTCTCTGCATCTGAACCATGTAGCCTCGTGTCAGGGCATAAAGAGCAACATCAAAACACATCCTGAAAAAAAAAAAGCAGCTCTGCGTGCCTCTTGGGGGGTTTTCGGGGCCTGGGGATGTTGGGCCGGTGACTCTGGCCCCTCCGCCGACCCTTTCCGCTCCCGTCCCTTTTCCCCCCTCCCTGGCCTGGGGTGGTCGGGCGCCCCCAGGGGCTGAGGCTGGCCCCTCTGTGGTGAATGCCGGTCGCCTGGCTGTGACGGCGGCCATGCCTGCCCCCTTCTGCCCTGGGGGGATCCCGGGAGGCAGGGGTACCTAATGCCGGTAACGGCTCATCTTCCAGGGGGGGAATTCATACCCCCCTGGTCTTCCTTCCCAAGACCTCTCTCCCCCCCTGCTCTACCTCACACACACACACGTAGGGTTTTGGGGAGGGTGCGTGTCAAGCGGGCGTGGTGAGGGAGGGCACCAAAGTGCCTTTGCTTGCCACGTCTAGAGGCAGCCTGCTCCCCAGTTTTAACCACACTTAGACACCTAAACACATAAAATAACAACAGCTCACAACCACTTCTGAGGGGCGGGCCATATAGTGTGTGGAAGGAGGGAGGGGCCGGTTGGGGGGTCATGCCCCCTACGCGACCCCACTCCTGGCATGACTTGGCACTGCCCCTCAGTTTTAACTGCAAACAACACACATCTTACACAAGTCATGAGCGGGGGGTGGGGGGGGACAGGGTCCTTTCATACCCCGGTCTCCCGGGCGCTACTGGGGAGAGGTGGAGTAGTGGCTGTTTCACGCGCTATTAAGGCTGGCTGCATTGCGGGGGATCTGCTGGCTTGGGGGATGCCTGGCCTGCTGCGTCCGGGGGGGGGGGTACGTGTTGGGGGCTTGGAGCTCACTGCTCCTTCCCCGGCCCGAGCTACCACTCAGGAGGCACGAGGGCATGGGCAAGAGAGAGGTGGGTATGTGAGAATAATGAATGAGAGTGTGAAAGAGGAAATGTGGGAGGGAGGAACTTGGGCTGGAAGAGGGAGGAGATGTGGGTAAGTGGTTGGAGGAAAGGGGGATGGAGGAAGGAGTGGCATGCTCGTGAGTGTCTAGTAGGGATGGTCATGAGGGGCTGAAGGAAGGAAGGGCGGGAGTGTGATAGGTCAGAGGGATGGGTGGGGCTGGACATGTAAGGGGGGACTGTATGGGGTATTGGGGGTATAGGGAGGTGGGGGCGTATGTGTGGGGGGTAGGGAGGGGTTGGTGCAGTTATGTGGGGGGAGTGCATGTGTGTGTTAGAGGGTATGAGGAGGTGGGGGTAGGTGTGGACGGTAGAGGGAGGAGAGTGTTGGGGGTGGAGGGAGGAGTGAGTGTGGGTATGTAAGGTCGGAGAGCGGAGTGGGTGGGTGTATGTGTGTGGGGGGGGAGTACATGGGGGTGTTGGGGTAGGTGTGTGGGGAGTGTGTGTGTGAGCGTGGTGGTGGGGTAGGGGGTGGTAGAGGTGGTGGCGCCCTGGTGTCAGGTGTGTGGGGCAGGGACGTTGGGGTGGGGGCTGGCCTGCCCTGGGGGGGTGTCGTCTGGGGGTCCGGTCCTCCTGGGTTTCAGTTGGGCCGCCCGGGTCGGGGGGGGTGGCTGCTCCTGGGCGCTTGGGCCCTGGGCCCGGCGCTGTCTCTGCCCCGGGGGGCGCCCGGCGCCCGGTGGGGTCGGCAGCTGCTGGTCTTGGCCTGCTGGGGCCTGGGCCCTCAGACCGTGGAGGGCTCCGGCGGGGGCCGCCTTTTGCCGCCCTTTGGGGGATGCATGTCCGTTCTTTGGGGGGGGTAGCTGGGATCTGGGCCTCTGGGTGACTGCTGGGGGCCTGGGTCGTGAGCCTTGCGGGCTTCCTCCTCCTTGCAGAGACGAGGCTGCATCTGCATGACTGTATCACCACGGAGACCCTTTATTATGCATGTTGATGCTGTGACACTGCTTCCCATTGCGCTGACTAGGTTGTACCTCTTCTCTGCGTAGTTCTGCGTGTGTTTGTGTGTGTTTGTATGATCTGAGGATAATTAAGCCACCTGCAGGTCCTCCTGTAGGGGATTGCTTGTTTTGTTTTCCAACAGAGACCTTGGTTGTTTAGGGATCGCTGTACAGATGTACCAGTGAACTGTGGAAGTGGATTCATGTTTTCTTTCCTCTCTCTCTTCCTCTTCCTTACTCCTTTCTCTCTGTTTCACTTTCTATCATTACCTCTGTTAACTTTCATTTCTCCCTTGTCAGGTCCAGCAGTATGAAATGGAATGGTGTAATAGACAAATGTTTAATTAAAGAAATAAAATGAATAAACATGATATCAAGTGGAGCCTTATGTTCATAAAGCTCCGCTTGGTAAAGCAAAACTGTTCAACAGAATAAAGCAATCAGATTTTCATTCTGCTGCTTTGATGCTGGACAGGACAAGTAAAAAAAAAAAAAAACAAAAAAAAAAACACATCCTGACTGCAACAGCCCCAAAACCTTGGTTCCGCTATGAACATTGCCGCTTATTTGAACACTCTAAGTTATAATGACATAAATCAAAATATCTTAGCTTACATGTAATAATTAATTTATTCAAAATTGTTAAATGAACTTAAACCCTGCCAGTGGTCGCAGCAACAAATAGTGATGCTTCCAAAGCATTAAAAATACTGTAACTTCTTTTCTACATCATCTGTTTCTCTAGTCCAGGTATTGCCAGATGCTTGATGTCACATCCTCTGGACGTGACCAGCGCTGACCTGAACCAAGGAAACAATGGCCTTCATGCAAGAAGCATTCGTACGAGCAAATTCTTTCTTAAATGGTCCGTGCGAGTGATTTAGGAGAAAATGTTGCATCCACCAATTTTCACGTGTTTCTAATCTTCTGTCAAGCACAAAGAAATTTCATGACTGCCTCAGACTTGAATAGGAGTCTTGCGCAACTAGTCTGCTGTTATCCAAACCGAGTTTTCACTAAAAGACTGTATTCATCGTTTCTTAGAAGCAATTGTGTATTTTTAAATCCAATAGCTAGCCCTATAAATTAGACCAGATCTTTATGTATCACTGCAATTATTATTATTTTTTTTTTTTTTTTTGCCCAAACTGAGCAACTATCAGCCATTTCACTTGCAGCCAGCATGTCAGAGGGGGACCCTGGTTTCATTTGTCGTCATAATTTCATCAAAAGAAAGTGCGGTCAGTTAGCCAAGTGAGATCAAGCAGCTATACCATCGAAATAACATCTGGAATAGAAAATGGATAGAAAGTTCAGAAAGGAGGTTCAGCGACAGACCGCTGCACGTCTTCTAACGGTCAGACATTCAGTCAGGTCACTTCATGGCGCCGGGGCTTCGTTATTACACAAAATGTGGAATGTTTGGATCTGAATTTGTCATATTAGAGTTTCACCGTTCATATTTTATGTGCGTTGTATGAGAGGCAGGCTTTCACCTCCTTTAATTCTGCTGCTCAGGTCTCCAGATCTCAGTCAGCAGAACCTCCAGCTCTGATCAGGTGAAGCGTCTCCTCTGTCTTCGATGCCATTTTCTGAATGAACACCTTCTGACAAGCGTGGGAAGTTGTGTCCTTATATGGAGTTATTGGGACGCGATTATGCAGATTTGCAGTTCTCGTGAAGGCGCGCTCAAATGCGCACAGGTGCATCATGTTTCCGAGGATCATTTACGCAGTTATCTGAAGTTGAGAGCGTTTGTTGAATCTGACGTGGTGCACTCATAGTCCACAGCTTCCAGTGCCGGGCGGGCGTTACAGACTGCTTGCCCTAATTATAGCTGCTGTAGGCCTCCTGGAGGAAAGCTGTAGTTACTGTCAGAAAGATACTATGTTCACCGCTGTCCACCTTACTATGTTAACCCTGAATGTGGTCTCCAGAGTTAACCAATAAGCAAAAGTCACAAATATGTACAAAGCTACAATCTGTTTGTCCTCTTTGCTCTTGTGAGTTTTGTTCGTATATTTGTATATTTCATGTAGCACTCTGTTGCTAGCTAACCACCTTTAGCTGGCGCACACAGAAAGCTGTTACCTGATTTATTAAAGTCATATTTATCTGCTGCTTCAGCTGCAACTTCACTGCAAACAGCCCAGAGGATCCTCCTCAGAGACGTCCTGGTAGCAGAAGCCCAACCTTCAGCTGAAAGCTGCGTAATGTTTGCTGTTTTGTTACATGAAATGAAAAATACTTTATTCATCCCAGAAGGGAAATTCAGTATTGTAAAAGCTCACTTTTTTTTTTTTTTTTTTTTAAATAAGCAAAAAAGTCAGTCAGTCTTGTTCTTCAGGGTGATGCTGCTGCAGGAATGAATTCCTGTATCTCTCCGTCCTACAGTGAACCTGACGCAGCCTCCCACTGAACACACTCTGTTGATTCTTCACCGTGTTGTGGAGAGGATGAAGAATCCTCCATCATCTTCATCAGATTGTGCAGCATTCTTTTCTGAACGATCATCTCCAGCAGCTCCAGAGTTCTCCCCAGCACAGAACCAGCTTTCTTGATCAGCTTGTTTAGTTTCTTCAAGTCTCTGGTCCTGGTTCTGGTCCTGGTTCTGGTTCTGATGCTGCAAAGCTGATTGCACTTTCCACAACAGACTTGTAGAAGATCTGCAACATCTACATGCACACACTCCGTGTTTTTATATTCCATCCATACATGCTAAGGTAAACACACACATGGATGAGCACAATTCACGGGACATTAAAATGACTGACAGATGTTACTCATCACCTGCAGGGAAGTTTTATTTCGTTATTAAACATAAAGTTATAAGCTTTTACACCTATCCATTTAAGTAGCCTATTTTATGAATGATTACATAATACACACATTTAAAAATCTTAATTTTGATTTGTGAAAGACACTTTTTATTCTCAGAATAACTCCATCTTTGTCTTACATGTCGGTGTTGGACATAAAGAAACATGGCTACATATTTTCTGGCAGTTGAAATGGAGACAAACGGACGGCGCCGCATTCTGATTGGACATTCTGATGGCGGAGCGCAGGCGTAGCCTACCTGAAGCTGTAGCTGCACCTGTGCCCCGTATCACTGCGGTCAAGCCAGCCGCCTCTCGTTTTCACGTGGTCAAGCCAGCCGCTCTTAAATTTTGAGTGCGCTTCTGTCGTAGGCTTTACGGTATATGCACGGAAACCACTTCGTAGCACGAAACTACAGGTTGTTTCTCTGTTTTCTCTGAATAGATAGTTTTGTGCAGCAAAATTCCATCCCAACATTATATATACAACTGTAGATATATATCAGAATTGGTGTATGAGAAATCATTTAGAGTAAAAGATATATTAAAAATCTATAAAGACCTAAAATCAAAAACTAATTAGTGTATCTTGGCCAGACTGGGTAGTACTATAATCCTGACCGGGTTTGGGGTCAATAGGTCACATGACCTCAAAGCTATTGAGCAAATTTGCTCATATTTACAGCAAAACATGCATTAAAATCTATAAAGACTTACATTATAGCCTATTGCTCAGTTTTTCACACTGTTGGTCAGACGACCTCAAATTGTCCAGCAGTTTTCTTCAGTGTTGCCAAGTCCCCTTGTTATCATAACAAGGGGACTTAGAAACACTGAAAGCAACTGCTTGATGAGCAACTTCTTTTTCATTATGTAGCTTTGGAATATCATTGTGGGTTGCATGTTTTGCAGCTTGTTTTGTCAATTGGACTTCTCAATATACTTTGTTAAAAAAATCTCTCCATTCTCTATCATCTGTGCACTATGAAGCAAAACACCACTTAATTTTTCATTTTAGGTCTTTAAAGAAAATTATAATTTTTTTTTAGTACAAATATTCACATTTTTTCTCAAAACATTTATGATCATGTGACTTTTTGACCCCAAACAAGGCCGGGATTATAGTACTACCCAAGCTGGTCAAGATACACCAATTAGTTTTCTATTTTAGGTCTTTATAGATTTTTAATGTATTTTTTATTGTAAATATGAGTATTTTTGCTCAATAGCTTTGAGGTCATGTGACCTATTGATCCCAAACCAGGTCAGGATTATAGTAGTACCCAAGCTGGTCAAGATACACCGATTAGTTTTTGATTTTAGGTCTTTATAGATTTTTAATGTATTTTTTATCGTAAATATTAGCATTTTTGCTCAATACCTTTAAGGTCATGTGACCTATTGATCCCAAACCAGGTCAGGATTATAGTACTAACCAAGCTGGCCAAGATACACCAATTAGTTTTCTATTTTAGGTCTTTATAGATTTTTAATATATCTTTTACTATCTTTTATATATCTTTTAAATGATTTCTCATACACCAATTCTGATATATATACAGTTGTATATATAATGTTGGGATGGAATTTTGCTGCACAAAACTATCTATTCAGAGAAAACAGAGAAACACCCTGCAGTTTCATGCTACTGTAATGTGTGTGTGCGTGTGCAGGTTGCAGCCTGTGTGATTACCTGAGTGAGATCACCTGTGAGGAGAGAGATTTGAAAAGGAGCTGAAAGCGTGTCAGTAGGAGTTCCTGGTGAGTGGAGCCTGGCGTGCGTCAAAGGGCTACTGCCCCGCCTGGCTAACCGTAAGCGCTCAGGGAGTCCGATCTCTCGGGAGGGGGCCGATCGTAGCCGTGTAGGGCTGCCGGCGGCGAAGAGCAGTCAGCGGGGTCAGAGGGAGTCTCTGGGTAGGCAGGTGTAGTGTGGGGTAGGTAGAGGGGGGAATTAGGAGCGCGCCTTTACCACTCGCCAGAGAGGGGGTGCTCTCCTGTTGTTTGAGGAGGAGCCTCACAGCGCTGTACCGGTGTTTCTCTGAACGACTGCCTGTACGCCGGACCAGCGCCTAAGCTCAGACCCCAGGGGAGGGTCTCAAATCCTGGGCGAGTTAAGTAACTCTTTTAATTATATCTAGTGTGAATGGGAGTGTGTATGTGATTGGTTTTATGTGTTGTAGTTTATGTAATAGCTGTTTAGCCCGCCGGGTGGGGAGTAGTTGTAGGATTGTGGGGAGGGGTGCGCTGCAGGTTAACGGCGCACACAGCTGGCTTTCTCAATGCGCAGAGGTGTGGTTAGTTTCTTCGTGTGCTGTTAGAATCTTACATGGGTTGCTGTGGAGTGCTGTGCATACTAGTGTTTTTACCTGAAAGTGTGCAGTGATAATTGGAGGTTTGCAGTGTCAATCAAGCTGGGGGCGCACTGTATGCGGCTCTCCTTCCTTTCTAGGCTGTTAACCCCCGGTGAAGTATTATTTGGTGAATTTCTTAAAGAACGACACAGATGAGTGGATGAAACATTCTTTTAACTCTTGCCTTCCGGGCGGGCCACCACACACAACAGTTACAACAATGGTGATAGGGCTGTGATATCACTCCGCATAGGGAACTATATATTCCATTTTATACATATTACAACATCCCCTCTGTTTAGCTTGAAAACTTCCTTATCTCGAATACATCAGAATATTGTGTTATTACCCTTATGGAGTAATCAAAGAGAGAGCAAAGATACTAATATGTCAGGTGTTTGCTATACCACTTGCAGTGGGGTTTACTTATCAACATTCAAGTCTAAATTGAACAGATGACTTTTGCTGTCACATGAACCAAAAATGATGATAAAGGAGAGATGTGTAAACAGTACATTGTAACATTTTTCACTTTTTTTTTTTTTTTTTTTTAGACAAAGTCTTTGTAGTGAATAGGTTTGTTTACTACTCGGCCATATCTGGTACGTTTTTGTGGCAAGCTGTTTTGCTTGTCCATCTCATGTGGCTCACAGGAGGGTTCAGTGTCTTTTTCAGCATGGTCCTTATGAGTCTCAGTTTGTCCTTGTGGTTCTTCAGGGTTTATCCTTCTTGTGTTGACCTGCACGTTCAGTTTAAACAGTTCACGCAGATGGCTTCTGCAGCGTCTGAATCGGTTTCCGTTTGGTGTTTGTACGATGTAGCTCTTTGGCTCATTGCTCTTTTCCACAACGGTCGCTGGGTGCCACGTTCCCCTTTCCTTGTCTAACACAGTGACGTGTTGTCCTGGATGGAGTGGTGGTAGTTCTCTGCGGCTGTTTTTGTCATGATGTTCCTTCATGTTTGTTGTTCGTTGTTCCAGGTGAAGTCTGTGTTCCTCTTTGCCAGGGTCTGTTCGGCTCGGAAGCAGGGTGGTGACAGGTCTGCCAAAGATCAGCTCTGCAGGTGATGGTAGTTTACTGTCAATCGGTGTTGCTCTGATCTGTAGCAATGTCATCTGTAGGTTTCCACCATGCTTCAGAGTTTTCTTGACAGCTGATTTAATGTGTCGAACATGTCTTTCAATAAATCCATTACTTTTAGGGAAATGGGGTGAACTGGTGACATGTCGGATTCCCCAGTTTGTTATGAACGTTTTGAAAGCTTCTCCTGTATACTGTGGTACATTATCTGTCATTATTTCATCAGGACGTCCAAATAATGACATGTACGTTTGCATCTTTTGTGCTACTGCATGACTGGATGCTGTGGGTATTTCGTCTACCACAGGAAATTTGGAATATCTGTCCACAGTCAATAAATACTGACGACCATTCAGTTCAAACAGATCTGAGGCAAGTGACTGCCATGGCTTTGTTGGTACTTTGTGTGGGTGAAGGGGTTCTTTTGGATTTGCATCCTGGTATTCTGTACATATACTGCATGATCTGCACATCCTCTCAATGTCCTCATTCATTTTTATCCAGTATACGCTTTCTCTTGCAAGTCGGCGCGTTTTCTCAATTCCTTGATGGCTGGCATGTAGTTGTTCCAACATGCTGTTAGTCATGGAATCAGGTATGAGTACTTGTCTGCCTTTGAATATGACTCCTGCTTCGATTGCTAGTTCATCCCTGAAAGACCAGAAAGCGCGCAGAGTCTTTGGTAGTTCACTTATTTTTTCTGGCCATCCTTGGTGAATCACCTCCTTCAGTGCACAGAGTCTGATGTCTTTCGTTGTTTCCTCGCGGAGGGTGTTGCGTTTCTCAGGTGAGAAGTTAATTAATGCAATAGTGTGCATTTCAGGGTCTTCTGTTTCCAGAGCTATTCCATCTATGCGCTCATCTAGCTCTATTTCGTTGCTGTTTTCAGGGTTAGGCAGTCTGCTCAGAGTGTCAGCAAGGGTCATCTGTGACCCAGGCCTGTACATAATCTAAGTTGTACCCCTGTACCTGTACTAGCATACGCTGTAGCCTAGGTGGGGCAGCATGTAGTGGTTTTCCACATATGGTGACCAATGGCTTGTGATCTGTGATCACTACGAAGGATTTCCCGTAGAGGTATGTGTGATAACGCTGAATACCGTAGACAATAGCAAGCATTTCTCGCTCTATGTTACTGTATCTAGACTGCGTGTCTGTCAGAGTTTTTGAGCCAAAGGCAATGGGTTGGTTGTTTTGCACAAGCGCTACACCTAAGCCTTTCTGTGATGCATCCACTTCAAGAGTTAGAGTTGTGCTTGGATCATAATATTTCAAGCATGCATCTTCGGTGACCATTGTTTTCAAGTCATCAAAATATTTCTGATAGCTAGAATCCCAAGTCCAAGGAACATCGTTTTTCAGTAGACCTCTTAGAGCGTGTGCTTTATCTGCAAACCTTGGAATGTAGGGTGAAAGGTAAGAAAGCATTCCAATAAATCTGTGTAGCTCATCTTTGTTTTGAGGAGTAGGCATTTTCTGAATGTCCCTGATTTTTGCTGGGTCAGGTCTGATGCCGTTGGCAGTGTACTGATTGCCAAAGAATGAGATCTGGTTTTGTTTTATGGTGCATTTGTCGCTGTTGAACACTAGACCTGCTTCAGCTGCACGTTCCATCAGGCTGGTTGGGTTTCGGTCATGCTCTTCCTCATTCTCCCCATAGACAGCAATGTCATCGGCTATGCTGACCACACCTTCCAATCCTTCCAGGATTTGGTCCATCTTGGCCTGAAAGATATCTTGAGACACACTTAATCCAAATGGCAAACGTTTCCAGCAATACCTGCCGAATGGAGTACGGAATGTGGTTAAGAGTTGTGACCCTTGGTCCAGATGCACTGACCAATATCCTGCTTTTGCATCCAGTTTGCTGAATATTTTTGCATTTGCAAACTTTGGGTTGAGCTCTTCCACGGTTGGAATCTTGTGTGGGCATCTTTTCAAGCTGTTGTTCAGTTTCTGAGGGTCGAGACATATCCGTAGAGAGCCATCTTTTTTAGTGCTATACGCCAGACTGGAGCACCAATCTGTGTGCTCTTCTACTTTACGTAGCACATCTTGGTCCACAAGATTATCAAGTTCTTTTGGAGTTTGTCTTTAATGTGAATACTGCACTTGCGTGGTGGGTCTTGAAATGGTTCAGCACCTTCTTTTAGCAGAAGTTTTGCAGTCCCACTGAAGTTTCCAATTTTGTCAAACTGGTCTGGATATGCTCGTTTCAGATCATCTGCTGTAGTTATGTGTCTTGGTGGTTTAGTGTTCTTTGTTTTTGTAGTGGACTGTTTGTCGGTCTCTTTGTTGACTGCTGCATTGGCGTTGACAGTTACAGAGTCCACATTTACAGTAACCAGTTTTAGTGCCTCACTTGTGGGTAGTCCAACTATTGCTGGTCCTGGTACGTCCACAACATAAAACTTGGCATTGACCCATTTTGAGTCTTTCCACTGGCATGGAATGTTCATTTTTCCGTAGCAATGGATCCTGTGGCCGCTGTAAGCTGACAGTTTTGCATTGCTTTTTTGTAGTCTGTTCATGGCTTGACGACCTCTGCCGTACATTTGTCTGTATGTACGTAGTGGGAGGGTGTTTCCTGATGCACCTGTATCAATCTTAAGGCGAAGGGTGTGCCCGTGGCCAGGTAGGTCAGGTGGTTTCACATTCAGTACTGTGTACGCCTCTTCCCTGGGTGTTTTGGTCTCAATGCTGTGCAGACATTTCTCACTCACTGTGATTGGATAGAACTGTTTTTGGTACACATCATCTTCACTGGACTCGCTGGTACGTATGGTGTCAATGTTAGCGTTGCTTGTTTTTTTGTGGTCATTTTGATATGACTGGCGCTGGCAGTAGAATTTGTGGTATTTGCTGTTCGGCTGTTGAGACTTGCTTCTCTGGGGCTGGCTGGGGTGCTTCTGTTTAAGCTGTTGTCTCCCTTTTCTGCAGCATTTTGCCCAGTGCCCTTTAATTCCACATATGCGACACTTATCATTAAATGCAGGGCATTGGCGTGGTTTATGATCTGTACCACATTTTTGACACAGTTGTCCTCTACCTCTGTTTATGACATCCACTTTCTCGCATATTCCTGCTTTGTTTACCTCAAGCTGGTGCAGCTGGAGATTTCCTGCTGTCAGAGCTTCATGCTTTCGTCCCTCTGTTATTACTTCATCCAGGGAGCAACCTTGTGGCTTACTGTAAAGCTCATTTCTGAAAGATTCATGTGGTGTACTAGCTATGATAAGCTCGATCAGGCGTTCATTAAGTTCTTGGTCTGTGAACTGGCATTTTAGTGCAAGGGTTCTTGCTCTGGTGACAAAATCATCGATACTTTCGTCTGGCTTTTGTCTGTATTGCATGAGGTGGAGCCTGTGAATCCTGAAGTTAACATCCAGCTTTAACTGTCCTTCAAAAAACTTCCACAGGTTAGCTGGTGCTTTCTTCTCTGCCTCGGTTAGGCCGCTAGCATTTAGCCTCTTTAGCCCCTCATCTCCGATGCCTCGGCATATTTTCCTTGCTTGTTTAGCTTCATCTGTTATTTCTTCGTCTTCTAGGTAGAGACACATCTTCTGTTTGAACAACGAGATAGCTTCGCTCAGATCCGGGTCGGACCAGTTCATCGCGGGTAGATGTGATGCCATGTCAGTTTAGCTTAGCTCAGCCCAGTTAGCTTGCTCGCTCGCACGTTACCACGGCGACGGTAATTATCCTCAGACAATCGACAACTCGCCTTACTCACGCCGGGCATTAAGAGCCGTGCTTTCTGAGTTCGCGGATCTTCCTTTACCGCTGCCACCATGAAGTATTATTTGGTGAATTTCTTAAAGAACGACACAGATGAGTGGATGAAACATTCTTTTAACTCTTGCCTTCCGGGCGGGCCACCACACACAACAGTTACAACAATGGTGATAGGGCTGTGATATCACTCCGCATAGGGAACTATATATTCCATTTTATACATATTACAACACCCGGTGCAATGGATAGCTGTTCTCTTAACCTTAGAATAAAATAAAGTGTATTTTTCCTGACTTGCAAGTGTTCTGCCTCCAGTTTATTGGTGTCCAAAGGGGTTTCTCCGTAAATTACTGAGTATTACACTACGAAGTGGTTTCCGTGCATATACCGTAAAGCCTACGACAGAAGCACACTCAAAATTTAAGAGCGGCTTGACAACGTGAAAACGAGAGGCGGCTGGCTTGACCGCAGTCCCGGATCCACGGCGGATCCAGTATGGAGCCGTTATATGGCTGGATTTTTAACCCCTGCTCTTCAGCTTCAGGACACAATATTATGCTGAAGAAGCTACATTAAATGAGACTGTGGAACAATGTATATTTGTAAAACTTTATATTCATAAAAAGTGCAATACAGTATTACAGTAAACATGAACAGTTGCAGTATATTTCCGACGCAGCTGCTGGGATGATTTCTGTCCGCAGCCAGCGGATGGAGTTGCGCATCGTTCCCTCTTCTGCGGCATCTTTATGTGGTTCTTAAAGACAGCATCTAAAACCACGCAAACACACGGTCCGCTTGGTTATTGCAATGTCGACAAGTTGTCTCCATTCCCTCTGTGCCGACAAAACAATAATGAATGTGTTTTTTTCTGGTGATCACGAATAAGAGTTATTTTTTCATGTGGCATACCCCACGTTGCCTCCCAGAAAATAAATCCCCAAGTTTGGCTAACTACAGCTGATGTAGCGTTTAAAGCGTTTGGATATAATGCCTTCATCATCACAGAGAAGTAGCCTGCTTATATGAGCCGCAGCCGAAGCAAAACCTCGAAACCTTGTTTCTAAAATGACGCGATCTTGCTAGCAACAGCTAAAACATACAGCAGATCCGTTTCTGAAAAGGTTTCGTCAGAAATATTTACGAGATTAGCCTTATTTTAGTTTGAAAAACAACCTAGTATCTACGGAAAATATCATCCAAAGGCTGAATGAATAATCAAAAACTAGCCGACAACGTCGTCACTTCACGTCACTTCACGTCAGCCTCGTACTCCTCATTCATGTCATCCAAACAAAATTACATAAGTTGTCCAGAGATTATTCGTGAAAGGCTTTCAGTCATTCATCCTCCAATGAAAGTGAACATGTTCATGTACTTATACCCAGATCCATAAACAAGCTGGGACTCTTCGTCTTTCTCTTTTTTTTAAACCAACTTTCGCCTCGTAAAGGAGGGGGCCGTACCGGTGACAGTGGAGGCGGGAGGACAACCTGCACCTCCCGTTTATCGGACCTGATCCGTACCCGTCCCGTACCCGGCGCGGGTCTGCGGTTTGACAGTCTGCCTCCCCCCATCAGCTGAGCGCTGGGCGGAGATCAGTCAGACTGTCAGGCGGATCAGCTGCGGAGTCCGCTCCTATCTGGGGGGGTTCACGATCGTTTTACACAAACATTACAACGTATTCTCTGATCATTCCAAACCAAATGTTCTTTGGCGTTCAATTTGACACAAATTGAAGTTATGACAGTAAGAACGGTTTCTTTTGGATTGTCAGTGTTCACGGATAAAGTTTTCTTTTTTAAAAAAATGGGGGTGGGGTGGGGCTACCATGGCCCTCTACCATTGGCTAATCGTCTCTACATTGCATCTGATTGGTTCATCAGATCGCGTCATTCAGCATTTGCCTCAGTGGCGGCGATTAAAACGCAGGTTTTCAAAAATATATCATCAAACTTGAGGAGACAACAAATGTATTTAGACTTAACATAAAGTTATGATATCACACATAAAAAACTGTGCATTCTCTCGATGGGGATCAATCAACAATACGAAAAACGTGTTTGTGCCACCGTCTACTGCTTCTCAGCCAATCACAGTCCGATACATTTCCTGCCTTCCGTTTCAATCAAACTCCTTCGGTTTCCACTATACTTTTGCTCACACACACATATATTCTTTCAGAGAATATATGTGTGTGAAAGCAGGAATATGTATGTATGTGAGTGCAAAGATGTATGTATGTTAATGAGAGAATAAATTATGGCCTATTAGGCTCGTGCAAAGACATCATCGCTACTTGAATCACATGTTTTTTTTTAATTTCAATTACAAAATAGAGTACAACATCTTGTAGAGGTACAGTAACCAATATAATAACATGAAGAAAAGAGTAAACAGCATGGGACTACATGAGTTACAGAGAGCAATGTAAGGCAAACAAGAAGGAGCAATTATTTAGAACAAAAGGAACTTGGCTACAATTGAGACAACTTTTGTGGCAAACTCAGATTTAACACATTTTAAAAAGGAGTAATAGATCTTAAATTCATTCAAAAATGATTAAAACATGGGGCAGAATTTCTCCATTTACAACAATGTATATGGTATTTAGCAAGCAAGACGACAATATTCACTACATCAGATATTTTGTTATGAAGATCATCAACATGATATAGGACACAATTAATAGTGAAGTCAGGAATGTTTGTTATCTTTAGAGATAGCCAGTCTCTGATGTCACTCCAAAATTTCTTTGAAATGGGACACGTGGAAAAGAGGTGTTCCAGGGATTCAACAGGATGATCACAAAAAACACAGCCTGTCAGATGGGATTTCAATCGTTTGTGAAGAAAATCAGCCACAGGGTCAATTTTATGACAGATTTTAAATGAGTCTCTTTAGCCTTTGGTGGAACTGGCCATTTAATGTATTTAGAGAATGCTTTATCTGCAATGGCTGACTCTATCGACCTTCTGTTGTAATCATTGAACAGTTTGGATTTAAATGCAGTAGTGAGGACAACATTGTTGCACTTTTATCAGTTAAGTTATAGCAGTCTTCAATTACTAATTTGGGGAGGGTTGAAGTGACATTAGAGTACATTAATGCATTTTGGATGAGATTAATCAGAGCAACAGGGATAGCCTTACATATTTTCTGATATTCTTTATGAGTGCAAACCAAGTTGAACTTGTCAGCCACATTCTTTTGATCTAGCAAAGCACCGTTACTATCCAGCAAATCGGTGACAAACAGAATATTTTTCTCATACCATTCAGTTATAAAGACTGATTTTCTATTGATTAGTATTGCCCTGTTATTCCAGAGCACAGATCCATGTGGAGTAAAGTTATGACTGAATATCATTTTCCAAAAGTGCAAAATTTTTGTGGTGCAAAATGTTTGTGGAAATTGGATAACTGTAATGGGATCTTGGTTAGCTCATAGTCACACTTGAGTAACAAGTCTAAACCACCAAGTTTTCCAAATAAACCTCTAGGGATGTGAAACCACGTGGAATTGGGAAGTGAAAAGTATGTTTTCAGCCAATTTACTCTGAATGAACCAATTAAGGCCTCAAAATCCAAAGCTTTAATACCACCCTCCTTGTATTCTTTAGTTAGCTGAGATCACCGTAAGTAGTGGGTTTTGTTCCTCTAGAGAAATTGAAAAATGATTGAATTAGCCTTTTTTATGGTTTTGTCAGAGGTAAAAATAGAATGACATGGATAAATTAATTTGGACAGCCCCTCAGCTTTAGATAAAAGGACCCATCCAAAGATGGTAAGATCTCTAGTTAACCAAAAGCTTAAGGATTTCTTCATTTCAGCTAAGCGTTTACCAATGTTTGCTTCTTCTCTCCTAATAAGATCTTTTAAGATTACTATTCCCAGATAGTTTACTTCAGACTTGACCTCAATGGAGGCAATGGACGTCTCAAGACACTAATGGATCGGGAGCAACTCACATTTTTTAATATTGAGAGACAGACCTGATGCAGCAGAAAAGAGTGAAATAGATTTCAATGCAATGTCAACCATCGTTTTATCCTTTAAAAAAATGGCAGTATCATCTCCAGCAGGGCCTGGCTCAAAACGTAGCAGTGGCAGCACTTGCGGCAGCTGCCACAAGGTGCCACAGTGGTTTGGGCTGCCACAAGGTGCCACAGGCTGCCACTAGGTGCCACAGTGCTTTGGGCTGCCACTAGGTGCCACTGGGTGCCACTAGGTGCCACAGGCTGCCACTAGGTGCCACTAGGTGCCACAGGCTGCCACTAGGTGCCACAGTGCTTTGGGCTGCCACTAGGTGCCACGGGGTGCCACTAGGTGCCACAGGGTGCCACTAGGTGCCACAGTGCTACGGGGTGCCACAGTGCTTTGGGCTGCGACTAGGTGCCACGGGGTGCCACTAGGTGCCACTAGGTGCCACAGGGTGCCACTAGATGCCACAGGCTGCCACTAGGTGCCACAGGGTGCCACGGGGTGCCACTGGGTTGCACTAGGTGCCACAGCCAGCAAGGACAGGAGCAAATCGTGGCCGTGGCAACTGTCGTGGCACCCAAGGCAGTGCCATGGCACCTGGGAAGCTGCCAGTCGGGGTGCCACGTATTTTCACGACCTGCCACGGCACCGGAGGGGTATCAAGGCTTCCCAGATGTCCTCGCCAAGGACACAAATGCACATTTACAAATTAATCTCTGTGCACGCTTATAGCAGAGCTGTGGTTCTGTGTGTAATGTGGATGGAGCTTTTACTGTACTCTGAAAATGAAACTTTTTCAGCCTGTAACAGGAGCTATATTGGGGCATATTGCAACTGCCTCACACTGACTGCCCGCAATTAGCATCATGTGAACACTACATTTTAATATAGTGATTAACAAACTATTCAATTACCATATTGACTGTCAATAAAAGTAACCCAAAACACCATGATACCTTTTCATCATTCTCAGAAGCATTACCATAGTGTTTTTTTTTTTTTTCTCTAACTTGTCCTGTCCAGCATGGAAGCAAGCAGAATGGAAATCTGATTGCTTTATTCTGTTGAACAGTTTTGCTTTACCAAGCGGAGCTTTATGAACATAAGGCTCCACTTGATATCATGTTTCATTTTATTTCTTTATTTAAACATTTGTCTATTACACCATTCCATTTCATACTGCTGGGCCTGACAAGGGAGAAATGAGAGTTAACAGAGATAATGATAGAAAGTGAAGCAGAGAGAAAGGAGTAAGGAAGAGGAAGAGAGAGAGGAGAGAAAACATGAATCCACTTACACAGTTCACTGGTACATCTGTACCGCGATCCCTAAACAACCAAGGTCTCTGTTGGAAAGGCAAACTATTTTAAGGACTGCCTTACATCTGAATTCAAAAATCATAAAAAATTCTGGAACAGAATTAATACTGTAACTAATAAATCTCCCAAAAAGCAAACTAACTTTATGAAAATCAATAATGAAATAATTAATAACCCTTCTGAAATTGCCACTGCTTTCAGTCAGCATTTTTCTACATGTAGTTCAAAGTTATGTGACTTCGATGTTTCTGATTCCTCCTTTGATGTGACAACTCCTGTTCACCACAACTCTTTCTCCTTTAGGAATATTAGTCCAGCCGTAGTTCAGCAGACAATTGATGGGTTGAGATCTGATTGCAGTGCTGGTCCTGATGGCCTAGAGACTAAGTATTTAAAAATGGCCTCACATGTTCTGGCATACCCATTATCTGATCTATTTAATTTATCTCTTACAACATGTACTACTCCATTATCATGGAAATGTACCAGAGTGACCCCATTGTATAAAAATGGTGATCCTCATGACATCAATAACTACAGACCAATATCCATAATTAATACTGTTGTGAAAATATTTGAAAAAATCATATTTAATCAATTATCTCAATACATAAACGACTTTAATATCCTGTCTCCCTTTCAATCTGGTTTTAGGCCTAATTTCTCTACCACAAGTACTCTTCTGAAATTCACTAATGACATAATATCTTCATTTGATGCCAATAAGAAAACAGGTGCTATATTTATTGATTTAGCTAAAGCTTTTGACTTTGTTGATCATTACTTACTCTTAGACAAATTATATGCTATTGGTTTATCAAGACAAGCACTGCTTTGGTTTAACTCATATTTTCACCACAGACGTCAGTGTGTTGTTTATCAGGGAATCTTTTCAGATTTTATGACTGTAGACAAGGGTGTACCTCAAGGGTCCTCTTTAGGTCCTTTGTTATTTTCTATATTTATAAATGATCTACCACAAATTTGCCTTAACTCTCAAATACACTTATATGCAGATGACACTGTAATTTATTTCTCCAGTTCTGATGTTCTCCACATCAAGCACTCTTTACAATCTGATTTCAGCTTGGTTCAAAAATGGTTTATTCAAAACAAACTTTTACTCAACAAGAAAAAGTCTTATTGTATGTTATTTAACTTAAGGCATGATATCCAATCAAATGATTTATCAATTAAATTTCTTGATGATTCACCAGTGGTTAAAGTTGAGGTGTTTAAATATCTTGGTCTTCACCTCGACTCTCAACTGACATTTAGACCACATATAGAATCACTTACAAAGAAAATTTCCATTTGTTTGAGATCACTTTATTCCTTTGTTAATTGTTTTACCTTATCTATACGGAAGAGAATCATTACTCATTTGATACTACCAATATTGGACTACGCTGATGTGGTCTATCAGAGCACCTCCGATACAAATCTCAAACCTCTTAATGTTATTTATCATAGTCTCTGTAGATTTGTACTGAGGTGTCCTTACAGAACGCATCACTGTCAAATGTATACATCACTAAACTGGTTAGCATTAAAATCAAGAAGGCATTTTCACTGGCTTCAATTTATTTTTAGGTGTTATTATCTTAATTATCCATCCTATTTAAAACAATTTTTAGTTCCATTTAGGTCCTCATATAACCTGAGACATACCGAGCATTTGTTTTTTTGTGTCCCCAAAATCAAAAAGAATTTGGGCGTCGAGCATTTAAATTCAAAGCCCCATCAGACTGGAACAACTTACCTGTTACAATCAGGGCTATTACTTCTCAACAGATCTTTAGGAGAGCCACACTCACTCATCTACAAATAACTTGTTCTTGTTTCTGATATTGTATTTGTAATTATGTACTGTATTTATATATTGTTGCATTCTTACAAAATGTTTTGCTTTATTATGAATTATAACTGAAATGTTTGTTAGTGTATTGATCCAACATGCCTTTTTTTTTTTTTTTTTTTTAAATTTACTATGCACATGGGTATTCTGTACTCTTTTGCTAATGTATTTCAACCTACTTGTAGCGAGGGTCGGGTTTATGGGGGTGATTAGATTTGGGAGAGCTTTGTTAGTCGGTGTGAATGTTGTATTGTGTATATTGTAGTTTATTCAATTTCTGTTACTTGTGTAAATGTCTGTTTATGTCGTGGACCCCCTCGAAAACGAGATGTTACATCTCAAGGGGCTATCCTTTCAATAAATTTCAAATAAAACAAGCAATCCCCTACAGGAGGACCTGCAGGTGGCTTAAATATCCTCAGATCATACAAACACACACAAACACACGCAGAACTACGCAGAGAAGAGGTACAACCTAGTCAGCGCAATGGGAAGTAGAGAAGAGGTACAACCTAGTCAGCGCAATGGGAAGTAGAGAAGAGGTATAACCTAGTCATCGCAATGGGAAGCAGTGTCACAGTGTCAACATGCATAATAAAGGGTGCTCCGTGGTGATACAGTCATGCAGATGCAGCCTCGTCTCTGCAAGGAGGAGGAAGCCCGCAAGGCTCACGACCCAGGCCCCCAGCAGCCACCCAGAGGCCCAGATCCCAGCTAACCCCCCCCCAGAGAGCGGACATGCATCCCCCAAAGGGCGGCAAAAGGCGGCCCCAGCCGGAGCCCCCTGCAGTCTGGGGGCCCAGGCCCCAGCGGACCAAGACCAGCAGCTGCCGACCCCACCAGGCGCCGGGCGTCCCCCGGAGCGGAGACAGCGCCGGGCCCAGGGCCCAAGCGCCCAGGAGCAGCCACCCCCCCCCCCCGGACCCGGGCGGCCCAACCGAAACCCAGGAGGACCGGACCCCCCAGACGACGCCCCCCAGGGCAGGCCAGCCCCCACCCCAAAGTCCCTGCCCCATACACCTGACACCAGGGCGCCACCACCTCTACCACCCCCTACCCCGCCATAGTGTTTTAGAGCCTGCTAAGGTGGTCCTAGACTGTAGTACTGTAAGACAAGTTCATACTTGGGATAGAGTAAAGTTTAATGGGGGAAAAATTTGAATAAAATAAAAAAATAATTATAAGCTGTTTTGTCATTTTAAAGACACACAACGGAACTTTTAGCAGTTTTCTCAGTGACGCGCCCCCTATCGGCGGCTAAAGTAGCATCCATCTTGTTCGTACCTGTACTGTAAGCTCACTCCAGCCAGTAAAAGACAGTCTTATCTTGACTCTTGTTCTGTCCCTTCCTCTGTTTCTTTTCCTCTCTTCCTCCGGTGATGTTTCCTTGCGTTTTTTTTACCGAATTCGACATGATGTGCATTCAAAACACCCGCGATGTTGATACCTGTTTTACATCCGGTTGCTAGTGGGTGACGCGGTGCTGCAGCCAATAGTCGGCTGCAACGTCACGGTCGCGTCCCGGATGGGAATCTTACATAGTGCTGTTTCTGAGCCCCGGGACGCCTCTGGGCACTGACAGCTCGAAAATGCGCAAAATGAATGTTGGTGTGACATTAAAACGTGTCAGAAACACAGATTTTTAAGGTCTAAAAGTTACGTTGTGTGTCTTTAAGCCAGGCATTTTTTAATCATTGATGTCAGTCCCAACTGATTTGTCAAAAAGCATTTTCCCCAAAATACTTAATGTATAATGGCTAAAATCCAAAAACAACTTTGATAGACTTTCAGAAATTCTTGTAAACTATTGGTCATGACCACTTTAAAACATTTAAGCAGGAGTCTCAAACTGGTTCCAGAAAGGGCCCTGTGACTGCAAGTTTTCATTCATTCAGCACCAGAGTCTATTCATTTCATCAAGTTTTCAGTGTAAGAGTAAACTCAATGAAATGAGTGGTCTTTTTTCTCTTGGTTGGAAAGAAAATCTCCAGTTACAGGACCCTCTTTGGAACGAGTGTGCACCCCTTGCATTAAAGAAAAAACTTGAGCTGCTTAGATGCTAAATATGACAAAATGAGGAGGGTTAGGGTTGCACAATTATTAAATTTGACAGACTTCAGTTATGGTTTAATTGCTTTATTCATTGTTTAAATGTCAAATGTTGCAAAGACTTTCAATTTTTTTTTGTCAATGATCTCTGAGGAGAACTTCTCATAATCATCTCTGCTTTCAAAAACAAAAGTTAGCATTTCTGCTGGAGAACTTTCGTCATAGTCCTCCTGCCAGTCTTCCAGTGCCTGGAGTGTCTCAAGTTTTTCTTGGATATCAAAGGACAGTGCAACAGGGTACTGCACTTGTCCCTGAAAGGACATGCTCCTACACAAATCTGCTGCAGTCTTGCAGTCTTTGAATAGGATGTTTTCCTGTTGGAAAAAAAAAAACAGCACAGGAAGATTATAGAATGTTTCTTTTGTTGCCAAATAATACCGTTTAAAAACACCTTAACAAGGCAATGTCCTCTGTTCATGACATTTCATACACAGTATACTGTATACACACACACATATGTATATGTATACATATATATACAGTAATATATATATATATATATATATATATATATATATATATATATATATATATATTAGTGTGTGTATATATACACTACTCACAGAAAGTTAGGGATATTTGCTTTAGCCACCATTGTTGTTAGCTTTTCATTCAATAAGTTGTTTGAGATGGAGGAAACCTGTGACACCCCATGGCAGCCTTTGGGAGCTGCAACGACAGGTTGCGGCAAAATGTCGAAAAGGTAGCGGAATGGTTGTGATAAACTGTGGGGATAAAAGTTTGAAGATCCTTATGATCCATTTCAATATAATTCATTATGTTTCTGATTGTGGCTATAAGATGTAGCAGATTTTTTGGATGGTTTTGCCAGTTGCATCAGTTTTTCACAATTGGTGACTTATCAGGATAAAACACTGATCGTAATTACGTGGATCTAGCCCACTGTAAGTTGTGTCGGCATAATCTACAATAACTGTTTCAAGGCCCTAAAATGCGGAGAACTAACATAGTAAAAAACAATTTTATTTCAGCAGCAAACTGACAAAAGTTAAACATAAAACATGAGGCTCCACTCGCTTTCCTCCATTCCGCACCAACTCCGGGAAGCTGTCATGGCTCTGCTGTTGTCGCTTACATCCAGGTCTGTACCTATGTTAATATAGAGATCAGTATGGTTATCGCACTTTACACAAAAAGACATCCTTGGCACCATGTGGCATCCGGTGGCACCGAGTGGCACCTGGGCCGTTTCTCAATTCCTAGTTTGCGTACTACATACTCGTGTACTTGTGAGTACATGTGGGTACGTACTGGAAGTCTACACTTGTGGAGTTCACAAGCACGGACTCCGCCTACTTGACGGATTGGGACAACGCAAACTTGTGACATCATCACCAACAATGTGCAGCAGTGAGCAGGTCTGCCTGTCAACATGAAAATAATATTATTCTACAGCTGTTTGTTATTTCTTGTTGTGGAGATGTATAGATGGTACTGAAACAAATAAAACAATTAAAACAACTGCCCCAAAACAATTATAGCCTACTAAGTAGATGCTTTTTGGGGGAGTTTTCCCAAACGTGTAAATTATATTTATTTCCAATATGCCCATAAATGCAAACATACAATCAGGTCATAATTATATGATCAAAAACAGATGTGAGAGGAAAGCGGGAGGAAGAGCTGCAGATTAAAGGCCAAAAACAGTAAAATAATAGAAATGATGCTCAGGTTTGGCTGTTGGAGGCGGAGGAGGGAGGAGGAGGCTGTCAAACGCTGTGCGTGTGCAGGTGCATGCTGGGATTTATATCTGGCCAAGTACGCACGAGCCTCCTCTGATGCATGCTCAGTAAAATGGGCGGAGAAAGTTTTCTTCCGGGGATTTCCTGTGAACTTGCTGAGAAGCGAACTTTTTAATGGAACATGACTTGGACCGTGGTGATAACGTTTTACGAGTCCACGAGCCCGCAAGTACGCACAAGTACGCAGAGTGAGAAACGGCCCTGGTGGCAGCCCAAAGCACTGTGGCACCCCGTGGCACCCTGTGGCACCTAGTGGCACCCCGTGGCACCCCGTGGCACCCTGTGGCACCTAGTGGCACCCCGTGGCACCCTGTGGCACCTAGTGGCAGCCCAAAGCACTGTGGCACCCCGTGGCACCCTGTGGCACCTAGTGGCAGCCCAAAGCACTGTGGCACCCCGTGGCACCCTGTGGCACCTAGTGGCACCCCGTGGCACCCTGTGGCACCTAGTGGCAGCCCAAAGCACTGTGGCACCCCGTGGCACCCAGTGGCACCTAGTGGCACCCCGTGGCACCCCGTGGCACCTAGTGGCACCCTGTGGCACCTTGTGGCAGCTGCCGGAAGTGCTGCCACTGCCACGTTTTGAGCCTGCTGTCTCTCGATTCTCATCGTGATGAGGTGGAAAGTGAGATTCTCATCGTGATGAGGTAAAATGGGAGATTCTGGTGAATTGATGCTATACAAACAAAACTGGACTGAACTGATCTGGTTCTGGAAGGTGGATCTGATGAAGAGGATGTGGCTGTAGATATTCTGATATAAGCAAGGTCATTTTACACTGCCCGGCCAAAAAAAAAGTCGCCAACAAAGAAAAGGTCAAACATTTAACATTTGGTTGGAGCCTTTAGCTTTGATTGCAGCAGCATTTGCTGTGTTTCCAGAAGCTTCTGCAATGTCACCAGATTTATTTCCATCCAGTGTTGCATCAATTTTTCACCAAGATCTTGATGATGATTGTAGAGTCTGACCACAGCACATCCCAAAGATTCTCAATGGGGTTCAGGTCTGGACTCTGTGGGGGCCAATCCATGTGTGAAAATGATGTCTGATGATCCCTGAACCATCTTTCACAATCTGAGCCCGATAAATTCTGGCACGCTCATCTTGGAATATGGCCGTGCCATCAGGAAAGAAACATCCATTGATGGAATAACCTGCTCATTCAGTATATTCAGGTATCAGCTGACCTCATTATCTGAGCTCATACTGTTGCTGAACCTGGACCTGAGCAACTGCAGCAACCCCAGATCATCACACTGCCCCCACAGGCTCATACAGTAGCACTAGGCATGATGCTGCATCACTTCATCTGCCTTTCCGGCCACATTTCTTCCTGGAAGACGATGGTCCACTATCCTTCCAGTTTTTCAGAATGCGTTGGACTGTTCTGAACCCAGTTTTAGTAGTTTCTGCATCTCCTTAGATGTTTTCACCTCTTGATGCCAATGAGATAAGATAATCGCCCATGCAGTAATTATCCAATAGGAGGCTCGTACCTATTTGCTTAGTTAAATCCAGGTGGACACTTTTTTTTTGGCCAGGCAGTGTATATATACATTTTGGGCAGAAGACCAATCAAAGTGCTTTACAAAAAACAAAGTATCACAGCGAGGTGCAGAAGAAGCCTTAAAAAGAAACTTTAAAAAGAAATGAAGGAATGTAGAGAAATAGGAGGCTGTAGGATCCGTTTCTCCTGGAATCGGGTCTTCCTCTGCTCGCCTGTCTCTGCTGCCACTTCGGCTTCTTCGTCACTGCTCTCCAGTGCCAGACAGTCTGAGTCATTCACACGGCCATCCATAGTCGGCCCTGCAGCCATCCAGCATCACAGTTTCATGCCAGAAGTGATTCCTACCCCCAGATTCCTCTCCTGGATTTCTGCCTGTCCTGCTGTGACCCTCACCTATCTACACCTTGCTTTTTTGCTTTGCCTCTTTGGATCGATGTCTGGTCTTTCAATTTTCTCCCCGTTTTTTAATAAACCTTCTAAACATTACCTGTCCCGGTTTGGTTTTTGAGTCCAGGTTTCCTGTTCCTGACACAATGAAACTTTGGTAACAACATAAACAACAATTAAAAACTAACAAGTGTTTTGTGATTTTTACATGGAAGCAGCGATGACGTCTGAGGCTTCAAATGTCGCCGATCCCGGGACAGCTGTTTGGAATCTCTCCAGATTAAACCCACCGATACATCACTGATGGACGGTCCTCTGAGCTTCACCTCAGCCCAAAACGATGACTCACTACGTTTACATGTGGTTCCTGAAACACAGCCTGTCTTCAGCTCTTCACTGATGCTGAATGTCAAATATCAGCATTTCCTTCTACAATGACCTCATTTTTAAAGGTTTGATGTTCTCACCGTTTTCTGTGTGGGCCCTGATGAAGCTGCAGTCTGAAGTTAGACATAATCCTCCTCAGCAGCTGAAAGAAGGTGGACGTGGTCGGTGGTTGTCTTCCTTCACTCCGGCTGAGCGGTTTGTCGTTTGGCTCGGATGCGTTTCAAATAAACGCCTGTCAGTTGTGCGTAGGTGTGTTCTCAGGTAAGGGCGAGGGGAGGAGCAGAGGTCAGAGCTGAGCTGCTGATTGGCTGGTTGAACCTCCTCGAACAAGTCAAGCCAAGGTAAGTTTATATTTCTGTATGTTCGGGACAGTTCAAACTGCTTTATAAAAAACAAGAAAAGCATGACAGCGGGGAGCAGAAGAAACTAAGAGGTTAAAAGTAAAAGAATAAAAGCATGATTTAAAACGAGACCATGGCGCCGTGCAGGTGTGAACGTTTGAATAAAATCTACAGAGTTAGGGCGTGAACTCTGATGCGGTGCGTCAGAGTCCCGTGCCACTCAGACTCGGCTAAACGATCAAACCAGGTTAAATAATCCAGATTTGATCTGTTTATTTGCCATTACAGACGTATAAACTGGGATTATAATCCACGTGAGACCAGTATAAACTGGGATTATAATCCACGTATAATCCACGCTTGTCTTGGATTACAACTTTCATAAGATAACTCAGAAGCAAGATTATAACAGTTTTGGATTTTTAATTAGCTTAAGTTTTTATTGAGTTTTGACTTTTTGTTTTCCAGTTCAGTTAGTTGTAGTTTTTTGAGCAGTTTTGCTAGTTTTTATTTTTGGGAAAATGTTTAGTTTTACTTTAGTTTTTATTAGTTTCAGTGTTAGTTTTAGTTTTTTGGGATTTTGTCTTTGTAAATTATAGGTATTTTCTGGTGTGACATTCAGATTCATCAGAAAGTCACTCATAGTAAAACTGGTTGAGGAAAGTTAATAGATTCAGTAGAAATAGATTTCATATCAACCCAAAAGGCTGATGTATGAAACAAATTTACAAAGACTAAAACTAAGGATGCTTTTGCAATAATTTTAGTTAGTTTTAGTTAGTTTTGTAAAGGCACAATACAGTTTCAGTTAGCTATTGTTTTTTAAAGAACTGTCATTTTTATTTCAGTTAATGGAAATGTTTTTTAATTTAAGTTTTTGTTTTTTAGTTAGTTTTAGTGAACTATAATAACCTTGCTCGGAGGACGTAGAAAAATGATTAATACTGACGTTAAACTGAGTTAAAGTGGTAACTTCCTTGGGAAGCAGCAGAAATCCCGTCTGATCAGGAGTTCTGCTGTGTGAAGTGTTTTGGGGGGAGGGAGTTGGGTAAATGATGCTCATTTAATGGCTGATGAAGTCACAACAGTGCCAGGAACTCAAGTGCTTTTAAATCAGTAACCACATTTAATGTTTTCTGGTTTTTCTTCAGCGTCATTGATGAATAAATAAAAAAACAGAGTTTTTTTCCTGAGGTTAATCTGTGAAACATGAAGTTTGTTGAAGTTTAAGTGATCAATCAGTAACTTATGGAAACTGGAGGTGTGAAGGAAAAGTCGTCAGAAGCAGTTCTGCAGATGAAACTACATCACTGACTGAACAACAGGCCTGGAATCAGTGAATGATGCAGCACCATTCACCAATTACCCCAGCAAACCTGCAGCTGCACAGGATAATTAAGCTGGAGATCAGGACGTTTCCGTATGAGTCACGCCCCTTCACCATGACGAAGGGCTCAGCTGGAGAAGGCTCAAAAAGGTCGAAGTCATTTACAAATATAAGAGAAGCTTCTAGGGTCCATTATCACTCCGTTTCTGATGCCAGGGTGAACGTGCGCTGTGATGCCAGAAACTAACTAAATAGTAATCTGATGAGGTGGAAGGAGATTCTCATCTGGATGCGGTGGAACAGGAGGTTCTGTGGTGTAGTGTGAACTTTTTGTTAACGGTTTCATTCATTGTTAAACATGTAAGTCAGAGATGTCTCTGTGTGCTTCAGCACTTCTGCTTTCTATGAATAGTTACACAGACATGCCTGCACGTCCTGCAAGGCGGAGAACGGGTGTCTGCAGGACAGAAAGCGGACAGACATGCCTGCACGTCCTGCAAGGCGGAGAACGGGTGTCTGCAGGACAGAAAGCGGACAGACATGCCTGCACGTCCTGCAAGGCGGAGAACGGGTGTCTGCAGGACAGAAAGCGGGCCGAGTGTTAGAACCGTATGAGGGCAAATCCGAGTAATCATTTCTGGTGTTTAATGTATTATGTCCAATTGCCTTAAAGATGACTTTTTTAAGAACTGTCTGTCCCACATTAAAGGTCCCATATTGTGAAAAATTCACTTTTTAATGGGTTTCTAACATCATATGAGTCTGTGAGCATGTGCAGAGACCCAAAAATAATAAAAAAAAACTTTAACCTCTGTCACTGTCTAGCTCCGCCTCTTGGCAAATGTGTCCTCAAACCAACGATTCTGAAACCTAACCCCTCATGACGTGCAAAACCAGCAAAACCACTCCCTGCAGTTGTGGATGCTGCCGTTGACACGCCCTAGGCTACCCCTCCCAACCCCGCCCTTCAAATTCTCCAAGAAGCCAGAAGCCTCCCTGAAGCCGAGCGAAGCGAACATGGCTAAGCTAAGAGCTAAGCACGGCAGTTGCTCTGTGAACGGCTGTATCGACGAGCACAAAAGTCTGCTCCTACTCCCTTCGTCTGAGCCGACAAGAACTACGTGGTTGGAATTTATATATAATGGAAATATACCCACAAAACTTCCAAAGGTTTTGCATGTGTGCGCCCATCATTTTGAAGTGGAGTGCTTTCACAACATGGGCGCATTCAAAGCTGGCTTCGCCTCCCACCTCAAGTTGAAGCAAGGATCTGCACCAACTCTCCGCTCCAGAGCTGAACAGGTAGGAGCTTGAATTGATTTACCTGTTAGCCTGCTTAGCCTGATAAGTGTACACACGTTAGCACGGCAGCTAACGCAGCTCGGTCACTGCTGCGAGCGTTTGTGTCCCGTGTCCTCACAGACACATTTAGCATCAGTTTTAGCCAAAGCTTCATAAACTAGCGGAAGAAACTTCTCTGCTATTTACATGGTTGTGATGGCTGCTGGTGTCGCTGTCCCTGCAGTGCAAGGTAACGCTGGCCTCTGCTGTTTTGAGAAGCGAGTGGTTTTCTTTATGAACAGTATTTTCTTAGCAGGATATATACGGTAATTCTGATTGTGTGCTTGATGGTGTTATGTTACTTTACTTTAGTTGATAACAGCCTGTTCAGTTTATCACAGCAGATATGCTGCAGCAGCTCAGGCTAAATGTGTGCTGCGGGTCTACCTTGTTAGTTTAATGAAGAGTTATTTGCCAACTGTCTCTGAAAATACGTAATTAATCGTATTTAAAATAAATGTTCCGTGCTCCGTAATGAACTGAATAGAACGGTATTTGTCCCGTATTTCTGCGAGGGGGAAAAATGTCTCTGTCAGCCCGCCGGTCAATGTCGTGCCTTTCTTATGTTTTCCCGGAAAAAATTATCCGGCCAAGATGATCCTAAATACTGGATTTAAAAGGCTAAATGTTGTTGTAACATCATTAAGGCGAACTTAGTGTCAAAAGTGTCATAAGCACAATAAGCCGCAGCGTAGTGTCGCAACAGCTGATCAGTTTTATCCTCATCGGTCCCAAATGATGAAATATGTGATGATATTTCAGCTCCACAAACGGTAAAAACGCCCAATTATGATTTGTGGATTGTGGACCAGATCACAGAGGAAGAGATGAGAATGAGGTGATGTGAGGGAAAAAAGAGGGTGTGTTGCTGTAGGCTGAGACAGACTTTACTCTGGAGTTCCCTTCTTTCATTTTTGGTGGGGGGGGGGGGGTGGGGGGGGGGCGTCGGGGGGGGGCCGGGCGTTCGCCCGGTCCCCGTTCCCCGGGACACGGGGTTTCCGGGTTTGCGCTGGGGGGGTGGGGGGGGGGGGGGGGGGGGGGGGGGGGGGGGGGGGGGGGGGGGGGGGGGGGGGGGGGGGGGGGGGGGGGGGGGGGGTTGGGGGGGGGGGGGGGGGGGGGGGGGGGGTGGGGGGGGGGGGGGGGGGGGGGGGGGGGGGGGGGGTGGGGGGGGGGGGGGGGGGGGGGGGGGGGGGGGGGGAGAGCCCGGGGCGAACGGGGGAAAAAAAAAAAAAAAAAAAAAAAAAAAAAAAAAAAAAAAAAAAAAAAAAAAAAAAAGAAAAAAAAAAAAAAAAAAAAAAAAGAGAAAAAAAAAAAAAAAAAAAAAAAAAAAAAAAAAAAAAAAAAAAAAAAAAAAAAAAAGAAAAAAAAAAAAAAAAGAAAAAAAAAAAAAAAAAAAAAAAAAAAAAAAAAAAAAAAAAAAAAAAAAAAAAAAAAAAAAAAAAAAAAAAAAAAAAAAAAGAAAAAAAAAAAAAAAAAAAAAAAAAAAAAAAAAAAAAAAAAAAAAAAAAAAAAAAAAAAAAAAAAAAAAAAAAGAAAAAAAAAAAAAAAAAAAAAAAAAAAAAAAAAAAAAAACCTTAATTTTTTATTTCTTTTTTTTTAACGGGAATTTGCAACCTTACACATGGCTGAAAAGTAGCGCTGATAAAGACTGCAGTAAGATTACATTTCGGCTTTGCAGAGCTTCAGATGTGTTTTTTAATTTGATTTAAAGCCACTATGCTGTCAGTTTCATGTATGAATTAGTCAAGTATATTGTTGCAAGATAAAACCTGGACAGACTGCACGTTTTCTATGTTGTTAGATGTAAATTACAGTTTTTCAAATTAGCAGTGGAAGTGAAATATTTTTTGTAAGTTATATTATTGGGTGCATTTGCTGTCACAGATTATACACTCTCTGCATTTGATGTAACAAGCAGTTTGAAAAGATGTTTGTATAAACTAGGTTTTCTCTGTACAGGCCAGCACATCAACTCCATCCATTCAGTTACCTTCATCAGCTGCATGCCAGACTGACCCACTGGACACGCGAACTGTTGGCACACAGCTGTCCCTCAGGACCCTTCAGCCCCACTTCAGAAGTGTTGGTATGTACTTGTCACTGTTAGAACAGTTAGTTATGATAAAGTTAGTAATTTAACTGTTTAAATACTTATTATGTAAGTTTTCTGTTGTATTTGGGTCATTTGAATTATATTTGTTTACAGGTATACAAGCTACTGTCTCGTGCAGAGATTTTGGTGTTGGAACCACCCCTGCAGACACTCTGTATTTTTCATCAACACCTGTGAAGAGACTTTCCAAAAGACCTCGTCTGGACTTTGAAGAAGAGCTGGAGCAGGACGATGATCCAATGGAGAGCAGCTCTTCAATGGCAGCTTCAAAGGGTCTGGATTCTACCTATGATCCTGCTGATTCTGTTACAGCATTGACTGAGCCAACATTGTTGTCGTAAGTCAGTCTCTGTGGATACTTGAGTAAACTTAAAAAACTCTGGAAATGTCCTATTACCTCTGGCTGTAGTTTTCATTGCATGACTATTGTTGTTTACAGCACAATTTTTAGCTGTTTAAAAAAAATTAAGATAAAAAAAAAAGACAAAATGGAACATGTGTAAAATTAGAAAGACAACACTGAGGCAGCTCGAGCTCTTTGATTGCTTACAATAGTTCTTCCGTTATTTTTCTATATAGGGAAGATTCATCCACTCCCATCCACAACATCAAAAAATACATCGTGTATGAGAGCTGCATTGTGGAGCTTTTTGCAGTGTGTCCGGTCTGCACGCGAGCAAGTGATGTGAGGACCCATAAACGGGGGACATTCCTGTCTGTCGAGCAGCTGTGCCCCCATTGTGAGTTCCACAGACACTGGAATAGCCAGCCTCTCCTTGGAAGCACACCAGCCGGGAACCTCCACCTTTCTGCAGCAGTGTACCTGAGTGGTGCATCTTACTTAAAAATTGCAAGGGTAATCATGTGCAACTGTATAGATTCTGAGTATGGCTCTGAATATATAATCAACTCTGAATAAATGGCATGCCTTATGTAAAACACTTATTTAGTTTTTTTTTTCTTTAAAAAGGTCTTTGATGCAATGCAGCTGCAGTCATTTCAGTATGACACGTTTCGCCGACATGCCAGAACCTTCATTGAACCTGCAGTCGTTCACCACTGGAAAACATCACAGGATGCGATGCTGCAGCGGCTCAGTCAGGAGGGGAAAGTAATACTTGGTGGAGACATGAGGGCTGACTCTCCAGGTATTTATAATTCACTGATATATTATAGTTGTTTACATACAGGTGTTTGATATTTTGTGAAGTTCAAATAATTTACATAAATTACATGCTACATATAATTTAAAAGTTTCAATGTGGTGAATGACGTTCTGATGTGAACATATTCTAAACAGGGCACTCTGCAAAATTTGGAAGTTACACCATGATGGACCTGAATACAGATACGGTTGTGGACATCCAGTTGGTTCAGGTGAATGTTTGAAATTAATATTTGAAATGGCTCATTCAGTGTAATTTTAAAATGATTTTTCATTAGGCATTTTCTAATGCTGTGTTTTTGGGGGGGGGTTTGTGACTGGACAACAGAGCAATGAGGTTGGTGGTAGCTGTAACATGGAGAAAGAGGGCCTGAAGAGGAGTCTGGCATTAGTGGAAGCACGTGGTGTGACTCTTGACTGCATTGTTACCGATCGTCACCCACAAATTCAGAAGTTTCTCAGGGACAACAACATCACCCACTACTACGATGTTTGGCACATGGCAAAAGGTACATCTCATTACCTCTCATCCTCTCATCCTCTTTTCTTCTGTATCCATGTCCTCATTCATGAGCCAGACTGATACATCGGGCCGATTTTGGCATCTGGATCACTAATCGCAGCCAAAATCATTAAATGCAGCCGATGTGAAAATTCCGTTTTTGGTAATGTTTGTGTTTTCCTCCATGGAGGTAGTTTATATCCTGCTGCTGTGCGGATTTCTCTCCCCCCCCCCAAAACGCAAAGGCGAGAGTTTTTAATTTTCCGTGGGTGAGTTGTTGTCTGTAACCAGGGCGTGTTGGATCAGGTGATTCTATAATATTGAAATCTAATTACCAAAAACTCTATCTACAGTATCTATCTACAGTATCTATCTATCTATCTATCTATCTATCTATCTATCTATCTATCTATGATAAGATAAGATAGATTCATTTCCTAGGCAGAAGGGAACATTAAGGTGTGTAAGCACCAGGAAGGCAAAGAACACAAGAAATTTGTGTCAGCACCTAAAACATCATCACAAATCCTGGAGTGTTCTGATTCTTAGTCTTGAATCATACTTTGGTCATTATAAGAATTTAAGTTGTACTGCAGCTGGACTGTACAAATCCTGCATACATGTCCATGTTCATTTTTTAATATCCTGGCTAATTTGTATCGGCTGATATTAAAGATCAGCCAATATATTGGATATAATTTTTTAAAGCTCCCATTATTGGTATCTGCCTCAAAATCCAATATCAGTCATGCTCTAGTCCTCATATTGGCTGCTACTAAAAGGGCATCATGAACAAAGCATTTGTCTGTATGATTTCATGTTACATAAGAGGATCATGAAAGACAAATCGTGTCCTAACAGTAACATAAGCTTGGAGTCAATTAGTATTATATGCTTTCGAAAGTGATTATCATATGCTGTACTTCAGTTATCGCAGTTCTTAATCAAACTTTTGTATCTTATATGCACTGTAGGAATTTCAAAAAAACTGGAGAAGCTCAGTAAGCAGAAAGGCTTTGAAAAACTCCAGAAGTGGAAACGAAGCATAAACAACCACATTTACTGGACTGCAGCTACCTCAACCACCGGTCCTGAGAGAGTGGCAAAGTGGACATCGATCCTAAACCATGTACAAGACATTCACATCCATGAGGATCCTCTTTACCCCAAGTGCCTGCATGACATCCATCAGACCCGGGACAAGAATAAATGGCTCCAAGCAGGTGCTTAACTTGCAAAAAGAAGTTTTTACATATGTCCTCCTTTAGTAGCTTTTACAAATTCATTTCAAGTAATATCAGTCATTCTTCTCTGTGGCATTTAAAAATGTCCTTCTGCCCCCCTGTTTGTAGCAACTCCGGCATTCTACAAGTTAGAGAAGGTTCTGACAAACAAAAGAACTCTGAAGGATGTTGCCAAACTGAGCCCTCACCACCAGACTTCATCTTTGGAGGCTTTCCACAGCGTCATACTACGATTTGCTCCAAAGAATGTTGTTTTTCCATTCATTGGAATGCTGTGCAGGTAAATCAAAATTGGGTTACTTAGAATTCATGAGTTGTAGTCTAAACTTTTTTTGATTGACCATCTGTATTTTTTGTCTTTCTTGCACTTTCAGACTCTACCTGGCTGCCATGTATTTCAACGAAAACACTAACCGACCACAAGCCACAACACAGGAAGGTGTTCCTCTCTTCAAGGTCCACTTTCCAAAGGCTATGAAGGGGGAATGTAGAGCCAAACCACAGAAGACAAAACCAACATTCAGTATGTGCTCGCTTTTTAAAATTTTTTACCTGAACATGTTTGAACTTACAGTTCTAAGTATTTCTTTCACTTTTTAAAAAAAACAAAAAAACAATGAAAAATATAACTTAAATGTATAAATGTAAAAAAAAGTATTAATTGAATAAATGAATAACTAAATTAGAGCAAAATACTCAAATGTATTATGCATATTTTAGTGTTTTGTATAAATAAATAAATTGAGAAATAATAATACAAGTAAACAAAATCTTTGTGCTTGTGTATTATCAAACAGGGTATGTTGCTGACATGATGGACCTCATATTTGAAAAAGTCTTTGTGGACCCTACACCCTACACAACTGCGCTGTTGGCCATCCCCGTCCCAGAGGACTTGACTGCACAGTATGAGCGGCCTGACAAGGAGGAGGTCATCGCCAGCTACGTCTCCAGGTTCAACCGAGGGCCAGTTTGAATCCCACGTAGTGGCCTTCGGCATCAGGGAACTCTGTGTGGATGCGTAGAACCACACAAGCTGGAATGACGACCCGGATTCTGCGGCCCAAGAAGCCCCAGCACCAGCTCACAAAACTTCTATAGGCCAGATACCTGTAATGCCTAAACAGATTGGATAATTATTTATTATAGATAAATAATTAGACATAGATTTATAGTTGATGTTTATTACACCTTTTTTATTGCCTGTTGCCTACTAGATTGGCCATGACTTATGTAAATAAAATACTTTAAAATGAATGAAGTACTAAGTCAGTCATCTGTTTATGAAAAATAAAATTCCATATTGTAATGTTGTGTTCCTGTATTTGTTGTAATTCATATTTATGTCTGCAAAGTAAAAGCAAGATTTATATATATACATACATATATACACACACACATACATGAATGAATGATATGTTTTAGTCTTTATTCAGACAAGGACATTTTAGAAAGTACAACATACCGGTGTATTCCTCTCATCTGCAAAGGCCCATAGTCAGCTCTGTATATTTGGCTGGCATTCTGCAGGGAGTAGACGTTAAGGCAAACAGGCTCCAACCCAGGATGATCAACCATACATGACAGGTCTCCATCAACCTCCCTAAGCCGTCTGGTGACCTACAGTAAACAGACTTTGTTAAAGTAATTTGTAAATGTAGTCAGTAGCCTTATCACTGTACTCTTTTGTGGTCTGTTTAACAAGGGAATTAGTACCTGTGGTATATCCATACAGCAAATACACTCATCTTCTGTGGGCATGGTTGCACAGTTACCACAAGAGCACCTATCCATAAAACAAAAAGTGTGAATACAGAAAAGTTATTACATATTAAAAATAATAAATTCTGGTTCTAAACATAATTATACTCAGTTAGCAGGAACTGGCCTTAGCTACTTTGTTACAACCACAACACATAACAAACAAACATATAGACATGATATTTTCAACTAACCATTCAGAAACGTCCTGCTGCAACCGCTGAGCTGGAGCCTCTTCGGGAACCTCTCCTTCTGGGTCAGATTCGGGTTCGAACTGGTAAGGTCGAACAACAGGGTTTCTACCACCAGCAGCCATCACCCCTCCATAAACAGCTGATACCAGCGAAAGCCGTATCCTCTCCCCGACAGTGACGTGAACACACGTGACACAAAAACAACCCTTTTATCAGTAGAGCTCACTATATTAACTTAAGTAAAAGTGAATTATTATATCTAGATTTTTATATATATATATATATATATATATATATATATATATATATATATATATATATATATATATATATATATATATAACTTAGCAATGTTAAATGATAGTGACATTTCTCTAGCGTATAATAGGCCTGTGGGTAATGGAGTGTAACTTAGGTTAATTAATCAAACATTTGTGTCTGGTTCTCCAGCATTGTTGTTTCTCTGAGAAACACTTCGTGTTTTCAGGATTTGTACTTTTTAATGCGTATAGGAAAGAGCCGTATTTAGTATAAAGTTGGGGGGGAAAGGAGGCAATATTGCGTTGTATTGGGGTATCGAAATTTCAAACTTTCAGTGGGCATGATAAAAGATTACTATTCACCGAGGAATAAACGTTATAAAATATCAAACCTTACCGTTTAGAAACTTGTTGCATCCGCACTGCTTCCTCTTGTTCTTTTTTAATGCTCTTCTCTCACTCTTCAAGTTCAGATAATCAGCGACGCGCTCCTTACAGCCGCCATCTTTAACAGACGCTGGCTGGTTGTCATGGTTGCGGGTTGGTGGGGGCGCGGCCTTCGTGAAGGAGGGGGCGTGGAAATCAGCAGCTCATTGCATATTTAAATAAGGCCTCGAAACAGCTTGGCCAGAAGAGGGCTGAATAAGGAGGTTTCTGGTACAGGCTGCCAGCCTAATTTGAGAGGAATTTTTTTGCACAAAGGGCAAAAACATGTTCTGGGGGCCTTATTGTTAATATTATTCATATTGAAATATAATATAATATTGGATCTTTAAGGTGGGGTTACAACAGAGGTATAAAACATGACCTCAGTTTTCGTGAGCTTCCTTGGGGGGCTCACAGCCTCTTGAGGAGGCTCAAAGAGCTTCTCTGAGAGGCTCATAGGACAGATGGAACAGAGAGAGGGCTTCGTGGGCTGATTCAGAGGTAAAATCAGTGACAGGGTTATAGAACCTGCTTTCTTTTTAGAGAAATATCCTTTTCTGAATAGCCGGGAATAAACTTGAGTGATTGAACTGTATTTACTTGTATTTTGCTTGCTTGCTTTAATTAAAGATCTCGGATTGGCTGAGGAAAATCTGATTCAGTTGCAAAGTCCCGGACTCATCCTTTATCGGCGTGTAGTTAAGGATGTAGCTGCCTCTCGACACACTGACTGAACAAGAATACTTCCTTGAATGTTTCCCGTTAGAGGCGAGTCTGACTTTGGTCCATGTTTAAATAGAGACTGCTGCGAGCAGAGAACAGTTCCCGTTACTAATAAAGTACATACATGTCTGCTTCTGGTTACTCTTTGATTTACAACCTCCTGAACTTAGTAACGGATGTACTAAGGCTCTGAAGGCTGGGAAGTTGGGGCGCCTCTGCATTGAATAGAGATTTAGCGTCGTAACACTGAAAGTCCCCCCCCCCACCTTCACTTCAGAACAGGAGATTCTGCAGCAGCCGTGATGATATCATGAATAAAAACCTCTGAGGTATGTTTCAAGCACTTACCGGGATCTGTGCGACCAGGATTAAAGACGGGGTCCTTAGCGAGGCCGTCGTGAACTGGATCTGGATGTGGAGCCCTGACATGACGTTGTGGTGAACTGATGCTAGACAAACAACGCTGGATTGAACTGATCTGCTTCTAGAAGGTGGATCTGATGAAGAGGACGTGGATGTGGTCATTCTCATACAAGCGAGGCCATTTAGTTTAGTTTAGTTTATTGTCATTACATGTATTTCTACATGAACGAAATGAGAACTCAGGCCGACTCCATAAAAACATTTTATTCACACATTACGTTTCCGATAGAAAACCATTCAGTGATTTACATAAAACATTGAAGTATGACAGCGAGGTGAAAAAGAAGCATCAAAAAGTTAAATTTTAGAAGGATTAAAAGAATCTAGAGGAATAAGACTGTAGGATCCGTTACTGTTTGAAGACAGAAAATCTACCAATGAAACTTTGACAACAGCAGGAACAACAATGAAAACTAAATATTGTTTCATCTTCAATCACTAGGATGAGCAGAGTTTCTGGAACTCCTGATATTTCCAGTTTGAACGTCTGCTGGGATGTCGGTCTCAACGATGGCTGGGCTTCATGTAGAGATAAAGATTCCCGCTGAGGTACGCCTCCTTCCCGCTTCCATCGTTCACGTCGATCATGTACTGGTCCACGCTCGTTCTGGCCACACAATGCCACAGTCCTTCGTCCTCCATCAGCCGCAGCTCCGTCTCCAGATCCACGTGGAATTCTTCTTCTGCTGCTTCTGTGTGGTTTCCTTTTAAGATGCAGACCAAACCTCCTGCAGACACCAACACAATATCTCACATCAGACCAACATGTTTCACTGTCCGGAAAGAGGAGAGAAAAAACACTTATTGTTACGGATGTTCAGGATTGGCTTTTTAAAAACATGCGGGGGGCCAATGTTGCTAAAACTCTTAATTTCCAATATTAATCGATATCTCTCATATTCTGAGAGACACAAAGACATCCTGCTCCAAGAGCGAAGATCCCAAAATGTCCTGAACTCAGCCAGAGGAGTTCATTACGGACATCTGGCTGCCACATATCAGATACTAGCAGGTATTAGATACTACCACATATCAGATACTAGCAGGTATCAGATACTACCATATATCAGATACTAGCAGGTATCAGATACTACCATATATCAGATACTAGCAGGTATTAGATACTACCATATATCAGATACTAGCAGGTATCAGATACTAGCAGGTATTAGATACTACCATATATCAGATACTAGCAGGTATCAGATACTACCATATATCAGATACTAGCAGGTCTTAGATACTACCATATATCAGATACTAGCAGGTATTAGATACTAGCATATATCAGATACTAGCAGGTATTAGATACTAGCATATATCAGATACTAGCAGGTATCAGATACTAGCAGGTATTAGAT
The DNA here is from genome assembly GCA_023101725.1 of Atherinomorus stipes. Taxonomy (NCBI): domain Eukaryota; kingdom Metazoa; phylum Chordata; class Actinopteri; order Atheriniformes; family Atherinidae; genus Atherinomorus; species Atherinomorus stipes. Next base: position 198,979 of record JALJCO010002609.1, read on the forward strand.
ACTACCATATATCAGATACTAGCAGGTATTAGATACTACCATATATCAGATACTAGCAGGTCTTAGATACTACCATATATCAGATACTAGCAGGTATTAGATACTATCATATATCAGATACCAGCAGGTATTAGATACTACCACATATCAGATACTAGCAGGTATCAGATACTACCATATATCAGATACTAGCAGGTATCAGATACTACCATATATCAGATACTAGCAGGTATTAGATACTACCATATATCAGATACTAGCAGGTATCAGATACTAGCAGGTATTAGATACTACCATATATCAGATACTAGCAGGTATCAGATACTACCATATATCAGATACTAGCAGGTCTTAGATACTACCATATATCAGATACTAGCAGGTATTAGATACTAGCATATATCAGATACTAGCAGGTATTAGATACTAGCATATATCAGATACTAGCAGGTATTAGATACTACCATACATCAGATACTAGCAGGTATTAGATACTACCATATATCAGATACTAGCAGGTATCGGATACTAGCAGGTATTAGATACTACCATATATCAGATACTAGCAGGTATCAGATACTAGCAGGTATTAGATACTACCATATATCAGATACTAGCAGGTATCAGATACTACCATATATCAGATACTAGCAGGTATTAGATACTAGCAGGTATCAGATACTAGCAGGTATTAGATACTACCATATATCAGATACTAGCAGGTATTATGTACTACCACATATCAGATACTAGCAGGTATTAGATACTACCATATATCAGATACTAGCAGGTATTAGATACTACCATATATCAGATACTAGCAGGTATTAGATACTACCATATATCAGATACTAGCAGGTATTAGATACTACCATATATCAGATACTAGCAGGTATCAGATACTACCATATATCAGATACTAGCAGGTATTAGATACTAGCAGGTATCAGATACTAGCAGGTATTAGATACTACCATATATCAGATACTAGCAGGTATTATGTACTACCACATATCAGATACTAGCAGGTATTAGATACTACCATATATCAGATACTAGCAGGTATTAGATACTACCATATATCAGATACTAGCAGGTATTAGATACTACCATATATCAGATACTAGCAGGTATTAGATACTACCATATATCAGATACTAGCAGGTATTAGATACTACCATATATCAGATACTAGCAGGTATCAGATACTACCACATATCAGATACTAGCAGGTATTAGATACTAGCAGGTATCAGATACTAGCAGGTATTAGATACTACCATATATCAGATACTAGCAGGTATTAGATACTACCACATATCAGATACTAGCAGGTATTAGATACTAGCAGGTATCAGATACTAGCAGGTATTAGATACTACCATATATCAGATACTAGCAGGTATTAGATACTACCAACTATAAGATACTAGCAGGTATCAGATACTACCAGATATCAGATACTAGCAGGTATTAGATACTACCATATATCAGATACTAGCAGGTATTAGATACTACCATATATCAGATACCAGCAGGTATTAGATACTACCATATATCAGATACTAGCAGGTATCAGATACTACCATATATCAGATACTAGCAGGTATAAGATACAGTACTACCCTATATCAGATACTAGCAGGTATTAGATACTACCACATATCAGATACTAGCAGGTATCAGATACTACCATATATCAGATACTAGCAGGTATCAGATACTAGCAGGTATTAGATACTAGCAGGTAGTATCAGATACTAGCAGGTATCAGATACTAGCAGGTATTAGATACTAGCAGGTATCAGATACTAGCAGGTATTAGATACTAGCAGGTATCAGATACTAGCAGGTATTAGATACTAGCAGGTATTAGATATTAGCAGGTATCAGATACTAGCAGGTATTAGATACTAGCAGGTATTAGATACTAGCAGGTATCAGATACTAGCAAGTATTAGACACTACCATATATCAGATGGTAGCAAGTATTAGATACTACCATATATCAGATACTAGCAGGTATTAGATACTACTATATATCAGATACTAGCAGGTATCAGATACTAGCATATATCAGATACTAGCAAGTATTAGATACTACCATATATCAGATAGTAGCAAGTATTAGATACTACCATATATCAGATACTAGCAGGTATTAGATACTACTATATATCAGATACTAGCAGGTATCAGATACTACCATATATCAGATACTAGCAGGTACCAAATACTACCATATATCAGATACTAGCAGGAATAAGATACTAGCATATATCAGATACTAGCAAGTATTAGATACTACCATATATCAGATAGTAGCAAGTATTAGATACTACCATATATCAGATACTAGCAGGTATTAGATACTACCATATATCAGATACTAGCAAGTATTAGATACTACCATATATCAGATAGTACCAAGTATTAGATACTACCATATATCAGATACTAGCAGGTATTAGATACTACCATATATCAGATACTAGCATATATCAGATACTAGCAGGTATCAGATACTAGCATATATCAGATACTAGCATATATCAGATACTAGCAGGTATTAGATACTAGCATATATCAGATACTAGCAGGTATTAGATACTAGCATATATCAGATACTAGCAAATATCAGATATTAGCAGGTATTAGATACTAGCATATATCAGATACTAGCATATATCAGATACTAGCAGGTATCAGATACTACCATATATCAAATATTAGCAGGTATTAGATACTAGCAAATATCAGCTAATGGAACAAGATCTCAAAAGATTTCTTTATTAAAATTATCAACCAGGAAAAAATGATACGGATATTTTCGGATGTCACATTTAAATGTCAGTATCGGCTGATGATATCGGTGCTTAACGGCTGTTTGGTTTGTGTGGTGATTTTCTGAGCTGTGGCGTCTATTCATCCACTTTACTGTCCTGCTTCTCCATAGCTGTGTTGGAAATCGCTCCCTGTCACGGATTTACTGCACGCCATTTTGTCGTGTTGTTCGAATTCTGTAACACTACTTTTCGTCCACTACATCATCCACTATAAAATACCCACAATGCACCGCAAAAGTAAGTGTACAAGCGATGTACCCTACATTGTACTCCCGTATACCACAATGCAATGCAGCCGTGTTTTGTGATCGCAGAAGAAGAAAAATGGCGACGCAGCTTAAATGTAAGTAAACGTAAGTAACGTTAAAGTACCAACATTTGCTTTAGTGGCGTTGTTGTGTAGCTTTTAACAGTAACGGTGTTTCTTCGTAGCAGGAAAGGTGTCTGTTGTTCAGAACTGTTAGCTACCGCAACGACACGTCTAAAAAAAAACCTTTATTGAAGTTTCGCTACTGCACGTCTAAAAAAAAAACCTTTATTGAAGTTTCGCTACTGCACGTCTAAAAAAAACAACCTTTATTGAGGTTTCGCTACTGCACGTCTAAAAAAAACAACCTTTATTGAGGTTTCGCTACTGCACGTCTAAAAAAAGAGCTTTATGGTTCGTACTGCAAAAAAAAAACCATTGGTTCGCTCTGCCGCTAAAAAAAAAAAACCTTTATTGAAGTTTTGCTACTGCACGTCTAAAAAAAAAAAACCTTTATTGAAGTTTCGCTACTGCACGTCTAAAAAAAAAACCTTTATTGAAGTTTCGCTACTGCACGTCTAAAAAAAAAAACCTTTATTGAAGTTTCGCTACTGCACGCCTAAAAAAAAAAAGACCTTTATTGAAGTTTCGCTACTGCACGTCTAAAAAAAAAGACCTTTATTGAAGTTTCGCTACTGCACGTCTAAAAAAAAAAAAAACCTTTATTGAAGTTTCGCTACTGCACGTCTAAAAAAAAAACCTTTATTGAAGTTTCGCTACTGCACGTCTAAAAAAAAAAAACCTTTATTGAAGTTTCGCTACTGCACGTCTAAAAAAAAAAAAACCTTTATTGAAGTTTCGCTACTGCACGTCTAAAAAAAAAAACCTTTATTGAAGTTTCGCTACTGCACGTCTAAAAAAAAAAAACCTTTATTGAAGTTTCGCTACTGCACGTCTAAAAAAAAAACCTTTATTGAAGTTTCGCTACTGCACGTCTAAAAAAAAAAACCTTTATTGAAATTTCGCCACTGACGTCACAGCGCATCTACCGACGTCACCCCACGTAGTGTCGGAAATCTCCTCCCGTCGTCCCCAGATAGTGTACATGATATAGTGGATACATCATACACACTGTAGGGAACAGGGAGGGAGGGGGTGATTGCGAACACAGCTTCTGTCTCTACGGTGATGTTGCCATGGTTACCTGGTTTGGTGGCGCTGCAGAGCTCCCTGACGACACTGACTGGAGCGAAACCAGCACCCAGAACACCGACAGCGATCACCACGTCAAACGTTCCTGAGACCAGAGGGGGACAGCAGTCAGTCTCTGCAGGACACCTCCATACTGGGGAGGGTCTGCGTGTGGTACCGGTCTGTGCGGGGAGCGGCTCTGTTCCCAGTAAGGCCAGTTTGAGGTCCCGGTAGAGGCCGGTCTTCGCAGCTTGCTGCAGCATTCCCTCGCTGCTGTCGACTCCCACAAAGTTCCTGAAGCCCAGTTCAGACATCTGCAAGACCAGAGTTCCTCCCAGTAAGTCCTGACTGAGAGTGAGTCCTGATCCCCAACTTCCATAAACCGGGTTTGCACCGGATGCTGCACATGTGTGCTGCACATGCATACTGCACATGCGTGCTGCACATGCGTGCTGCACATGCGTGCTGCACCGGATGCTGCACATGCGTGCTGCACATGCGTGCTGCACATGCATACTGCACATGCGTGCTGCACATGCATACTGCACATGCGTTGCACATGCATGCTGCACATGCATGCTGCACATGTGTGCTGCACATGCGTGCCGCACATGCGTGCTGCACATGCGTCCTGCACATGCGTGCTGCACATGCGTGCTGCACATGCGTGCCGCGCATGCGTGCCGCACATGCGTCCTGCACATGCGTGCGGCACATGCGTGCTGCACATGCATACTGCACATGCGTTGCACATGCATGCTGCACATGCGTGCTGCACATGCGCGCTGCACATGCGTGCTGCTTTGCTGCTATCCCCGGTGCTTCCCTGTGATTGGCCCGTACTTCTGCAGCATTTAGTTCCCTATTGAACGCCGCCTAGTCAGTCCTTTATGTGAAATCTCGTCTGTACTCGATCAGAATGTGCGGATCACGAAGCGTAATTGGAGAAAAACATCTGAGTTAATTAGTTCACTTTCACCAAGTGATGCTATTAGAACCACCAGATTACAGCATCTATGCTAAGCTAAGCTAAAGTCAGTCTGCCAGATTCAGAGAATGACTGGGTCTATTAGAAAACACTTCTGCACACTTGTTCAACTCAGGGGACTGTGGGGGGGGCTCACTTTCACCCAGGGGGGGCATATGCCTTTAAATGAATGGCTCACAACTGAGATCTGATTCTCATGGTTCATGTAAAAGAGCCTTTCAAAAGAATCAATTCGCTCATGAATGTCATATCTGTCGTTTCTGCGGAGCCGGCGGCTGCAGTTTGAGGACCCAGACTCAGGCCCGTGTGATTTGACTTGCAAAGACAGCATTGGGGGGAACTGTAGGTCAGGGTGAAGCCACTCTCTCTCAGCCTGACATGATCTCCCTCTCAGACTCTCCGGGTGTCACTCAGCACTGTCAAGAGTCAAATTTATGACAACACAGTCTTTTCTGAACTTCAGGACGGACATGGGACACAGAGGTTGCTATGGCTTCATTTGGCCACCAGATGTCACCGTTATGAACCTTTAGAAAAAGCCTGACTAATACCTAACCCTCACTGCTAGTCGCTCACTATTTCTTACCAATAAAATCATTCATTCACACCTTTACAATCATTTTAGTTCACCAGCTTCAATAAAAACCTGAACCTGACCAGTTTGCTTCTTTCATCTGACAAAATATGTAGATGCAGGTGTCTGAACTGTGGAAGCTCTGATCCAGATCATCACATAACATTTGCTACAATGCTTCATCTCACCTCCTCCACCTCCTTCCTCCGGCACCTCCTCCAGCTCCTCCAGCTCCTTCCTCCTCCACCTCCTCCAGCTCCTCCACCTCCTCCACCTTCTCCACCTCCTTCCTCCCGCATCTCCTCCCGGATCTCCTCCTGCATCCCTACTATCCTTCACCTGACAATAATATATTCATGCATGACATGAACAGTTGGACAATTTGAGGTCCAACAATCATAAATTTTGATATATAGAGGGATAAATATGTAGTTTCACAATCATCATGAGTTTGGATGTAAAACATCCTGTTTGTATATAATATTTTTCCCTTACATTATATTGATCAGCAGTGGGTCAGGACCTGACCGGCTCCATTTAATGTGACAATAAAGTGGAGCGGAACCCGAAATATCCTTTAATTACTCCGTGGCATATCCTTTTTACAAACATATACTTCATGGTACCTACATTTCTACATTTATGGCAGTTTGGTATCAGGGCCTCGTCCACTGGAACGCTGTGGGTCTGTGTGTGAGTGGAAACAGGGACAGAGGTTCTGGATGTGTGTGTGTGTGTGTGTGTGTGTGTGTGTGTGCGTGTGCGTGTGTGTGTGTGTGTGTGTGTGTGTGGGTGTGTGTGTGTGGGTGTGTGTGTGAGTGGAAGGGGGAGAGGGTGGGGGGGGAGGAGGGGGGGGGGGGGGGTTGGGTGTGTGGGGGGTGTGTGGGTGTGTATGTGTGTGTGCAGGAGGACTTTGGCCAGTCATGCTGACCTGGAGATGGACCAAGAACAAGATGGAGTCAGATGGGTGGACCAGTCAGCATGGGACAACGCCCTGCACATTCTATGACTGTATAAAATTCTTTGTCAAACTTCCTGCTTTGACCCAGCACTGTTCTGTACCTGATATTGCTCTGGTTCTTCAGAATAAATATTTTGATATAAGAGAAGTGTTAGTGTGATCCCTTTGCCAGACAAACCAACGTGCGCTTTAAAAGATTTCTTTTAAATATAAGAAAGCAATAATGAGCACAAGTCTGCTATACAGGGAGTGCAGAACTTTCAGGCAAATGAGTATTCTGACCACATCATCCTCTTTATGCATGTTGTCTTACTCCAAGCTGTATCGGCCCAAAGCTACTACCAATTAAGCATATCAGGTGATGTGCATCTCTGTAATGAGAAGGGGTGTGGTCTAATGACATCATCACCCTATATCAGGTGTTTTAGGCAAACAGAATTATTAGGCAACTTCCTTTCCTTTGGCAAAATGGGTCATAGAGGGACTTGACAGGCTCTGAAAAGTTAAAAATAGTGAGATATCTTGCAGAGGGATGCAGCACTCTTAAAATGTCCAAGCTTCTGAAGCGTGATCATCCAACAATCAAGTGTTTCATTCAAAATAGTCAACAGGGTCGCAAGAAACGTGGACCAAGGTGCAAAATAACTGCCCATGAACTGAGAAAAGTCAAGCGTGCAGCTGCCAAGATGCCACTTGCCAGCAGTTTTGCCATATTTCAGAGCTGCAACATCACTGGAGTGCCCAAAAGCACAAGGTGTGCAATACTCAGAGACATGGCCAAGGTAAGAAAGGCTGAAAAACCACCACCACTGAACAAGACACACAAGCTGGACGTCAAGACTGGGCCAAGAAATATCTCAGACTGATGTTTCTAAGGTTTTATGGACTGACGAAATGAGAGTGAGTCTGGATGGGCCAGATGGATGGGCCCGTGGCTGGATCGGTAAAGGCCAGAGAGCTCCAGTCCCACTCAGACGCCAGCAAGGTGGAGGTGGGGTACTGGTATGGGCCAGATGGATGGGCCTGTGGTGGATCGGTAAAGGCCAGAGAGCTCCAGTCCCACTCAGACGCCAGCAAGGTGGAGGTGGGGTACTGGTATGGGCCAGATGGATGGGCCCATGGCTGGATCGGTTAAGGCCAGAGAGCTCCAGTCCCACTCAGACGCCAGCAAGGTGGAGGTGGGGTACTGGTATGGGCCAGATGGATGGGCCCATGGCTGGATCGGTTAAGGCCAGAGAGCTCCAGTCCCACTCAGACGCCAGCAAGGCGGAGGTGGGGTACTGGTATGGGCCAGATGGATGGGCCCGTGGCTGGATCGGTAAAGGCCAGAGAGCTCCAGTCCCACTCAGACGCCAGCAAGGTGGAGGTGGGGTACTGGTATGGGCCAGATGGATGGGCCCGTGGCTGGATCGGTAAAGGCCAGAGAGCTCCAGTCCCACTCAGACGCCAGCAAGGTGGAGGTGGGGTACTGGTATGGGCCAGATGGATGGGCCCGTGGTGGATCGGTAAAGGCCAGAGAGCTCCAGTCCCACTCAGACGCCAGCAAGGTGGAGGTGAGGTACTGGTATGGGCCAGATGGATGGGCCCGTGGCTGGATCGGTAAAGGCCAGAGAGCTCCAGTCCCACTCAGACGCCAGCAAGGTGGAGGTGGGGTACTGGTATGGGCTGCTATCATCAAAGATGAGCTTGTGGGGCCTTTTCGGGTTGAGGATGGAGTCAAGCTCAACTCCCAGTCCTACTGCCAGTTTCTGGAAGACACCTTCTTCAAGCAGTGGTACAGGAAGAAGTCCGCATCCTTCAAGAAAAACCAGATTTTCATGCAGGACAATGCTCCATCACACGCATCCAAGTACTCCACAGCGTGGCTGCAAGAAAGGCTCTAAAAGAAGAAAAACTAATGACATGGCCTCCTTGTTCACCTGATCTGAACCCCATAGAGAACCTGTGGTCCCTCATCAAATATGAGATTTACAAGGAGGGAAAACAGTCCACCTCTCTGAACAGTGTCTGGGAGGCTGTGGTTGCTGCTGCACGCAATGTTGATGGTGAACAGATCAAAACACTGACAGGATCCATGGATGGCAGCTTTTTAGTGTCCTTGCAAAGAAAGGTGGCGATATTGCTCACTGATTTGTTTTTGTTTGTTTTTGAATGTCAGAAATGTATATTTGTGAATGTTGAGCTGTTATATTGGTTTTCCTGGTGAAAATAAATACTTGAAATGGGGATATATTTGTTTATTGTTAAGTTGCCTAATAGTTCTGTTTGCCTAATACAGCTGATATAGGGTGATGATGTCATTAGACCACACCCCTTCTCCTTACAGAGATGCACATCACCTGATATGCTTAATTGGTAGTAGCTTTGGGCCGATACAGCTTGGAGTAAGACAACATGCATAAAGAGGATGATGTGGTCAGAATACTCATTTGCCTAATAATTCTACACTCCCTGTAGAAATGAAAGAGGACTGGCTTTATTCCTAGCATGAACGAAATAGGAAGGGATGTAGGTAACAATAGTATTCTTGTTAACAAGCTTAACATTATGCATTGGCCTGTGTTAACTAGTCATATATAGCTAACATTATCTGCATGGAGCTGCTTCTACTTACACAGTTTGTTTGAGGGAGAAATTGTATGAAGTTTTTTTTCTGGCTCTAACCGGTTTGCTAAACTTTCCCGACACTGTTCAGCAGCTCTGCTCTCTCCTGTCTAGGACTGTGGTCTGATGGTTCAGAATGATTGTTTACCTCCAACAAGGTGGTAATGTTTTCGGTAACATTGGTTTATCCGTCCGTTTGTCTGTCAGCAACTTTGTGGGAAAAGTTCTGGACAGATTGAGCTGAAATCTTCACCAGCCGTGTGTCTCAGTCCAAGGACGAACCCATTTAATGTTGGTGGTGATCCGGATCAGCTTCTCCATCCAGGAATGTTCTGAAGGATTCTTTATCATTGTGAGATCGGCCATGTTGGAAAGGCTGCTGATGAGGCGTGAGCGCCCCCTTGTGGCAGAAGTGTGCAGCTGCACTACTGAGCACATGATGTCAGGATGCAGAAATGAAACTTGTGAGCAGCAGTGAGCACGAGGAGAGAAGACAGTTGGACAGACTTGTAGCAGGTGAAGATGGTGAACTGTGTGCGTCTGTGAAGAACTGGAAGTAACTAGTTCTATTTCTGCTGAACAGGATGTTTATTTAGCTTTAATGTTATTTAGCTGATCTGCTTATTCAGAAGTTTCCTCCATTCACCATGAGCCTGTTTATGCTATTAAGCTAGCTGACCTGCTACATGCCAGTTACTGGAACTGTTAGCCTTGGACACATATGCATGTTTAGTCCTAACTGGAAGGATTTATTAGTAATAATTAATAGCTTGAATGTATTTCTTTGCTAAACAAATGTTCCACATTAGGGGCTGTAACGATTCTGTTTAACAACGATTCAATTCATATCATGATTACGGCTGTCAACGAATATTCTAAATTCGAATATATATTTGAACATCAATAAAAACCCAAGATTTGGATGTGAAAATTAATATTCGAATATTAAGTTTGCAGCCCCTTTCCCCGGCTCAGGTTATCACTCAGGAGGCACAGAAGAAAGGGTAAGAGTGAGGTGGGTGTGTCAGAGCAAATGAATGTGAGTTTGAAAGAAGACATTTATAAGGTGTGGGGGGGATGAGGTGTGCATCAGTGGGTGTGGTGTATGCAGGTGTACAAGGACTGGTGTTGGAGAGAGTGAATGTCGGAGAGTGACAGGAGGGAGGACCGTGCAGGAGGGGAGGGATATGTAGGAAGAGGAGGGTGAGGAGGGAGGGTGTCCAGGATGGATGTGGAGGAAGAAGTAAGTAGGGAGGAGAGAGGTATGTGTGGGTGAGGAATATGGGCTGGGTGAGGGGGAGGTATGGTACAGTAAATGGTTGGAGGAAAGAGGGGAGGGTGCTGTGTGTGTTTGTGTGTGTCGGGGGTGGAACAATGCGGGGATGTGTGCGAGGGGGTGGAGGAAGAAGGGCGTGAGTGTGTCAGGTCAGAGGGAAGGGTGGGGCGGTGCATTTGTGTGGGGGGAGTGCATGTGGGTGTTGGAGATATAGGGAGGTGGGGGTGTATGTGTGTGGCTGTAAGGCTGGAGGGTGGGGTGGGTCGGTGCATGTGTGTGTGGGGGAGCGTGTGTGTGCATGTGGGTATTGAGGGTAGCCAGAGGTGGGTGGGGGGTATGTGTGTGGGGTGGAGGGAGGAGTGTGGTGTGAGTGTAGTTGTGGAGTAGGGGGGTGGTAGCGGGGTCGGCAGTTGCTGGTCTTGGTCCGCTGGGGCTTGGGCCTTGAGACCGTGGGGGGCTCCGGCTGGGGCCACCTTTTGTTGCCCTCTGGGGGGGTCTGTCCCTTTTGGGGGGGGGGGGGGGATCTGGGCCTCTGGGTGGCTGCTGTGGGCCCGGGTCTCGGGCTTTGCGGGCTTCCTCCTCCTTGCAGAGACGAGGCTGCATCTGCATGACTGTATCACCATGGAGACCCTTTATTATGCATGTTGATGCTGTGACACTGCTTCCCATTGCGATGACTAGGTTGTACCTCTTCTCTGTGTAGTTCTGCGTGTGTTTGTATGATCTGAGGATATTTAAGCCACCTGCAGGTCCTCCTGTAGGGGATTGCTTGTTTTGTTTTCCGACAGAGACCTTGGAATGTTGTTTAGGGATTTCTGTACAGATGCACCAGTGAACTGTGGAAGTGGATTAATGTTTTCTCTCCCTCTCTCTCTCTCTTTCTCTTTCCTTACTCTTTTGTCTCTGTTTCACTTTCTATCATTGCTTCTGTTAACTTATATTTCATTTTTCTCTTGTCAAGCCCAGTAATATAATGTAAAATGCTGTTGTAAACAAATATTTAATTAAAGAAATGAAATGAATAAAGGGGAGCCTTGTGTTCATAAAGCTCCTCTTGGCAAAGCAAAACTGTTCAACACAATAAAGCAACCAGATCACTCTGCTGCTACCATGCTGGACAGGACAAGTGGAAGGAAAAACAAAAAAAGATCCAGAACACATAAAAAATAAGAGAGTCGAGCTGCTTGGTGGAGGTCTGCACTCTCCGAGTGCTTTTCTTGATATTTCATATTTTCTTGCTGATTTTATTTAAAGACACACGATGGAACTTTGAGCAGTTTTCTGTGACACGCCCCCTAATGGCGGCTAAACAAGCATCCATCTTGTATCGTACCTGTACTGTGAGCTCACTCCAGCCAGGAAAAGACAGTCTAGACTGTTGTTCCATCCCTTCCTTGCTTTCTTTTCCTCTCTTCCTCTGGTAATGTGTCCTTGCGTTTCTTTACCGAATCCGATATGATGCGAGTTCAAAACACCCGCGGTTGATAGTGAGTGACGCCGTGCTGCAACCAATAGTCGGCTACAAGTCATAGTTGTGTCCCAGATGGGAATCTACATACTGCTGTTTCTGAGACCCGTGACGAGTAGGTTCTATCTGCAGCTCGCAAGACAGAAGCATGCCATAAAGTGGGCGTGTCATAGAGTGGCATCACTCAACGACACGCCCACCAGACCTATGAGAGCACGGTGAAATCTAACCCTACCCCTGACCCTTCCCCTAAACCTAACATGACCCACCCACTATAGGACACGCCCACTTTAGGACACGCCCCTGGTTTGCAAGCTGCAGATAGATACACTTGCCCAGGATGCCTCTGGGCAGTGACGGCTCAAAAATGCACATAATGAATGTTGGTGTTTCATCAAAACGAGTCAGAAACGCAGAGTTTTTAAGGTCTAACAGAGCGGAGGAAAGAAAGGAGAGTAAAAAGTGGACAGAGTAGAAGAAGACACAAAAGATAAGAAAACCACGAACAGAAACGGTAGAAAAACCAGCTGCTACACCTGAAACAGAAACAGAAACCCTCCTCCAGGCTAGAAAACACAGCTGATGATCAAGACAAACTGCTGAATCCTAAAGCAGTCCTGAAAGCTTTAGGCTTCTGAGTTGTGTTCAGTGAGGACGCTTTCCTCTCACCTGTTTAGCAACCAGACCAGATCCACAGCCGACGTCCAGAACCTGAGCATTCTCATGGTTCTCTGGGAGGTTAGCCTTCAGGACGTCTGCAACCAGGAACGGTGCTCTGCATTTTAAGACCCCCACATCCTGGAGGAGATGAAGTTTCCATATACAACACGGTCAGTTTGACTTCGGTCATTAAGGCAGTTATCAGATTGTGCTGCTCACATCTAATAACTCCAGAAATCAGGTACTGATCAGATTATTCTGGCATGTAAATGGACTCATTATCAGATGATGAGAAATCTGTTTAACACACCTAGATTTAGAACCGCATGTCTGATTTATTTAGTCTTTTTACATCCATGCATGTGCAAAGACCTGCATTGAATATATTTATTCGAATATATATATATATATACATATATACACACATATACGTATATGAGAATTCAGTATTTGTTTGCAACTTACTAAAGACTGAATTATCAGCTGAAAGTTTAATAATAAAAATCAAAGCTTGCAGGCCCTTTGTTAATGGCAACATTTTCTAGTTACATTACTTTGTGATACAATGCATTGTATTACGATACGATGCGCTATGATACGATGCGCTATGATACGATGCAATATGTTATGATGCTACATGATATGATACGTTACGATACAATGCCATGTGACGTTACAATATGATACGATACATTGAAATAGGATGCAATACGATGCGTATGATGCCATAGGATATGATACATTATGATCTGTTATGATACGATACAATGTATTACAATACGTTATGATATGATATGATATGATGTGATACATTATGATACGTTACGATACATTATGATACGATCTGATACAATACAATGTAACGTGAATCACATGATACAATGCGATACGATACAATGCAATACTATACGTTACGATACAATGCCATACGATGCCATACAATACGCTACAATATGACGTGATACAATGCGATGCGATACTTTACAATATGATAACGATACAATACAATGCAATGCGATACGATACGTTACAATATAATACGATACGATGCAATAGTATACAATACGTGCAATGTGGTATACTATGATACGATGCCATACGATATGATATCTTAGGATTTGTACAATGCGATATTGTACGATATGTTATATGATGCGATGCAATACGATACATTATATTACAATACAATGCAATACGTTGCGATACGCTACGATATGACGCAATATGATACGTTATGATACAATACAATACGATGCAATCCAATATGACACAATACGATGCAATGCGATGCCATGCTTTACGATACAATGCTTTACGATACATTATGATAGGATGCCATATGATACGATGCCATATGATATGCTATAATACGATATGATACAATACGATATGATGCAATACTTTATTGTCCCAGAGGGGAAATTTGTCTTTGACTTCCATGTTGTATCAATAAAAACATCACTAAGTTTACAACAAATGTACAAAAAAACACTAAAAGAAAAAAACACAACACTGGTTGTGATTAAACACCAGGGAAATACGTGTTAATTTAGGAGCCATTTAAAAAAAACAGCGAACAAGATTCAGATTAAAGTGTTCCACACAATTTCTCTGTCTCTTTCCGGTTATTTGAAGATTTGGTTGTCTCCCATGGCTCCCTATGCTGTATGTGGTATTCCTACGTATACATGTTGCAGAGTTTTCAGTCTGAAACAGCAGATTGAAAGGATATATTGAAGATCGGAATTGTAAATGCCTGAAAAACAATTTCCTCCTCAGTGTCTGAGAGCTTTGTAAAGTTCTCTTTTCCATCATATTCCAGAGGCAGTCATGCTATCAGTCATCCAGCATTTAAAGGGACTTGAGGCAAGATTGAGAAATGAGACTCGTGACTGGTGCTGCGGGTAACTGCAGCCACAAGCCAAGCCGTCACGGGGGCACAAACTGAAGCTATACGCTGTTTACTACGCTGATAAAGTCTTTTCTTCGTAGTTCCACGTTTTAGTGTCTTTCAGTTGATCTGGATCGTTTGCTGACGGCAGAAGAATCCATAACTATCGCTTACAGTGTTGAATTTACCGCGACGTCTCCTTTCTGTATCAAAGCTGTCGGGAATGTGGAGCGTCATTTGAAGTCACGTCTGCAGGGCAGCGCGGGAAATTCAGACACTGAATCGCAGGATTATGCAGCACACAGCCTGTTCAAGGCAACGGAGAGAAACGTGGGTGGGCTCGTTCTGTCTGGTTTTTAGCGCTTCATCACCCATTAGTGTTAAAAACTGGACATGCTTGTTCATTCTTTCACAATTCCTGCCTCTAGTCCCTTTACATCTGCAGTCTACAGAGTTTGTTGTAAATTATGACATTAAACCATGTTTGTTGTCCTCTGATGTAGTTGTTTAATATAAAACCAGGAGGTTTGGGAGTTTCTGATAAGCTATCATTCATTTACAAATCCACTCACTGCCTGTGTTGAGATGTCCAAACATTCTCTCTCCGTATCCTTCCTTGCCGTCACACCAAAGATCTATTTTCTAAGTTGGGCAGGATGGCAGTAATCTCTACAGCTGCAGTGATATGCCTCCTTACTGACTGGTAAAATCCTGGATTTCTCTCCTCTCCAAATGAACATTGAATGGCTGGAATCTGGACAGGTTATTGTCATGTCTTCTGTGAGAGTTTATTGATCTGGATCTGAACGCGGGGCGACCAGACCAGCAGGCCAGATCAACCTGCTAATGTAGGACAAACCAAACTTGGTAAGGAAATCAAAAATGGAATGAAAGCTTACGTGTTCGTAGGTCTCGGCCCAGCTGTTGTAGAACTTCCTGGTCTGCTGGGAATCGAAGCCGGCGCAGGTCTGAAGAAGCATCTTCATTTCCTTCAAACTCCTGCTGTCTGACATGATGCAGCGATGATCCCTGTTGGGATAATGCTCATTACAACGCTCTCTGGTCTCATAAATATGACTTTGGACAGCAGGATTGGGGCTCATGTCACCTTCTTTTTATAGATTGTATTATTTCTGCAGAACTCCAGACTAACTTTTTCATCAGCAGCACAGGGGCTCCTAAATTAGATTTTTAGGAGCACAAACAGAAACTTTAAGGACACACACCAAAATCACATTTCCTCTCATTTTCACCAATAAATACCTGAACAATAAATGCAGAAACTACACAGATCAGGGCACATTTTATGTTTCAGCTGGCACTGTTTTTACTGTGCCAGCTGTGTCATATTTTAGTCGTGTGGTTCCAGTTTTATCAGCTTATTGTGCCCAAAATATTGTCTTTCCCTCCATTTTATTTAATTCCCTCTGTGTGTCCATTGTTTAAACTTTTCAATGGTTTTGTTCCTGATGTACATTCTGATATTCCTCCTTGTTTCTCTCCTCACGAGAGTTCGTACATTCTGATTTTGTTAAAGGCGTCATAAGCTGCTGTTTAACATCCATAATCCTTCTCAAATTATCTTCAAATGAATTTTTAATTATAGTTGGGTGGGAGGAAAATGTAATAAGTTCATTTTAACCTCTTTTTATCTCCAACTATTGTTTGTGGTGAGAATACGTACGAGAATCAGACCTGTCTGTAAGCGCGTTCACGAGGCAAACGTCAAAGCCAAAACAAAGTTTTATCAGGACAGAGCAGGGGCCTGTACGACGAAGCCGGATTTTCTCTTATCGAGGTAACTTCAGGGTTAACCCTGGGTTTTTCGTCCTATGACGCTGGTTCACTTCTGATCGGGTTATATCTCCCCGGTAACTTATGCTGAACGCCTAACCTGGTCCGGACCAGGTTAAGTTCTGGATAAGAGATCTCCGACTATGAAAGCACCACTCCCTGACCAATCAGCACTCTTGGAAAATGGCCTGCCCATTTTTAGAAGATCCTGTCGATGCCGGTGCGCAGATCGTGAGAGGAGTTCTTAGAAGAGAGAGAATATTCAGAGATGGTGCAACCTTTTTGATTTGCCACATGACACTTTATATGAAAGATGGAGGTTTTCCTCTGCTGGACTCCGTTACATCTGTCAGCTGTTAGAGCCGTACATCACTAATGTAACGCATCGCAGCTGGACACCGACAACACCACAGATGCTCTTCATCACACTGAGGTTTTATTAATGTTAGACTAATTGAATTAATTTTGATATAGACCAACGCCTCACCTTGAGTGAAAAAAAAAATTAGTGCTGTACTGATGTAGCTGAAAAGCTTATTTTTTGTGGCCGAATTATGCTCACGGTCCCACTCAGTAAAACGTCATTCATTTATTTATTCATTCATTCATTCACTGGTAGTTTGATGCACACCGTTGGCAACACTGAAAACGTATGCAAAAACATGTCATGTAATACCCGCTTTTTCCCTGTGGGCTGCACAAATATTAAATGAAATTCCATTCATTCATGAAAGAGTGTGGCAGCATAGAATCTCGTCACTGGCCGGTTTGGATTATATATTTGTATTTGTTCTTTACTTGTTCCCATGATCGTCTTGCGCTGCGGGGTTGCATCTGAAATAATGTGATTAAGAGGTCACACATGTAGAAAACATGAATTTATGGAGCGCACACCCACCCATGCCGGCATGGTGAAGGGTTACAACACGTTCAACGATATGAGCCTAAAATATCCATATGCACAGTATGAGAAGCAAATATACTGAGGAAGCGCTGTAGTGTGATGAACACTAAATGATCAGAGTCCGATATTGTTCCATGATTGTACAATCGCACGGACTTGCTGCGCATTAACAGCCAGCATTAATTCCTGGCTTTTGCTGCGGCGACTGTGTTGCTGCAGCATAAATGGAGCCATTTATTATCATTCCTGAATCATAATGTCGTGTTATCATTCAGGAATGATGATCCTGAATTCTACATATTTCTTAAGTATCATCGTCTGCTCCTCCATGGTGAAATATGTCGCTCTCTGTTTCTCCATGTCTGCGATTGGTCAGATGCTTCCAACGCCGCCTCTTTTATGTGAGCGCGCACTGATTAAGATTGGAAAACCCTGGGTTGAGTTACCGAGTTGAAAACCAGCTTCATAGTACCGTTTATCAAGACCGCAGATGTCTGGTTAAGTCAACCCAGGTAACTGGAGAGAAATCCCGGGCATGTTAATCCGGCTTCGTCGTACAGGCCCCAGGTGAAGGAAATGATGTCCCAGCAGAGAAAAACGTGATAAAAACATAACTGTATGGTTGATAGAGAGGATCCGTGGAGTAAAAGGGCTGGACTCTGATGAATATAAGGAGCGGACGTCTGACGGGAAGTTAACCAAACACTGTTAGCTTCTGTAGCTACATTAGCAGCTTGTCTGTTCGTCTATCACCGTTTACTGGTCTCTGACACAAAAGACAATAAGTTACACAAGCAGCAACACTTACCGACTGCACATCCTCACTGATAAATATAATCCACTGCTCCCTGGTAAAGCTGCCCCTCCTGTTACACTGAAATGCAGCCGACGAATATGCACTGCGCAGTGTGCAGATGCAACACGGGACACAGCCAGAGATGCCATGACAAGATGCGTCTGACTTTTACCGTATGGCGGCCTGGAGTGAAATAAACGGCCATGTTTAGCTCCAGAAGCAGCGCTGCACATGGAACCGGTGTACGCCTTTACTGACCAGTAATTCTGTCAGCAACTGAATTAAATACAGTAAATAAGTACCGTACCACATGGTCTCCTGCTGCTTATCTGAGGTCTGGTCGCGGGGGCAGCTCCCTAAACAGGGAAGCCCAGACTTCCCTCTCCCCGGCCACATCCACCAAATCATCCAGGGGATCCCGAGGCGTTCCCAGGCCAGCCGGGAGACGTAGTCCCTCCAGCGTGTCCTGGGTCTCCCCCGGGGTCTGGTCCCGGTGGGACGTGCCTGGAACACCTCACCAGGGAGGCGTCCAGGAGGCATCCTAACCAGATGCCCGAGCCACCTCATCTGGCTCCTCTCTATATGGAGGAGCAGCGGCTCTACTTTGAGTCCCTCCCGGATGACCGAGCTCCTCCCCCTATCTCTAAGGGAGAGCCCGGCCCCCCTGCGGAGGAAACTCATTTCGGCCGTTTGTACCCGCGATCTCGTTCTTTCGGTCATGACCCACAGCTCATGGCCATAGGTGAGGGGGGGGGGGACGTAGATGGACCGGTTAATCTAGAGCTTCTCCTTCTTCAGCTCCTTCTTCACCACAACGGACCGATGCAG
Source organism: Atherinomorus stipes (assembly GCA_023101725.1). NCBI lineage: Eukaryota > Metazoa > Chordata > Actinopteri > Atheriniformes > Atherinidae > Atherinomorus > Atherinomorus stipes. Next base: position 218,007 of record JALJCO010002609.1, read on the forward strand.
AGTCTGCATCACTGCAGACGCCGCACCGATCCGTCTGTCCATCTCCCGCTCCATTTTTCCCTCACTCCTGAACAAGACCCCGAGATACTTAAACTCCTCCACCTGGACCAGGACCTCACTCCCGACCCGGAGAGGACACTCCACCCTTTTCCGGGCGAGGACCATGGTTTCGGATTTGGAGGTGCTGATTCTCATCCCGGCCGCTTCACACTCGGCTGCAAATCGCTCCAGCGAGAGCTGGAGATCACGGCCCGATGACGCCAACAGAACCACGTCATCTGCAAACAGCAGAGACATGATCCTGAGGCCACCAAACCGGATCCCCTCACCACCTCGGCTGGACTAGAAATCCTGTCCATAAAGGTTCTGAACAGGATCGGCGACAAAGGGCAGCCTTGGCGGAGTCCAACTCTCACCGGGAATGGATCCGACCTACAGCCGGAAATGCGGACCAAGCTCTGGTACCGGTCGTACAGGGACCGGACAGCTCGAACAAGGGGGTCCGGCACCCCGTACTCCCGGAGCACCCCCCACAGGAATCCCTGGGGGACACGATTGAACGCCTTCTCCAAGTCCACAAAGCACATGTAGACTGGTAGGAGAACTCCCATGCCCCCTCCAGGATCCCGAAGAGGGTGTAGAGCTGGTCCACTGTTCCACGACCAGGACCAGAACCACACTGCTCCTCCTCAATCTGAGGTTCGACTATCCGATGGACCCTCCTTTCCTGTACCCCGAATAGACTTTACCAGGGAGGCTGAGAAGTGTGACCCCCCTGAAGTTGGAACACACCCTCCCATCCCCCTTTTTGAAGAGGGGGACCACCCCCCAGTCTGCCAGTCCAGAGGTACTGCCCCCGATGTCCACGCGATGCAGCAGGGGCGCGTCAGCCAAGACAGCCCCCCAGCATCCAGAGCCTTGAGGAACTCCGGGTGGATCTCATCCACCCCTGGGACCCGGCCACCGAGGAGCTTTTTAACTACCTCGGTGACCTCAGCCCCAGTGACAGAAGAGCCCCCCCCCCTCTCTAAATGAGTCCCCAAACTCTGCTTCTTCCTCAGAAGACACGCTGGGATTGAGGCGACACATTTTTTGGATTTAGGAGGTCTTTGAAGTATTCTTTCCACTGACCCACAATGTCCCGAGTTAAGGTCAGCAGCCCACCATCCGCACTGTACAGATGCGGGCATGAAAAAGTTCCCCTTTCTGCCGACTGCCAGCCACTTACCAGCCACTTACCAGCGACTTGTCTGCTAATTCAATCGCACAGGGAAATGCATGTGTGCCCAGGGGAAACGATTTCAGAGCATAAATGAACGCCCAGAACAAGGAAGTTTCCACACGCCAAGTTTGGACACTGTGCAGTAATAGTGCACTATTACTGCACCACTTCTGACAGAAAAAGACCGAACTTTTTCATTCTGCCCGCATCTGTACACAGTGTTGATGGTGCACTGCTGCCCCCTTCTGAGCTCCCACAGGCCAGGAAGGCCCGGTAGGACTCCTTCAGTCCCACAGACCAGGAAGGCCCGGTAGGACTCCTTCAGTCCCACAGGCCAGGAAGGCCCGGTAGGCCTCCTTCAGTCCCGCAGGCCAGGAAGGCCCGGTAGGACTCCTTCAGTCCCACAGACCAGGAAGGCCCGGTAGGACTCCTTCTTCAGCTTGACGGCATCCCTCACCGCTGGTGTCCACCAGCGAGTTCGGGGATTACCGCCACGACAGGCACCGACAACCTTACGGCCACAGCTCCGACTAGCAGCCTCAGCAATAAAGGGGGGGAACATAGCCCATTCCGACTCGATGTCCCTCACCTCCCTCAGATCATGGTTGAGCTCTCCCGGAGGTGGGAGTTAAAGCTCTCTCTAAATGAATAATAATAAAAAAAACTGTACATTTATTGGTTGCACACGTGCAAGTAGATGAAAAATTTACTTGCACTGTCTCACATTTTAGTCCCAGTCTGGAGCCCTGATTCTGTATTTATTGTCTGTTCTTATCTTTTATTGCTGTCCTTTAACCTTTAAGTTTTTAGCTCCTCGTGGGTGCCCTCCATGCTGAAGTTGTGTATGGTCTGATTCTGTATTTATTGTCTGTTCTTATCTTTTATTGCTGTCCTTTAACCTTTAACTCATTCACTGCCTTTGACGTCTATAGCCGTATACAGTGGGGGAAAAAGTATTGAACACATCAACATTTTCCTCCAAAAATATATTTCTAGACCATGGTCCTCGCCCGGAAAAGGGTGGAATGTCCTCTCCGGGTCGGGAGTGAGGTCCTGCCCCAGGTGGAGGAGTTTAAGTATCTCGGGGTCTTGTTCACGAGTGAGGGAAAAATGGAGCGGGAGATGGACAGATGGATCGGTGCGGCGTCTGCAGTGATGCGGACTTTGCATCGGTCCGTCGTGGTGAAGAAGGAGCTGAGCCAGAAGGCGAAGCTCTCGATTTACCGGTCCATCTACGTTCCTACCCTCACCTATGGCCATGAGCTGTGGGTCATGACCGAAAGAACGAGATCGCGGGTACAAACGGCCGAAATGAGTTTCCTCCGCAGGGGGGCCGGGCTCTCCCTTAGAGATAGGGGGAGGAGCTCGGTCATCCGGGAGGGACTCAAAGTAGAGCCGCTGCTCCTCCGTATAGAGAGGAGCCAGATGAGGTGGCTCGGGCATCTGGTTAGGATGCCTCCTGGACGCCTCCCTGGTGAGGTGTTCCAGGCACGTCCCACCGGGACCAGACCCCGGGGGAGACCCAGGACACGCTGGAGGGACTACGTCTCCCGGCTGGCCTGGGAACGCCTCGGGATCCCCCCGGATGATTTGGCGGCTGTGGCCGGGGTGAGGGAAGTCTGGGCTTCCCTGCTTAGGCAGCTGCCCCCGCGACCCGATCCCGGATAAGCGGAAGAAGACGGTACGGTATATATTTCTAGTAGAGCTATTGACATGAACACGATCTGGTGACAATCTGGCAACACTCGGCTGCAAATCGCTCCAGCGAGAGCTGGAATTTTGATAAAATTTTGATACTTTTTCTCCCCGCTGTATACGACTATAGACGTCAATGGCAGTGAATGAGTTAAGTTTTTAGCTCCTCATGGGTGCCCTCTATGCTGAAGTTGTGTATGGTCTGCTCAGAGAGGCATTGTCTTGGAGGATTTCATTCAGGCCGGAAATGTCCTCACTTTTCATTTTGCACATACGTGTTTATCATGGCGGCCTCTTTTATTTTGTATTTGTTTGAAACATATATGTATATACATATATAAATATATATATATATATATATGTGTGTGTATATATGTACAGGGGTTAGACAATGAAACAGAAACACTTGGTTTTAGACCACAATCATTTATTAGTATGGTGTGGGGCCTCCTTTTGCGGCCAATACAGCAACAATTCGTCTTGGAAATGACATATACAAGTCCTGAACAGTGGTCAGAGGGATTTTAAGCCGTACTTCTTGCAGGATAGTGGCCAGGGGCCTCATGTACAAAGAGTTGCGTGGATTTCCTCCTGAAACTCGGCGTACGATGAAATCCTGAAAACGTCATACGCACAAAAGTTTTCAGATGTATGAATCTGTGCGCACGCATGGATCCAAGTACTTTTCCTTTGTACATCCCAATCAACGTGGAATTGAGCGCACATGTTGGAGTACCTGACGCCTCCCTGTCCACACCCCCAACATAAATACGCAAATGACATTTAAATGAGATCTGCAGCGGAGATTCTCCTCTTTGCACCATCAGAAATACAAAATATGAGCATGACAGTGAATGAAAATAAAAAAAAAATCACGGAGAACAAACTTGAGGCAGATTGTTAAGTAGAAACGCGCAAAAATGTGCACTTTAGCGCGCTGTTGTCCGACATTACACTCCAACAAAAAAGTGAATGGGAGAGTGTGTGATGCGGTCAGAGTCCGCAAGTGGTCTGATTTCAAGTTGGATGTGAATCGGAGGACGGCTGCTCGTGACGGCTTTTCTTCTTCCAGAAGTGGGGGGAGTTCACGCGGGTGACTCCGGTTTGTCTCAAGGTAAATAAAAATATATTTGTGAAACGTGTGTTTATACAGTCTCCACCTCACAGTCTGATGTCACTGTAAATACTGGATTTATTAGCTGACACAGGCTATCACCATAAGAGGACGTGCAGGAGGGAATTCCTCCCGCATCACCTGCGTCACAGCCTCGGGGATTTCCTCATCCCCCGGACTCAGACGTAACCGACCTGCTACTGTTAAATCGCCATACCGGCCGAGTCCCCCCCCCCCTGCTGTGTTGACATAAGTGATTGCCCAGATCATCCTATAGATGTCCTCACAAATTAAGTGCATTAATAAATAAATCAGCATATAAGTGAATTTATTCGCCGGAGCGCGTGGAGGCGCAGCTGGCCTGGGTGTATTGCGCCCCCCAGCCTGGCTTCAGCTCTGTACACAGCGCTGTCTCTGGAAACCTAAAGCGGCTGAAACAGCCAATTATCATGAAATCAACAAATCTTCTCGGCCTCTGAATACACGCTCTCTACATAGCACTATGTCGAACGTCTTCTTCCAGCTAAAGCAGCTGCTGGACAGAAGACTTTTTTGCTCCACTTTGCGCTTTTATATCCACACATAATTGCAGGTGTTAATTGTTTATGAGGGCTGTTTGTTTATGTTTCTGATCACATCAGTCAGTCTGAGGACTGGTTGTTTTCACATTTATTTCTTAAAACAGTTTCCAGCGTCGCCTCCAAGTGTCGCCAAAGTCCCCACAACTGTAGAAACGTTCGTACGCCAGCCATGAAGTTGACGTGAAGCACCGCACATTTCCACGGTCACTCCATTCTTGATACATCTCGACTTTATCGTGGAAATGATCGTACGCCACGTTTTTGTGCGTACGAACCCTTTGTACATGAGGCCCCAGGTCACTACGTGATGCTGGTGGAGGAAAACGTTTCCTGACTCGCTCCTCCAAAACTCCCCAAAGTGGCTCAATAATATTTAGATCTGGTGACTTTGCAGGCCATGGGAGATGTTCAACTTCACTTTCATGTTCATCAAACCAATCTTTCACCAGTCTTGCTGTGTGTATTTGTGCATTGTCATCCTGATACACTGCACCACCTTCAGGATACAATGTTTGAACCTTTGGATGCACATGGTCCTCCAGAATGGTTCAGTAGTCCTTGGCCCATCTAGCACAAGTCCTGGGCCAAGCGAATGCCGTGATTTGGGCAGCTGTGGTTTTACGGTTTTTGGATACAATCCGGGTTAGCACCCGAACATCCCGTTCAGACAGCTTCCTCTTGCGTCCACAGTTAATCCTGTTGGATGTGGTTCGTCCTTCTTGGTGGTATGCTGACATTACCCTGGATACTGTGGCTCTTCATCCATCACAAAGACTTGTCTTGGTCACAGATGCGCCAGCAAGACGTGCACCAACAATTTGTCCTCTTTTATACTCTGATACGATGTTGTATGCATTGCAATGTTTTGAGCAAAACTGTGCTTTTTACCTGCTAATTGAACCTTCACACTCTGCTCTTCCTGGTGCAATTAATGAATATTTGCCACCAGGCTGGTCCAATTTAGCCATGAAACCTCCCACACTAAAATGACAGCTGTTTCAGTTTCATTGTCTAACCCCTGTATATGTGTGTGTGTTATATATATATATATATATATATATATATATATATATATACAGTTGTGCAAAAAAGTGTTCGCCCCCTCCCTGATTTATTTTTTTTTGCATGTTTGTCACACTTATATGTTTCAGATCATCAAACAAATTTATATATTAGACAAAGATAACACAAGTAAACACAAATGCAGTTTTTGAATGAAGATTTTTATTTGTAAGGGGGAAAAAATCCAAACCCACATGGCCTGTGTGAAAAAGTGATGGCCCCTAAACCTGTTCAGACATAATTTAACTGTGGTTTATCACATCTTTTCTTGGATTCTTTGTAAAGCTGAGTTCAGTTTCTCTACCCACATCCAGGCCTGATTGCTGCCACACCTGTTCTCCATCAGAAATCACTTAAATAGGACCTGTCTGACAAAGTGAAGTAGACCAAAAGATCCTCCAAAGCTAGACATCATGCTGCCATCCAAAGAAATTCAGGAACAAATGAGAAACAAAGTCATTGAGATCTATCAGTCTGGAAAAGGTTTCAAAGCCATTTCTAAAGCTTTGGGACTCCAGAGAACCACAGTGAGAACCATTATCCACAAATGGTGAAAACATGGAACAGTGGTGAACCTTCCCAGGAGGGGCCGGCCGACCAAAATGACCCCAAGAGCACAGCGACGACTCATCCAAGAGGTCACAAAAGACCCCAGAACAACATCCAAGAACTGCAGGCCTCACTTGCCTCAATGAAGGTCAGTGTTCATGACTCCCCCATCAGAAAGAGACTGGGGGGCAAAAATGGCTGCATGGCAGAGTTCCAAGACCAAAACCACTGCTGAGCAAAAAGAACATAAAGACTCGTCTCAGTTTAGCCAGAAAGCATCTTGATGATCCCCAAGACTTTTGGGAAAATACTCTGTGGACTGACGAGACAAAAGTGGAACTTTCTGGAAGGTGTAGGTCCCATTACATCTGGCATAAAAGTAACACGGCATTTCAGAAAAGGAACATCATAGCAACAGTAAAATATGGTGGTGGTAGTGTGATGGTCTGGGGCTGTTTTGCTGCTTCAGGACCTGGAAGACTTGCTGTGGTAAATGGAACCATGAATTCTGCTTCTACCAAAAAATCCTGAAGGAGAACGTCCGGCCATCTGTTGGTGACCTCAAGCTGAAGCGCACTTGGGTTCTGCAGCAGAACAATGATCCAGAACACACCAGCAAGTCCACCTCTGAATGGCTTAAGAACAACAACATGAAGACTTTGAGTGGCCTAGTCAAAGCCCCCACCTGAATCCCATTGAGATGCTGTGGCATGACCTTAAAAAGGCGGTTCATGCTGGAAAAACCTCCAATGTGGCTGAATTACAAATATTCTGCAAAGATGAGTGGAACAAAATTCCTCCACAGCGCTGTAGAAGACTCACTGCCAGTTATCACAAACATTAAAGGTATAGTCCGAAGTTTCCCCCGTAAAAAATAAACGTTAGACTTGAGCAAGTTTGAATACTGTTGTTTGCAAACAGAAACTGTCTTAAGTTATCATTTTCAACCACAATTCAAAAGTAATATGTTACTGTATCTCACTAAGTTATAATTTTGTAAATATTTATTTTTATTACTGTATAAGTTCATTTAGTTTGTTGTTATTTGAATTACTATTGCGAATATAGTCCTTTCTTTAATTGGAGGGTATGAATGATTTTGAGGATGACTATATACATATATATATATATATATATATATATATATATATATATATATATACATATATATGTATATATTCATTTATTCTTCGCCAGTAACACATCTTCTGATATTAACCCATCTTAGCTAATCTCCCGTTGCCATGACTCCACCAATGTTCATCCTCATGGTTGCAGACATTTATATACTTCTTTTATTGTGGGGATGCATTTTATGAGCTGAGGCCCAGAAAATAGAAACGGGGCTAAAAGTCTGGACCAGACCAGATACCTAAGGCTGAAGTTTTACGATGATGTTTGGATGAACTGTTCTTTGTGTTTTATTCCAGTGTTTGTAAAGAAAACCTTTGGAGATGTCACATAAAGCCGTCAAAGGAAGAAAAGGCTGAACAAATTTTAGTGGTAATGAAGCGTAGTGAAGCAGCGATGACGTCTGAGGCTTCAAACGTCGCCGATCCCGGGACAGCTGTTTGGAATCTCTCCAGATTAAACCCACCGATACATCACTGATGGACGGTCCTCTGAGCTTCACCTCAGCCCAAAACAACAACCAGACTCACTACGTTTACATGTGGTTCCTGAAACACAGCCTGTCTTTAGCTCTGTACTCATGCCAAAGGTCAAACATGAACATTTCCTTCTACTATGACCCCATTTTCACTCTGTAAAATGAAACTGAATAAAATCTTTAGAGAGGAGACTGCTGGAAAAAGAAAAGGTTTGATGTTCTCACCGTTTTCTGTGTGGGTCCTGATGAAGCTGCAGTCTGAAGTTAGACACAATCCTCCACAGCAGTTGAAAGAAGGTGGACGTGGCCGGTGGTTGTCTTCCTTCACTCCAGTTGAAAAAACTCGTTTCTGGCCCACGCGTCTGGCAAAAATGCGTTTTAAGATAACTGGCTGCCAGGTGTGCGGGGGTGTGCTTCCAGTTAAAAATGCAGGGAAGGGCAGAGATAGGAGCTGAGCAGCTGATTGGCTGGTTGAACCTGCTGAACAAGTTAAGGGATAAACGGGGGGGGGGGGGGGGGGGGTGTCCTAACTGGTCCAAACTGCCTTTGTTTTCAAACAGAACACCCCTGATCAATCAAACCGGATTTGACTTATTTACAGTGTTAGACGTGTAAACTGGGATTAATAATCCAGATTTGCTCTGTTCACTGACTGTTTCGGACATACAAACTGGGATTAATAATCCAGATTTGCTCTGTTCACTGACTGTTTCAGACAAACAAACTGGGATTAATAATCCAGATTTGCTCTGTTCACTGACTGTTTCAGACAAACAAACTGGGATTAATAATCCAGATTTGCTCTGTTCACTGACTGTTTCGGACATACAAACTGGGATTAATAATCCAGATTTGCTCAGTTCACTGACTGTTTCGGACATACAAACTGGGATTAATAATCCAGATTTGCTCTGTTCACTGACTGTTTCGGACATACAAACTGGGATTAATAATCCAGATTTGCTCAGTTCACTGACTGTTTCGGACATACAAACTGGGATTAATGATCCAGATTTGCTCTGTTCACTGACTGTTTCGGACATACAAACTGGGATTAATGATCCAGATTTGCTCTGTTCACTGACTGTTTCGGACATACAAACTGGGATTAATAATCCAGATTTGCTCTGTTCACTGACTGTTTCGGACATACAAACTGGGATTAATGATCCAGATTTGCTCTGTTCACTGACTGTTTCGGACATACAAACTGGGATTAATAATCCAGATTTGCTCTGTTCACTGACTGTTTCAGACATACAAACTGGGATTAATAATCCAGATTTGCTCAGTTCACTGACTGTTTCGGACATACAAACTGGGATTAATAATCCAGATTTGCTCTGTTCACTGACTGTTTCGGACATACAAACTGGGATTAATAATCCAGATTTGCTCTGTTCACTGACTGTTTCGGACATACAAACTGGGATTAATAATCCAGATTTGCTCTGTTCACTGACTGTTTCAAACATACAAACTGGGATTAATAATCCAGATTTGCTCTGTTCACTGACTGTTTCAAACATACAAACTGGGATTAATAATCCAGATTTGCTCTGTGCACTGACTGTTTCAGATGTCTTAACTGAGAGTAATAATCCAAATTTAAACGAGTTACATCCCAAAACCTTTTTAGTGACCTTGATCATTTATGTTATGAAGATTTTATTTGTTCCTTCAAGATCTCTAGTTTCTGTACAGTTTTTTTTTCATTGACTAAATGTTTTTGCATTGAATGAATGATTTAATACTGTAAGTGGGGAAAACTTGTCATGGATTGCAACTTTAATAAGATAACACAGACGACAGAATAATAATTAACACTGACGTTAAACTGTGTTAAAGTCGTAACTTTCTTGTGAAGCAGCGGAAATCTGGTCTGATCAGGAGTTCCCCTGCCTTGTGAAAAGTGTTTCTGGTGGAGGAAGTTGAGTAAATGATGCTCATTTAATGGCTGATGAAGTCAGAACAGCTGTACCAGGAACTACAGGTGCTTTTAAATCAGTAACCAAATTTAATGTTTAGTTGTGTTTACAGAACACCAGGTTCTTCTGTGGATGGATTTAATTACAAAATGTTGCAGTTATTTGATGGAACTATAAACAAGAGTTTGCTTATAGGCGGGGACTTTAACATTGACTTAGAACAGTGGTGAATGTAGGTGGTCCGGTGAATTCAGGGACATGATAGGTTGCTGTGTCTATTTCCAGTGAAAACAAAACTGCCTAGAATTACAGCATAAAGTGCAAATACAATCGATAACGTCCTGAAAAATGTAGTGAAAGCAATTTTAATGGACTACTCATAAGTGATCATTTACATGTTTAAATACGGTGCTGAAGAGAGACTGAACTGGAAAAGAGAAGACCTAAAAAGACAAGAGTTGGGAAGAAGTGCATGTGGAAGACATTCATCTAGCCTACAATTCGTTTATGAAATATTGAGTTGATTGGATGAATAAAAACTGTAAATTGAAGACTTTCAAAGCGAACAAATTTATAGCACATTTCATGTACGAGACCAATCACATCATTTACATAAAACAGAATTTTTCCCTAAGATTAATCTGTGAAACTCTGAAGATTCCTGTGAATTTCAAAGGTAGGGACGTCTCAGTCCTGTTAGGACAGGGGGGTAGGGGTGTCTCAGTCCTGTTAGGACAGGGGGTAGGGGTGTCTCAGTCCTGTTAGGACAGAGGGGTAGGGACGTCTCAGTCCTGTTAGGACAGGGGGGTAGGGGTGTCTCAGTCCTGTTAGGACAGAGGGGTAGGGACGTCTCAGTCCTGTTAGGACAGGGGGGTAGGGGTGTCTCAGTCCTGTTAGGACAGGGGGTAGGGGTGTCTCAGTCCTGTTAGGACAGGGGGGTAGGGATGTCTCAGTACTGATTAGAGAGAGGGGTAGGGGTGTCTCAGTCCTGTTAGGACAGAGGGGTAGGGGTGTCTCAGTCCTTTTGGGACAGAGGGGTAGGGGTGTCTCTGCTGTCTCAATGAACTCCTTTGGCTGAGTTAAGGATATTTTGGGATCTTCTCTCTCGGAGTAGAACATCTTTGATTCTTTCAGAATATGCGTTATGCAACCTCACCGTTGTCTGCATAGATTGGTATCGGTTGATATCGGATATCAGTAAAAAAAAAAAAAGCCAATATTGAACATCCTTGATGTTTATGGATTTGACAATATGCACTTTCAGTAAATGGGAGCTGCAGTTATGTCAAGAAAACAATAACCTTGTTCATTACTGGCAGTATTGTTTCATATCGATCCGCGGATCCTCAGTCACTTCAAATCACAATCGTATTGTGACTGAACCCACGTTGTAAGTCTGGTTTTCATCTTTGAGTTGTTCATATTACCTTTTACTTCTTGCTTTTATTGTGCCAGGACCCAAGTACATGTTTAATTTTACAATGTACAAATTTGTGTTTTACACAAAGGTTTGTTCATTGCCAAATTGATTAAGAATGATGGTGATTGGTGGATCGCTGTGTGCTGTCTGTGTCAGGTACGCTTGAAATGTGATAACTCATTCAGTTAATTTGCCTCCTGCAGGACCTTGCAGTTGTGACTATTGCGCACATTTCGATGATAATGATGCTTAAACGATATACTGTGCGGTTTGGTTTAGTTTATCATGGATCCCCATTCGTCTTCAGTGGTGAAGACTTCCTGGGGTCCTGAATGAAAGCTTGGTGTTTGATAGTAAGAAACAGACATGCATGAAGGAGCATTGGCCTCAGATTTCTACAGATCTGGTTTTCACAGCAGACTTTCTCGCATGCAGTGTTCTTTTGTACCATGGAAGCTGGCGTCCGGAGTTCATCTCCACGTCATTTTCTACACCACCAGATAGAAAGTTCTGCAAGCAGGCTTGTTAAACTTACAGCATGAAGTCGGCAAGAAAAGAGTTCCTGGAAAATAGAAATGAAGAAGTGAAGAGGAAGCTGAAGCAAGACTGATGTCATCATCACTGCCTTTGTCCGGCTGCAGAGGAACTTCGGCAGCACACGCCACTCTCAGGATGGCCTTTTACCAGAAAATGATCCTCTGGAGTTTTTTCTTCCATCTGGCCGGTGAGAAATTTTATTCTAGTTTTTTTACACTCTTTATTTGTGCTTTTCATTTTAGTACACATAGAAAAGTAAAATATAGGTAACAAACTGTTTAGAGCTCTGATCAGATTATGACAGGGACATTTCTAAAGAATGTTTTCCAGTTTTCCTTTACTTGTTTTCATGCCATTTAGAGTTTTACAAATGCATGGCCTTTAAGTCGAATAAAAAAGTTAATCTCTGTTTATACGCCTTCTATCATGTCTGAGTGCCATGGGAGGCACCTGCAGAGCCATGTCCTCCTTATTGCCTGCTTTGATCTAATTACGAGAATCTTGAAAATGTATTTGTCCTCCTGAACCACCTCTGTGGGTAGTCGACCCGGCAGGAAAGTCTGAGGGTCCTTCGGGGTGATGATGTTAAACCTGGAGTTTGGATTTGCAGACGTTTAATGAGCCAGAGAGGATGTTTACTTCAGCATGATACTGAACTAAAGTGGTTTAATCTCATTCAGAACTTCTGCTTTTTCCTCCGACGTTTCTTGCTTTTTCTTCTCTGTGTTGCAAAAGTCTGCGTCAGCTTTCAAGTCAAGTCAAATTTATTTATAGAGCACATTTAAAAACAACCTCAGTTGACCAAAGTGCTGTACAGAATAAAAGAATAAATCAGAAATAAAAGCAGAATAAAAAACACAATCACATAAAGAGATAAAACCAAAAATACCAAAAAAATATAAAAATATAATAAATATAGATAGATAGATGTGACACTCTTAAACTGGTTAGAAAGCCAGCGAAAACAAATGGGTTTTCAGCAGTGATTTGAAATGATCAATGGATTGTGCAGATCTGATGGTTAGGGGAGGCTGTTCCAAAGCCGAGGAGCGGCAACAGAAAAAGCCCGATCACCTCTTCCTTTTAGCCTGCTTCTGGGGACTGTCAAGAGCATCTGCATCAATCATGTTTTCAATCAAGCTTTGTATCAATCATGTGATTTTTACGTTTAAAGTAAAAGCAACCAAATATACAGTTAGATTTTCTGCTTTGGAGAAAAATCCGGGGAAAAAAAATCACGAATGTTTGCTGTGATTGGGGTTTGGGACTTCTCCTCGTCTTGGCTTGAGGTGAACGTCTGTAACATCATGAAATGATGAAACTGTGGAGCTCTGCAACCATCAGACCGCTGGCCTGGGCTTTAGCCTGGGCTTTTTACTGTCAGGCTCTGCTTAATGTGGATAAATAACTATTGTTGTTTAATACAGTTGTGTGAATATATAGTCAGCATGGTCATTAAAATTATTTGTACCCTTGTCCACAACAGCAATTCAAATAACAAGGAACTAAAGAAACTAATAAGGATGAAAATTTACAAAAAATATAATTTAGTGAAATAAAATTTGATTTTGAATTCTGATTGAAAATTATAATTGTAAAAAAAAAACCAAACTGTTCCAGACAGATTAGATCAGCGGTTCTCCACCTTTTTCATGATGGGACCAGGTTCCAGTCCAAACTGGTCCAGGATCCAGGTTCCAGTCCAAATTGGTCCAGGATCCAGTTTCCAGTCCAAACTGGTCCAGGGTCAGGATCAGTCCAAACTGGTCCAGGTTCATATTTAACTCTGTATCAGTGTAATGATCATTTCTGGTTTATTTCTTTAATAACTAAAGCAAATCCAGCTGCCTTTAACAGACTGAACCTGTAAAATGTGGCTGATAAACATGAATAACATCATATAAAATATATTCTGAGATGGTCACAAACACATTTATATCACACGTATAATTCATGGAAGAAAATCAGACTCCTACAAGAACAAATCAGAATTAGGCTATAAACACAAAATCTACAACATTTTACTACAAAAAGAGGAAAAACAGAAAAAACTGATGGAAACTGATTTAAAAAAGAGATAAAATGCTGCAGTAATAGATCACATTGGAAATAAAAAGGCTCAGTTTAAATAATCTGTAAAAACCTGCATTTTATTTGTTTAGACAGGAAATTAAAGCACAAAATTTCATTCAACAATTTATTTAAACTTTTTTTAGACTTTTTTTAAGAACTTCCAAATGTAACAGTCATTGTCTGCATCAACAGCTGATTTTCTCTCTTTTTTTCTTGAAGGAGTGATGACATCATAGCTACTCGTTTATGTTGTTGGCATTGCTGCATATGTAAATACTCCAAAGAAAAAAATGTCACTTTTCACAGCGGGGGGTTGTTTTGGCAGCCAGACCTCCTTCCTCAGTAATACAGTTGGGTGCGGTTATGATATGCAGCTTTACCTGGAGACCACGTTGGCTTCATTCTGATTGGCTACACCTTATTTGGCTATGACTTTATTTGGAGAATCTAGGTCAAGCTGCGGTCGGAGTTTGCTAAAGGCTAACTGCTAGCAACATGGGCACTTCAGACAGTTTGAGCTACGTTATCAGACAAGACAGCATTTAGAAAATAAATAAACTTACAGGTAATGACAAGGTTGTGGCCCCCTCCCTCAGTGTTGCTGCAGAAGTTTGCTTTTAAATCCATTTGTTTGAAAACCCAGACCTGACTGCAGAGAAGTTACTACTAGCTCCACTAATGCAATTGCATTAGGGAGGGAGGGGGTGAGAGCAAAGTGGAGGGGGGGAGGGGGGGGGGGGGGGGGGGGGGGGGGGCGCTTCCTTGTTAGTGTGCTATTATTGGAGCAATTGAATTACATAGAATGATGGAACTACATAGAATGATGGAACTAAGTAAAATGATGGAACTACGTAGAATTACAGAACTACATAGAATGATAGAACTACGTAGAATGATAAAACTACATAGAATGATAGAACTACATAGAATGATAAAACTACATAGAATGATAAAACTACATAGAATGATGGAACTGCGTAGAATGATGGAACTAAGTAGAATGATAGAACTACGTAGAATGATAAAACTACATAGAATGATAGAACTACGTAGAATGATGAAACTACATTGAATGATAGAACTACATAGAATGATAGAACTACATAGAGTGATAAAACTACATAGAATGATAGAACTACGTAGAATGATGGAACTACGTAGAATGATAGAACTACGTAGAATGATGGAACTACGTAGAATGATAGAACTATGAAGAATGATAAAACTACATAGAATGATAGAACTACATAGAATGATAAAACTACATAGAATGATAAAACTACATAGAATGATAGAACTACATAGAATGATAAAACTACATAGAATGATAGAACTACATAGAATGATAAAACTACATAGAATGATAGAACTACGTAGAATGATAAAACTACGTAGAATGATAAAACTACGTAGAATGATAGAACTACGTAGAATGATGGAACTACGTAGAATGGTGGAACTACGTAGAATTAGGTTAGCAGCTAGCTGAGTGTCTCCTTCTGCTTGTTTGTTGAACTCTGACAGATTAGCGACACCAGGTGGGGTTAAGAATGGTTAAGAATCACTGAAATAAATACGTACGATCGTACGACGAAAATCTGTGCGTACGACCATTTCCACACAAGACTCGGCATTTATTAATTTGAACATGATCGTAGGATACGATCAAATCTCACGACAGCTCTGAGTTTGTGTACGCAAGTTTTTTTTTTTTTTTTTTTTTTTTTTTACTTGTCCTGTCCAGCATCGAAGCAAGCAGAATGGAAATCTGATTGCTTTATTCTGTTGAACAGTTTTGCTTTATCAAGCGGAGCTTTATGAATATAAGGCTCCACTTGATATCATGTTTATTCATTTTATTTCTTTATTTAAACATTTGTCTATTACACCATTCTATTTCATACTGCTGGGCCTGACAAGGGAGAAATGAAAGTTAACAGAGGTAATGATAGAAAGTGAAACAGAGAGAAAGGAGTAAGGAAGAGGAAGAGAGAGAGGAGAGAGAACATGAATCCACTTACACAGTTCACTGGTACATCTGTACCGCGATCCCTAAACAACCAAGGTCTCTGTTGGAAAACAAAACAAGCAATCCCCTACAGGAGGACCTGCAGGTGGCTTAAATATCCTCAGATCATACAAACACACACAAATACACGCAGAACTACGCAGAGAAGAGGTACAACCTAGTCAGCGCAATGGGAAGTAGAGAAGAGGTACAACCTAGTCATCGCAATGGGAAGTAGTGTCACAGTGTCAACATGCATAATAAAGGGTGCTCCATGGTGATACAGTCATGCAGATGCAGCCTCGTCTCCGCAAGGAGGAGGAAGCCCGCAAGGCTCACGACCCAGGCCCCCAGCAGCCACCCAGAGGCCCAGATCCCAGCTACCCCCCCCCCAAAGAGCGGACATGCATCCCCCGAAGGGCGGCAAAAGGCGGCCCCAGCCGGAGCCCCCGCAGTCTGGAGGCCCAGGCCCCAGCGGACCAAGACCAGCAGCTGCCGACCCCACCGGGCGCCGGGCGTCCCCCGGAGCGGAGACAGCGCCGGGCCCAGGGCCCAAGCGCCCAGGAGCAGCCACCCCCCCCCCGGACCCGGGCGGCCCAACCGAAACCCAGGAGGACCGGACCCCCCAGACGACGCCCCCCCCAGGGCAGGCCAGCCCCCACCCCAAAGTCCCTGCCCCATACACCTGACACCAGGGCGCCACCACCTCTACCACCCCCTACCACGCTCGCACACACACTCCCCACACACCTACCCCAACACTAGGGCTGAAAGATATACCGTCACCGCCCCCACATCGAGACACAGGCACCCAAGACATCAATACCGCAAGAGCAACCACATACAGGATACAGATCCCCCCTGCGCCCGCCCCGCACAAAAAGCCCCGGAAGCCACAAACAAAACCGCACCCCCCACCAAAGCGCCCGGCCCCCAACCAACCCGCAGCCACACCGCACCACACCGACACCAAGATGCCCGGCACGAATACCGAGATACGAACCTCCGCCCACACCGCCCAGCCCTACCCAACACCTCCGTGTACCCCCCCCCACACACGCATACACCCACCCACTCCGCTCTCTGACCTTACATACCCACACTCACTCCTCTCTCCACCCCCAACACTCTCCTCCCTCTGCCGTCTACACCTACCCCCACCTCCTCATACCCTCTAACACACACATGCACTCCCCCCACATAACTGCACCAACCCCTCCCCACCCCCCCACACATACGCCCCCACCTCCCTATACCCCCAATACCCCATACAGTCCCCCCTTACATGTCCAGCCCCGCCCATCCCTCTGACCTATCACACTCCCGCCCTTCCTTCCTTCAGCCCCTCATGACCATCCCTAATAGACACTCACGAGCATGCCACTCCTTCCTCCATCCCCCCTTTCCTCCAACCACTTACCCACATCTCCTCCCTCTTCCAGCCCAAGTTCCTCCCTCCCACATTTCCTCTTTCACACTCTCATTCATTATTCTCACCTACCCACCTCTCTCTTGCCCATGCCCTCGTGCCTCCTGAGTGGTAGCTCGGGCCGGGGAAGGAGCCGCGAGCTCCAAGCCCCCAACACGTCCCCCCCCCCCACCACCACCCCCATCCCCCACCCCCGGACGCAGCAGGCCAGGCATCCCCCAGGCCAGCAGATCCCCCGCAATGCAGCCAGCCTTAACCACTGGCGCGTGAAGTAGCCACTGTCCCCCCCCTCCCCCCAGTAGCGCCCAGGAGACCGGGGTATGAAAGGACCCTGTCCCCCCCCCCACCCCCCGCTCATGACTGTGTGTGTAAGATGTGTGTTGTTTGCAGTTAAAACTAAGGGGCAGTGCCAAGTCATGCCGGGAGTGGGGTCGCGTAGGGGGCATGACCCCCCAACCGGCCCCTCCCTCCTTCCACACACTATATGGCCCGCCCCTCAGAAGTGGTTGTGAGCTGTTGTTATTTTATGTGTTTAGGTGTCTAAGTGTGGTTAAAACTGGGGAGCAGGCTGCCTCTAGACGTGGCAAGCAAAGGCACTTTGGTGCCCTCCCTCACCACGCCCGCTTGACACGCACCCTCCCCAAAACCCTACGTGTGTGTGTGTGAGGTAGAGCAGGGGGGGGGGGGGGGGGGTCTTGGGAAAGGAGACCAGGGGGGTATGAATTCCCCCCTGGAAGGAGAGCCGTTACCGGCATTAGGTACCCCTGCCTCCCGGGATCCCCCCAGGGCAGAAGGGGCAGGCATGGCCGCCCCCACGGCCCGGCGTCCGGCGTTCACCACAGAGGGGCCAGCCTCGGCCCCTGGGGGCGCTCGACCACGCCAGGCCAGGGAGGGGGAAAAGGGACGGGAGCGGAAAGGGTCGGCGGAGGGGCCAGAGTCACCAGCCCAACATCCCCAGGCCTCGCAAACCCCCCAAGAGGCACGCAGAGCTGCTATTTTTTTTTTTTTTTTTTTTCCCCCTTTCCCCCCCCCCCAACCCGACACACACAAACCCCACCAATGCACCACCACCCCCGCACCCAAACACCCATCATCCATGCACCCCCACCCACCCACCCATCTCCACACACCCCCACAGGCAGCCACACACACACACAACCGCATTCACGCCCCCCCTCCAGTCACACACCCACCCACACATACCAAGGACGGGGGCCACGGGGCCACCAGCCCCCCCCCCCACGCCACAAGTCCACCGCCCCCAGCCCCCGGACCACGCGAGACCAACCCGCACGAGACCACCAGCGCAGGCCAGCCCCAACCGACACAGCGGCCGGGCGGGACAGGCACCCGGCGTGGAAAAGACCCGGCCACCCCCGCAACCCCCCACCTCCACACACTAGAGCTGAACGATATGGACAAAACCCCACACCCCGACAGCCACGCCAGACACCCCAACATCGATACGACACGACATGACCACGGGTCCGCCGAAAACCAAGCACCCCGGCGGAAAGCGCAGCTCCGTCCGCGACCCCCAGAGCCCCACACGCAGGACAAGCACAGGGGAAATCCACACCCCCCACATAGCCGCCCCCGCGACACCAACATCCCGGATGCCCACATCCCGACACAGACACGACAACGATACATCCCCCAGCCCCACCACACACACACCCCCACCAGCACACACACCCGCACGCACACAGCAGAGGCGCCCCGGCCCCCGGCGCAGTGACTAGACGTCACCAGGTCGTGAGGACCGGCCAAATCCAGAGGAGGCACGTCCCGCCGGCCCGCCCCCCCCCCCCCCCCCAGCGCCAAGCCGGGTCCCCCGGCCCCGGAGGCAGGGGCCACCCCGGAGCACCGGGGCCCAGGACCCCCCCCCGCCCCCCCCGCCCCGGGACGACCCCGGCCACCCGGCGCCAGCCGACAGCCACCGGCCAGGGCCCCACCAGCGACCCGCCCACCGCCGCAGAGCAGCCCCAACCGCTGACCCCCATGCCCCCCATCGGGCTGGATACAGCCCCGCCCCAGCGGCGAGGCAGCCCAGACCCCCCCCCAAGTCAACCGCCAGGGATCCATAGCCATCAAGCACTCGCCGGCACCCAACCCCCACATCGCCGAGGCGGCTCTCCTACACCAACGTTAAGTGATGGAGCTAATCACAGGGGACCAGAGGGAGTGGAATTCATCTAACTGGTTCTTAGAGGAGGCAGACATCGTCTCAATACTGATATGGTCTACTAAGAAATTCCTAAACTGGCTAATGCTCAGATTATTTTTGGATTTCCAGTTTACCAAGATAGTTTTCTTTGCAATACATAATACAGTAAGTATCATATGTGCATAGTTGGTTACCGTGTTGATCTCATCCAAGTCCCCCAGTAAACACAGTGTGGGGCTTGCAGGGAAGTTACACCTGAGCCACGTTGACAGGTCATCACATACCTGAAGCCAAAACCTCTGGACAGGTGGACAAGACCACAAGGCGTGAAGATAATTGTCTGTTGTATTCTCATTGCAGTGCAAACAAATATTTGAAGGTGACAGACCCATCTTGAACATCCTCTGTCCTGTGTAATGTACTCTGTGTAAAACCTTGAATTGTATCAACTGTATATTTGAGTTTTTAGTCATTAGGAACGTGTTTAAACATATCTGTGTCCATGTGTTTTGGTTAAGGGTTCTGGACAAGTCAGCCTCCCACTTCGAAGTTGGAAGGGAAATTGAATCATCCAGTTTTAATAATAATCTATATATTTTCGACAGTAGTTTGGGGATAGAGAGATTCAGGAATTCTGCTACCCTGACCGGAGTCTGCAAGATCAGTTGGTTAGAGGTATATTTTTTGCTTAATATAGATTTAAGTTGATGGTATTCTAAGAATTTAGTACTACTGATCCCGTATTGTAAGGTAAGTGTATTAAATGACAGGAATTTTCCATTTTCAATGATATGTTGTAATTGTTTTACTCCTTTATCCTTCCAATGCACAAAATTAATCATTTTCTTGTTTTGTAAAATATCCAGGTTATTCCAGATGGGTGTGAGTTTACATGGAATAATAGAAGACTCGGTTAACTTCAGGAATTCCCACCATGCTTTCAGAGTAGAGCAGATGTTGATACTTTTAAAGCATTTATGAGATCTGACTGCTGAACTGATGAACGGCAAATCAGAGACATCCAGATCCTCACATAATGCTTGTTCTGTGTCTAGCCACGGTTCATCTAGATGGGTAGGTTTCAGCCATTTGGAAATAAATTGTAGCTTATTTGCTAGGAAATAATAATTGAAATTGGGTGAGTCTAACCCTCCCCGGTCTTTTACCTGTTGTAAGGTTTTTAAACTGATACGTGATGGCTTGTTTTTCCAAAGAAATTTGGAAATGTGAGAGTCCAGTGACTTAAACCAACTGGAGGAAGGTTTGGTGGGTATCATTGAGAACAAGTAGTTAATTTTCGGTAGAACCATCATTTTGATGGTAGCAACTCTCCCCATGAGTGATATGGGTAAGTGCTTCCATCGCGTGAGATCTTCCTCTATTGACTTTAATAGCTGGACATAATTTAACTTTATTAACTCTGAAAGTTGTGGAGAAATATTTATTCCTAAATATCTGATATTACCAGACTGTATTGTGGTGTTAGGGATGTTTTGTAAAGTACAATTAACAGATAAAGCTGTAGTCTTGGTCCAGTTAATAGAGTACTCAGATATCATTGAAAATTTATTGATCAATGTGATTGTCTGGGAGAGAGATGTTGATGAGTTCTGGAGGAAAAGCAGTACGTCGTCTGCATAAAGACTTATTTTATGTTCTAGATTTTTGCCGGGGATCCCTTTAATATCTCTGTCCTGTCTTATAGCGGCTGCTAGTGGTTCAATGAAAATGGCAAAAAGTGAAGGGGAGAGCGGGCAGCCCTGCCTGGTGCCTCGCTGTAAACAGAAACTTGGAGAAGTTTGGTCATTGGTCCTCACACATGCATTAGGGTTGTTATAAAGTATTTTTATCCAGTCTATGAAATAAGGACCAAAACCAAATTTATTTAATGTTGCAAACAGGAATTTCCAGTTAACACGATCGAAGGCTTTTTCTGCATCTAACGAGATGATAGTGGATTCCAGATTATGAATGGTAGCATAGTCTATTAGATTAATCAGCCTGCGTGTGTTAGTAGAAGAATGTCGACCTTTAATAAAACCAGTTTGATCAGGATGTATTATCAGAGGAGTTATTTTTTCTATCCTTTTAGCGAGTGCTTTGCTGATTATCTTAAGATCTACATTTATTAATGAGATTGGCCGATAACTAGCTGGAAGTGTCGGGTCTTTACCTGGTTTTAATAATACGGTGATATTTGCTGAATTCATATTTGGTGGTATTTTCTGTTTCTCTTTTATTTCTAGTATCATTTTATAAAAAGTGGGAGCCAGAATTGTCCAGAACTCTTTGTAAAATTCGACCGGATATCCATCTGGGCCTGGGGCTTTATTATTGGGCATATGTTGCAGAGCGTCATGTAATTCACTTATTGAGAGGGGTGAATCTAAAACCGTAATATTTTCCTGTTGTAGTTTTGGAAGAATGATACTATTAAGAAATTGATTAATATCATCATCTGTGGGGTTTATTTGTGATTTATATAGTGTTCTGTAGAAGTTTCTAAAAATGTTATTTATCTGGTCAGGATCATGGCTGATACTTCCTTCTGAGTCTTTAACGGAGGAGATTGTTGCTTTTTCCTTATTTATTTTTAACTGATTAGCTAGAAGCTTGCCAGACTTGTTACCATGGTCGAAGTTTTCTAAACGAAGTCTTTGAACTAAGAATTGTGTTTTTTGGTCTATTATTTTGTTTAACTCGAGCTTGAATTTCCTTATATCATTCAGCATGTGTTCCTCCGGGGAGACCTGGTAGGCGTCTTCTAGTGATTTAATTCTAACTTCTAATTCTGAGATTCTTGCAGCTTCCTTTTTTTTTTTTATGGGAAGAGAAGGAAATTATTTTTCCTCGCATTACTGCTTTACCTGCTTCCCAAAGGACACATGCTGGAGTTTCTGGTACATCGTTGTTCTCTAAATAAATGGACCATTCTCTTTTAAAATAGCTGATAAACTCAGGATCTTTCAGTAATGATGTATTAAATCTCCAACTCCTAGTTGTTGGTTTAATAGTTTTATTTCTCAGAGTTAATGATACTGGTGCGTGATCACTGATGGTTATTGGATGGATTTCTATTTCTGAGATTTCACTCATCAGTGAGCTGCTGGTTAAGAAGTAATCTAATCTAGAGTAGGAATGGTGAACTGAGGAGAAGAAGGTATATTGTCTCGTGGTGGGGTGATGAGATCGCCATGCATCACAAAGGCCGAAATCCTTCATGTACTGCTTAACGATATCCGATGAATGCCATATTTTGTTATGTCCTGCTGTACTGAGCCTGTCCATACCTGGATCACATACCATGTTGAAGTCTCCGCCCAATAATACCGCCCTATCAGAGTAGTTATGCAAAGCAGAGAAAAATGAGTCAAAGAATAATGGATCATCTACGTTTGGTCCATATATATTTGCAATGCATACCTTAAGATTCTGAACAGTTAATGTGACTATTATAAATCTGCCTTCTGGATCTCTGATTACATCATCAATGTCAAATTTTAACCTGCTATTAATCAAAATTGCTACACCTCTCTGTCTAGAATTATAACCAGCTGAATACACGTGTGGAAACTGTCTTGTCTGAAGGAGATCGACTGAGGAATTTGATAAATGTGTTTCCTGAAGTAAGACAATGTCTGCCTGAAGATCTTTTAGCCGGTTGAAAATTTTTAATCTCTTATCCCCTGTGCGAGCTCCGCGCACATTCCAGGTGACTATTTTCATTCAACCAACGCTGAAATAAGTATTACATGCATATTAATAAAGCCGTGCATCTGTTCGCGTATTTCTGCCGTAAGTATGAATACTAAGCTGCAGGCTAGACGAGTCTGTCTGTGTGTACATCGCGCTGTTTCTTCCTGCAGTGTGTGTGTGCGTGCACCTGCATGTGTGCCTCGCGCTGCGTGTGCTGGAGTTTCTACACCCGTAGTGTTCACGTTTGTAAAGTCGCGAGTGAAATGACAGTTCACTGTGTAGGATTGAGGGAAAAAAAGAGAGGGGAGGGAAGGAGTGGAAAGTGAAACAAGAAAAGTGACAGAAAACCAGAGGTTTAAAAAGTGCATCCGTGTTGTGAGCCGTGAAGTCGAAACGGTAGTGAGATTAGTAATTATGATCATAACAGATAATAATTCATCTAATCAGAGTTAGGAGGATATGAAACTGAACTGTACCTGACATCAGAAGAGCCACGGGGTGATGTTTGAGTCCCGATAAAGCTGTCCGTTAATAAATAATTTGTCAACCGCGATAGCAGCTCGAGAGCCCTCCGACATGGCTTTCTTCCTGATGGGGAACAGAACTTTACGCCGGTCCAGGTTTTCTTTGTGGTGTTGGTGTTTTCCCCAAAATCGGTCCCTTTTGGTTGCCGGCGGCTCTTTTTTCTTTTTTTTTTTTTTTGTAGTGAATAAAAAAAAATATAAATCGGTCTTGGTCTGCGTGAATCCGTTCTTTTGCCTCCTATACGATGGACACGGTGAAAGCCGATACTGCTGGCTAAATCAGCAGGGAGTTTCAGCTCTTTATGAATGAAGGCTTTTACCGTTTCCTCGGGGTTCTCATCTGACTGTTCTGGGATGCCTGAGAATACCAGGTTGTCTCTCATGCTCCGAGCCTGAAGGTCGATAACTGCCTCTCTCATCTTTTTGTTTTCCCCTGACAGCCGGTTAATTCCCTCAGTGAGGGACTTAACCGTGTTTTGTAAGTCAGCGTTTGCGGCTGCAAGCGTTTCTACCTGTTGATAGCTAAACTCCAGCGACTCCCGGAGATTCTGGAACTCTCTGTGAAGAGCCTCCAGCAGGTTCAAACGGCCGTCTAAGCTGTTAACCTTCTTCTCTATAGAGAGAAGGATATCCACCGAGTTTTCTTGTGGAGACGCCGCACCGGAGGAGTCTACTACCCGAGCTCTCTTGTTTTCCGGGGTGGATGTTGCGTTCGGCTTTCCCCTTTTCATATTAGGGTGATCGCAATACTGATCAATAAGATCCTCTGGGCTGATGGTATCTTCCGCGTTTCCCTCCAGGGTGTACCCTTCACTATATTTGCTTTTTTGTTTGTTTGTTAATTTTACTGATTATCTATTATATTGGCAAATGTTAATAAGTTGAAGCCTTAAAGTTGCTAACTCGCCTGGTTTGAATTGTCTACCGTCTCGCAGAGTTTAATTACGTCACTACAGCGTCATCACTACCTACGCAAGTACGCAAGTTTGAGTCAGTGAGGGTTTGCAGCAGCAGCAGAACATGAAAATATTTATTAACCAAACCGCAAACTGTCATTTAATCATAAGTATTCACATATCAGCACTAAGAATGAACCCATATGCAAAGAAAAAGGAAAAAAGTGAATGTATTTTCCCAATATATTACAAAAATAGCTGTGACATGAATTTAATTCCTCCATTTATCTCAACTAATTATTAAAATCATGAACATATAGTTCTAGGAGACAAGTGCTTTGCACTCTTCGTGCACTCCTCTCCCGCTGCGGTAAAACTGCCACATAGGAGCGGAGGAAGGCATCAGTACGACCGACGAGACTGGTCTGATACGAACGTTTTAATAAATCACACGTCGGTCCAATCGTACGACCATTTTTATGATCAGATGTGCGACCATTTCTATGATCGTTTGATAAATATCAGGTTCACTGTAGGACGGAGATACTGAAACTCATTCCTGCAGCAGCATCACCCTGAAGAACAAGACTGACTGACCCACAACCCCCCCCCCCCACACACACACACACGCACACACACACACACGCACACACACACACACACAAACACACACACACACGCACACACACACACAAACACACACACACACAAAAATTTAAAAAAAGAAAAGAGTGAGCTTTTTGCAACATTGAATTTCCCTTCTGGGATAAATAAAGTATTTTTGATTTCATGTCATTATTCTGATGTGTACTGTCTGCATCTGTGTGTGTCTGCAGGTGCTGAAAATGTATCAGTGATTTATCCGTTTACACGAACGTGTGCAGTAAAAGGCTCGAGCGTCACGCTGCCCTGCACCTTCACACCTCTGCAGTTTAAGACGAGCAATGGTGGAACAAAAGTTCCCCTGAGGATCGTCAGAGTCGGCTGGTGTAAGAACCATGAGATCTGTCAGGAAATGAGACCCCCCGTGTACGACAGCGACTCAGACCGCAACAACCCTCGCTACCGGTACCTGGGAGACAAGAAGACAAACTGTACGTTACAGATCAGAGATGTCCAGAGGGAGGATGATGCAACGTTTCGCTTCAGGATGGAAGCAGACAATGCAGCAGGACATTTTACCAACAGAACCGGAGTGAGAGTCATAGTTGTTGGTAAGAACCATGAACATCCTGCAACACAGAATCATTCACATCAACGAGCTGAAAGAAAATAAAGTTCATTTTGAAAACTATAATCTATGGATCACCGCGAACATCCGGGAATTTTCGCCAAATTCGTCACATCCGGTTAGGTAACAGGTGAAAACATGGCTTCGTTGCATAGGGGAGCCACTGAATTAACTGCTTCATTACTCGTCAATCTTCGTTTATTCTACTTTGGAAATACCGAGAAGTCCCGCTGTGTCTGGCTGCCATAAACATATCTATCACACGGACAAGAGAACATGTTTGTTTCAGTTCCCAAAACAACAGAAAAAGTCCCGAACAACATGCTAAGTGGCTAGCTGCTATCAAGCCCATAAATGCTGACAGTTTACGCTGGAAACCATGGAAACATCTAACAATATGTTCGGATCACTTTGTGACTGATAAAAAGCATATAATGTGGTCTCACTTTTTAAACCCTGTAGTTGTTTTTGCACAGATGATAGAAAACACCATTAAATCAGTGGATGTACAGAATCACAGCGCCGCCCGCTGTTCCGTCTCCTCAGGACTGTTAACGATCACGTTCATCCAGATTACTGCCATCAATGTTCCCACATAAGAATAAAAGCAGAAAAAGCGGCAGAAAGGCATTTGCAGCGTTATAAACATGCACAGTCATAACCAGTTACATACAGATGAGCTTCTAACTGCCGGTAATTTATAGCTTTATCAATGAGAGTAAACTCCTGAGAAGTACATCAAAGAAATACCACCATTTCTTAAAAATCCGGGGAAAATTAATATTCTATAAAAAATAAATGGCTTGAACACGGGGCTTACCTGATGAAACCAAATACATCATGAGATCGGGAAACTGGTCATCAGGCTGTTATGTAGGTTCGTCTAACCAGGCTGTAGCAGCAGAAGATGGGCATCACTTAGTCCAACAGATACTAGTTTAGCTTCGTATCTTCTTCTAGC
The DNA here is from genome assembly GCA_023101725.1 of Atherinomorus stipes. Taxonomy (NCBI): domain Eukaryota; kingdom Metazoa; phylum Chordata; class Actinopteri; order Atheriniformes; family Atherinidae; genus Atherinomorus; species Atherinomorus stipes. The sequence goes on from JALJCO010002609.1 coordinate 244,709, forward strand.
GTCGGCAGTAAGACTTTCAGTATAACTGGACGTCATTTCAATAATATTTCAAAGACAGACCGGCGGAGAAAAAAAAAAATTAAAAAGAGTGCAAAAGCAGTTTTTGAGGCTCATAGTCCATCAGACGCCGTTCAAATACGAAGCATGTTTTCACCAGGACCAGCTTCGCGGTCACATGAATTCCGGGTTGTGACGTAGGCTTGCGGTGATCCATAACATCATTTTCTCACATTACTGTTAACTTGCTGCTCGTTGTTTTAACAAGGGATGTTCGATGTTGCCTTTTTTACTGTCCATAAAAGTCCACAAAAACGTGTCCATATTCCTCCATACTGCTCGTCCAATGTAATCCAAGTGTCCTGAGTGGGTAGCGTCCAGATGTTACTGGAAACCATCATTTAGTACATTTTTAGAGCCTAAACAGTAGAACATGTAGCTGCCACAACGCAGGACTCTGAAATGACAACCTTTTCATAACACCACATAAACGGAATGTCACGCCTCTAATATTAAATAGAAAAAATACAGCCTTAGAACTAATGAGGCAGACAAAATTATAAAGATAATTGTCACAATTATTGACAGAATATAATTAACTTCAAATTATATTTCAGCCATAAAAAAGTGCCTTAATGCTCTCTGTAAGAGTTCAAGCTGAGGGAAGGAAACTGATCTCTTATCAGCTGTGTGTCCACACAGAAAGTGCTCTACCATCCAGTGCTTGATAATGGATTATAAATGGTTTTTCATATTATCATTCCAATCAATTAAAGATGATGATACTACTGACTAAAATTTTTCAAGCCATTTGTTTGAGTTTAATCTTTTAAGGCTCAAGCCAAAACAGTCAGTAATGCATGTCTGGCTTGCTAAACCAGGAGCAGAAAATATATCAAAAAGCACATCAAATAAGCATAGACATTATAAGGTGTGGTGAAATTCAATACTATAAATTCACTTTTCATCATTAATATCATAATTTGTACAGAAACTGTAAATAATAATAATAATAATAATAATAATAATAGTAATAATAATATATAATAATAAAACTGTTAAGCCAGAGATTCTTTAAGAAACTGTGAGCTTCAACATGCAAATTTCCAAACCCCAACAAGATTGCAAAGAGTTATGCTGGCAGATAATTCCTACTTGAAGTGTGAAAAAGAAGTAGGGACGTCCCTGTGTTGTGTATGGCTAAGTTAGAGAAACCATTCATGGTTAAAGTTGGTCCTGGGTCACTGATGGGTTTTTAGTCATTTCCTTGTTGGGTTTAAAACAATGGATGCCAACTGTTTTGAGCTAAGAGACCCAAGATAACATTTGTAGGTGTTTGTAACTCCCCAAAACGACTGAGTGCTCAATTGTGATACATCAAATATGTCATTCTGCAACATCCGGGGTTCATCAGGGCTGCCCAAGTCCAGTCCTCGAGAGCTACGATCCGGCACATTTTGGGTGCATCCCTTCACCTAACACACCTGAATCAAATGAACTGCTCGTTACCAGGCCTCTGCAGAGCTGAATGACTTGTGCATGAGGTAATTAGCAATTTGATTCAGGTATGTTCGGGTGGGTATATTCTAAAAAATTGCAGGATAGTAGCTCTTGAGGACCCCTGGACTACATGTAAGACTGGAAAACTGTCATAATCTTCATAAATTAGGAGGATAAAGTGGTTTTGATGGATTATGTTCTTAGGTGTGAAAAAGCACATGTATGCCAAAAAAACAGCTTCTCTCATCGGGATAATACCAAATTTGGATTTTTAAAAGTAGCACCTGTAATAACTGTTTCTGGACACCCAGTGGTAAAAAAAAAAAAAAAAAATAAGGTTGTAAAGACATCAGAAACTTCATGAATAAGGAGGATAAAGTGTTTTGTTTTGGTTTTTTGGTGGATTCAGTTAAAAACATAGCAAACTCCCTACATGCCCAAAATCAACCTCTCAATGAGATAATGCCAAATTCTGATTTTTAATGATTTAATAATTAACAGTGTGATTAATAATTTTCCAGGTTGGAAAAGGCTGGGTTAATGAATAAATGCAGCACTGGAGAATATAAAGTATACACTTCAGCATCTTTTGAACAAACATTGTACCCATTGCTTACTGTAATGCCTGGATTAGACGACAGAGATTTTCTGGGAGTTTACCAGATAGACATGTTGCTAAAAGCTTGTTCACTGTCATGCTTGACTATGTGCTGTCGGATCGCAGAGAAATGCATCTTTACTCCGTGTAGTGCAGAGGTCAGCAACATGGAGTGCTAGTTTAAAATTTTCTTCTCAACAAGTGTGCCATTATCGCCTGTATTATATTCAGTCCTTTGTTTATATTCCGTGTCCTGTCTCCTCAAAGCAGAAATAGGGAACATCATCTCCCACCTCACAGAAGAGGTTGGATGAAATGTGGCATGCCCGTTGAGACTGTGGTCACTTTAAACGACAATCTATCCAATTCAGTACAACATATTAATGTGGCCTGCATCCGATCCAAAAATGTCAGATTCTGTGTGACAAATGCTGTTAACACTGTCAGAAACAAGTCGGATATGGGTCATGTTTGAGTGAAAAAATTGGAGATCAAGGACACATTTAACTGCAGTGTGAACATAGCCCAAGTCTGTTCATCTGACTTCACCAACTGTTGTGAACGATGAAAAAAATTGTGTAGTCTGATCCAGGCATACTGTGAGTGTTGCCCATCATTGTTATTCTTTGCTATTCTCCGTCTGCCTGTAAAGCAATGTCTTGGGGGAAAAAAGTGAACTGCAACTTTACTGTCCAGACGAGTCCAAGTTTCCACCATGTATTTGTGCAAATGGGCATTTAGACATAATTTGTGTTGTAAACACAAGTGTTGCAACATCTTACCTCCAAGGCTTTTCTCTTGCTGTTGAGCAGCTGCGGGATGTCTCGTGCCACTTTATTTACCAAGTCCTTGGGGTTGTTTCTCTTGATTTCAAACTGGCTCTTCTTCTCGTTGTAGATCTGCAGATGGAAAACACGGGGAATCCAAGGTCAGGTAACTGCTGCCGTTAGATTAATTAAAAAGATCGCAGAGGAGCTGTTTGCTTATTCTCAAGGTAGCACACAAGATAGTAAACATTTATGGCAGAGCAGGCAGCATACTCACAAGCCTTGAATTTAGAAGTATTAAACACAGAACAAAATAAGCATTTAGCCAGGCACCTGCCAGTCTGGCAGTCAGGATCAAATTAAGGAAACAAAACCTCCAGCTCACTGCAAAGTCTTACCTATGTGAGATTCCAAAATTATCAACTCTTTAGGATCTGAGGAAAAAAAAAACCTTTAAAACCAAATCAGGACAAGATATTCACATTTTCATCATTATCAAGATTAACCCAAACTCATCAATATGCAAGTTTCTCCAACCTTTGAAGGATTGTGATTGTGTAGATAAGGTGAAACTAGAGATTACAATATTTTCCATCAGAGAAAGATATAAATTAAGAAACTCAGTGTGTATTACACACTAGATAGGTATGAACCCACCACTACACACACACACAAACAGAAAGACAAAAGACAAACCACATAAGACAAGTTAGCGAATGGGTTCATGATGCCACAAAAGACTGGGATGCTGGAAAAAGGAGGAGCATCCGCAGGCAGACTGGGAGATGCCTGGACCGCTGACAGCAAAATGTACTTGGAGATTAGTCTGCTCCCCTGTAAGAACAGTGAAGGCTGACTCAGCGCCCAGAGCTCTCTATAGGATCTGTAGTCTGCAGCAGAGTAAAACCCAAGGGACTACCACTTATCCTGCTGCCCTAAGACACCACAACACCCACTTTCACACCATAAAACCATTTTGCGTAGTTCTGCCAGAGGAAACACAGGAAAGCCTGTTGTGTGTTTAAATATAATAATACAGTTAGGGTCTACTTCAATCTGAAATAATAATGCCCCTTTTCTTTTTTAACTCAATTTATAGAAAAACAAAAAAAAAAAACTGTTTTGTTTTGTAAATAGAATAAAAACAAAATGCAGTGATCTGGTACTTTTATAAAAACCCATATTTATTCCCAAAAGACCATGTAAAACATATCAGAAAAACCAGGGACCAGGGTTACCACTGTGCTGTAACCTTTCTTTTTTAACAACTCTATAAACATCTGGAGAGAAATGATCATAGAGCAGAGTGCACAACATGAGGGCAGCTGAGATGCACCCAGTCCGCTACTGGATCGGATATCGGCTCTGATATTGACAAGTGCGCTGGATTGGATATTGTATGTATGTGGCCGATCCACCATTCCGATCCAGTCATTTCTGTTTTTATTGATATCCAAATAAATGTACACTTTGTTATTTGTTAAAAGATCAAATTAAGTACATCTCTATCTGTTAATTTGTTACCTTTTTAAACAAGGCTAAATGTTTATGTCAAGCTTGATGCCTTCACTCTTATGGCAAGAAATGTGAGTTTATTCATTCAAAAGTAGTGCTGGATCAGTATCGGGTAGCGGCTGATACCGATACCGATAGTAGGTATTGAGTTGGATGGAAAAAATGGATTGAATTGCCATGCCGTCATGGCCCCCACTCCATCCCATCGGATCTACACTATTCACATACGTCAACCACCCAGATTCAAAACTGCTGATTATGCCGTAACGTGGGGAGTTTCATGTCTGAACATGCTGAAAAGCACAATTTGACATGAGGGTCACAAAACCATTAGTTCTCCGTCGGTTTGAGAGTCCTCACTTTCATACTTAAATCATTCAGTGACCCCTTCTTCACTGTGGATAGCGACATTGTCATCTCAAACATGAATATGAATGTATAGCCTCATCATAAAAGAGCTCAGTTAAAGCAGCTTTGTTCTTTTTTGCCATCACCCTTCACCTGTAACGAATGCAGTGAAAATGCCCATCCAATGCATAACAGAGACAAGAAATTCCTCACTAAAGGTCATGCTCTGAGGTCTGTATCATTCTCTTGTCGTATGATACACATTGACTTACCCACTTGTCCACATCTCTGTCCTATTGTCTATCATTTGGACTACTTAACTCATCAAATATGTGCATTCATCATAGTAATTCTCCATTTACGGCGCAAACCTGCCATACTGAGCCTTATGTAAATAGGTTAGATTTAGGGCAACAGTCTGATCACATATTTTTCCATCAAGAGAGGGACATTTGCTCTTCAGTTTTTCTTTACACATATTGGGCTAATACACAAGAATCACTGTCACCATGTGCTGTCAAGCACAATTTCCAACCGCGTACTGATGCCTTTCTTGTTGATCTAAATGCATATGTCACTTCAATCTCTGTGGCTACAGACACAGCCTGTTAAATCATCGTTGCAACTCAAGCTCCAAACCTCAATGCCCTAACAATGAACTCTTTTCCTTCTGTCACCTGATGTAAAGCCATAATGAACATGGACCTGTTCAGCATTTTCATAAACATCTAACTGCAAATCATCAGCTTCATTGCATCATGCAGTTCACCTTTATCAAAATATCCACATTTCTTGTATTCATCAATACTTTTCTATTCAGATATTGTTCTTTATTTGTCACCTATCTGTACTTTATTAGCCATTTGAGGATTTTTAAACCACTTAAGTTAGGTCAGCACCCAGTTTGATCTAATCTGTTGCCCTAATGTTTTATGGAATATGTGCATTCAATTATCATGACAGACTGGCGCATCTATTACATGTGATGTGATGAGTTAATACGCAACTGGCTGAGCCAGCAGTCATTTTTCACATAGTATTAAAAGATAGCAGAACAACCTGTTCATACCATTTAAATACCAATGTTGGACTAATATGACTGTGAATTTGTTTTACTTTAATGTTTTAAAAGATGGCTGTTTGGCTGTAAAGCTAGCAGTTTGTTGGCCTTGTCT